>BRZM01000037.1:3716623-4121571 GCA_033238685.1 Lates japonicus | reverse complement strand
TGAGGTTGTGATTTATGTCTTTTTTTATTTCTCCTGGTCATTGTGCTCCTGATCAATAATGCAGGCAAACTGGCAGGGGGGGTGTAGGCGGGATGGTCATTGCTGCTGATTGACCTATGGTATGTGGGCATGTGTTGACAGAGAGCAAAAGGGAAAAACTTCAGTTTGAAAGCTGTGAGAAAAGAATCAAGTGGGATGAAACAAGAGCTTTTCTTAGACACTGAATGCTGATAATATTTGATATTCTTTCAAAATACCAAAACCAACAGTTAATTAATCCTACTAACAAGTATTGTGTGTGTAGCCAAGGCCTTTAAAACAACCCTGTGCCCTAGAAATCACATTTACATACAACTAATTTGCAACAATGAATACGTTTTGTCAGAAATGTTATTGTGACCAGATTACATTGTATATTAACATAATAAGGATATGTTGTTCATTTACAGATTTGACAAGTTGCAAATACGTTACTACTGAACATATCAGAAAAATGATCGCACATAAGGATTTTGTTTTCCACCAAAGTATCTGATCTTGCCACTGGTAGTGACTTCGTTTAACCTTGGTGCCATCCACCCCAACCACCACCTGGCGACTCTGCTGCTGATAATAAATATGCTCCTTCAGGATTGATTAAAAACACATCAGTAACTCACACCATTGCATGTCGACATGTTGCATCATTACAATGAACATGGGCATCGACTGTAGTTTATTTTCAGTGAATTTCAAAAACACTGTCCTGCTGCCTAAAATATTCACAAGTGTGTATTAATCCGCAGTTGAAAACAGTCCTCGGAAAATGCACATTTTGCTCTGATCGGGTACCCTTTGTTAAAAGCTACAGTACCCAGCTGTTTTGGAAATTATTTAAGTATTTAATAATAAAAAACAATTACATTTTTGAAGATTTACATTTTCAGAGGACACCTCAAACAGGGTAGGGATGTTGGAAAATGAACTGGAAAAATAAAACATAGCAAATGTAACACCACATTTTAAAATTAGGCTCTGAAATTTGGCAGATGTGGTTGTGGAGGATATGTGATGTGAGACTGAGAGCATAAAAGCGGCTGTTGTGGGCATGTACGTAATGGACGTTTGGGGGGATTGCTATTCTCTGTCTCAGAGTAATGACCACAGAGGAGGACAGATGATCATGTTCATCAGCTCCCAGAACTGAGGCTACTAGCCTCTGTTGGGGAGGACTGTCAGGCTGATGGCCCATAATCTGTGCATGAGTGTGTTTTTATGTGTGTGTGGGGGGGGGGGGGGGGGGGGGGGGGGGGGGGGGGGGGGGGGGACTGTTGGCCTCTGTCCTTGGTGAGTAATGACCACAGAGGAGGACAGATGATCATGTTCATCAGCTCCCAGAACTGAGGCTACCAGCCCCCCTGCTGGGGAGGATCAGTCAGGCTGATGGCCCATAATCTGTGCATGAGTGTGTTTTTATGTGTGTGTGTGTGTGAGCTTGTAGTTGAGTAGAGAGAGCAGGGATGAGGAGGGGGCTGGGTGACAACTGTGATAATGAGTCGTACTGTCAATTATAGAGCATATAGGAGAGGCTGTATACAGTATGTATGGGTGTGGGTGTGTGTGTGCATACCGTTGCGGAGGGGAAGTTTGGTGTGTGTGGTATTAAAATCACTTATTACATTTATTACAGAGCTGCTTTATGTCCAGCAGTTGCAGGGCTTGCTTAAGGGGAAAATTAGGTGTGCTGACTAGCTTTTTCATTAGCACGACATTAAAGTTTGAAAAGTAGCTAAATAGCCGAGGCTGGCGGTACATATTGAAGAGCCTGCCAAGTGGAGGCTCAATATCACCAAGGCAATTCTATGGCCAGTTTATGTTTTTTGAGGAAGTTCCAGCTTTAGGCTTTGAACTCAACTGTGATCAGGAGCTGAAAATAAATGAATTCTGAGCAGGTTTTATTCAGGAAGTTGTAAATTTCAGTGTAATGCAAGTGAAAAGGGAGAGATAATTTCATACACTTAATGGACTAATGAATGTACTTGAACTTTTTTGGAGGACAGAATCCCACATTATTGGGTCATTGTAGTCCTCACAGCCACTTAGCCTGAATTGCTCTTCAAAAAGAGGAAGAAGAACATATTTTTGAATGCGACTGAATTTAATTAAAGGAACTGGTCAAGTAATGAACAGTATTTTCATGTTCTTGATGGGTTTTGTTGAGGAGAGCTACAATCTGAAATTTTGAATGAACCATGAGATGTGTAGTAGAGAGAGCTCTTTGAATCTCCTGCAGCCTTTTCCTTTCAGCACTCAGAGAAGACTGTATTGATTGGAGATTCAACCTGTATTCACATCACTAGTTTTCTCTTTGCAAAAACGGTATCTTGCTTGTCAATCAGCAATAAACTGTATTGCTTTCCAAGCTAAACTGTGAGAATGATCAATTCAGGGCAAAGTGTGTGTACACTTCTGTGTGTGTTTTCATTATCTGTGTGCGTGTAGCTACGACAATGTGATACAGAGCAAAGGACTTTTAAGTGTAGTCTATGTGTTACAATGATGCAAACCCTTGAAACAGCATTTTCCATGTTTCACTTCATCTTGCTCTGCTACCGTCTGAAGAAGCACAAACAAACCCTGAAGAGAAGCTCGATAATATTTGCTCGGTGCGGAACACTATGAACATGTCTCCTCACTTTAAGTAGCATCAAATCAATAGTCCCCTGAGAAAGGAAGTGATTTCCATTACAGAAATTATCTCAAGTCAATTTGTGGACAATTTGTGTGAAAAGAAAAACCTTAAACTATATTAGTTCTATCTATCTATCTATCTATCTATCTATCTATCTATCTGTCTATCTATGTAGATATATCTATTATGCTGATTAAATTCTACTGTGTTACTATAGATGTTACGAGTTTTTGCCCAAGTTGTTCAATGTTTCCATTTGTTTATGTCAAATGATTTGGGGACACATTTTCTCCAAGGAAAAAATGTTGCTTGGACTTTCACTTTTGTTTTGTGTGATACCAAGTAAAATGACAAGTCAAAGATCTTTTAAAAGCGTCTTTAAAGAGGGTGTTGTCAGGTGTGATCAAGCTTTTCATTTAGTGGTTTTATAGTATTTTTTTGTATCATCATCTTTTGTACATCTTGTATACATGTGTTTTCTTACTGAATGTCGAA
The DNA here is from genome assembly GCA_033238685.1 of Lates japonicus. Lineage (NCBI taxonomy): Eukaryota > Metazoa > Chordata > Actinopteri > Centropomidae > Lates > Lates japonicus. The sequence continues at coordinate 4,118,405 of BRZM01000037.1, read as the reverse complement.
TATCTAGCTATAGCTTCTGCTATGTCCTTAAATAAATAAATAATTGCTCCCAGGTTATCTTTGAAGGGTAACAGTCTGTCACTATCTTTTTCTTTTCTTTTTTGTCAGACACAGTGGCTTAAAAAAATACTGTACCGCTGTGAAAACGTAATTAAAATAATGATGTTAAATTGAGGGATACCTGCAGTCTCCTTTAGGACTTCCACCGAATCCTGGACTCCACTTTAGAACCAGGATATTGTAATCATTAAACAAGCGCAGGACTCTGTGAACAGAGGAATATAATCCTCACCAAACTTTCTAACAGTCTATTATAGCACATTCACAAACCTATAGGTCCTAACTTACTGTCCCCCTTCTTGCTATAAAAGGACAGCCTGTAAAAAAAAAGGCGCACTGCTGCAGGGTTGACTCCGATAACTATAGTGGAAACACCTGGCGCGGAGATTTCAGGTTGCAGCTCCTTGATAGGCCGACCCTCCCGTACCCTCGACTCCACATCCCACTCCATTGCGCTCGCCCGGTGTCAATCTCGTCGACAAAACCCTCCCCCGAGATATCAAATAGGCCGTGTGGCTCTCTGGTTCCTGCACTACTTGCCCAGACGGCATTCGCTCCATTCAAACACCGAGTGCGTCTCTGCTGCGGTGCGTTGCGCGCAGGCTGGAGAGAGATGACAAGAGCCCCGCGGAACTGGCCAGACAAACATGGATCTCCGTAAAACGCTGATTTCGGTGCTTTGGATATTATTGCTGAACCAAGTAGAAGACTGTCACGCCGAGGAAGGTATGTGAAAACATGTGTTTCATGTCTCGGTTATTCCCAAACTGGTCGCCGCAGCAGGCAGTGTTGATCGACAGACAGATGTCCGCGGCGGAGATAGTTTGGCATTTACACTTGTCCTGAGATGGGGAGCAGGTGTATGCTCAACTATAATGAGAGGACATTGATTTTAGTGTACTTAGTAAAGAGACGGAATGTTTTCTCTTAAATACATTGAAAATTTGTAACAGAAAATCTTTTGCCTCATAATGGAGAGACGCGTTTCTATAAGCTGTTCAGTGACAGATTTACGCATTTGTGCTCCGTGAACTCCGCGTTTAATCCCGAATAACCTGAGCCCCAGAACAAATACGTCAAACTGAGATTGTCAGAATTTTAGTTACACAGTTGCTGTTAAATCAAAAACAAATTTTAAGATTTTAAGAGACTTAAGTACAATCAAAACCCCGTACAGATGATTATTATTCACAGCATTCGCTCCATCATTGCAGACTGAGAACTTAATGGCTGATGTAGAGTTGTTTAAAAAAAAAAAAAAAATTCTCCCAAAGACAAAAACTAAGCTACATTTCTAACATTTCTGGTGCCACATACAGTAGAGCCACTGTCTGCTTGAATACCCAGTTTCTGATTTATTCAGAAAGGAAAAGTCAGTTTCCTTCAGACAGCTGTTCTCCTAATAAGACAGAAACCCTTGGTCTGTTGTCACAAAGATCTGAATTGTGTTGGGGGGCTTCTGTCACGGCATCTTTGTGCAACTGGTTTCTTTGTCTTTTCATACTGTTAACACTCACTGAGGCTGTGGCACGGAGGACAGGATACATTAGAGGCTGATGCTTTAATGCTTATCCCACTGCATGCAACTCTCCCCCGTTTTCCAGCTCCGTAATAAGTATTTTTCTCCATCCGTTTTTGTGAACAGGAGGACAGAAACTGTGTAGTTTCTCTCTTTCTTTCCATCAGCATTAAACCAAGCATCAACACTGGGATGCAGTGGAACAATGTATGAATCACTGAGTGTTTTATCAAGATTGAATGCTGATGTAGGATTGGGATTTGGATTGCTGGCTTGTTTAATTGCCCCTGTGCATCGGCACTGAAGTGTGTGAGAGAGCTGAGAATGAACTGCTGTGGTTCAACTATTTACCAGCAGCCTGGCTGATTGCCACAGATAAATACTGTCTGTGCTCATAAGTTAGGTAAGATATTGTAAACCCAGAAAACTTAAGTTTAAACTAACACACAGTGCTGATTGAATGCGTGTGTGTGTTTAGGTGAAGCCGGGAAAGTGATCCTAATCAGTTCTGAGATTGTGAAGTGGAAAAGAACATAATGGCTTCAGACCCACAGGCTCTTTCTAAAGAGGGTCTTTATTATGGAGGCATAGCTGAGTGGTTTTTTAGATACACACACATGCATTTGCACACACCTATACTGTTACCTATATGTACTCCAGAAAAGTACATTTGGCACACATAACCACACCACAGCCATACATCATTGACACACATTAAAGCGATTCTGGCACACACGCAACTCAGGGTCAAATGCACACACTCGCTTGACACGTACATGTGGCGCTTGCATGCAAACCTTCTCATGAAACATAGGCTTACACACTTGTGCACACATGCACGGAGTGATATTTTTCTGGCACTTAAGGGCCCTCTTGTGCATGCACATGTGAACACTCGCACACACACATTCTACTCTCTTGCATTTACACAGACGTGCACAACACTCCCTCTCGAGCATTGGATGCAACACGCGCGGACTCAGTGCCAGATTGATTTGGTTCCCTGGAATGCTGGGTAGCCGGATTTGGATGCTAGCTTTTGTTTAATTGATGTTGTGACAGCGATTAATTGCTGTGAAAGCAATGTGCTCCTGAAGGCTGCTATTGGCAGCGATTGTTCTCGCTGTTCGTAAGGATTTGGGAGATAGGAAAACACTGGAGAGAATTTTACCCTTTTTTTTTTTTTTTAATTCCGTGCCATCATGTCCATATTAAATGAGGCAATTTACCTACCTGTGTGTGTTCTGCAGGAGAAACTACTTTTTCAACAGTTGATTTTTTTTTTTTTTTCAACAGAGGAGTGTGTGAACGCGTGTGTGTTTAGGCATTAGTCTTTCCTCTATTTGGGATTTTGAGAGGATCGATTAAAGCCTCTATTATATTACATTACAATATTTATGTGGCTCTTTGATCACCATTCATGAAATTTCTCTTTTCCAGTCTGCCCTTATGCCTATTTTAATCCTTTATTAGCTGTTATTCACAGTTTTACATGTCCCTTTGTGTTTGTCTGTGCTCATGTTTCATATCTCCTCATGTGTGCCAAGAGCAATTTTTTGTGTAGCTTTAATGTGAGGCTACATTTTTATATTGTTAGTTCTTCCTTCCTGTGTGCTTTACTCTTCTGTCTGCCTTCCATCTTCCTGTTTTCCTTTGTTCTTCCCATATGTCATCCTCCTCTCCTTCCACTTCTCCCTCCTTTTCTCCCTCTACTCCCCTCCTAGCACAGGCCTCCTGCATCCTGAGCTGACTTAGCAAACGCTAATACAACCGGGGGCTAAGCGCAAGCAAGAGCTGTGTGTCCACCATCCCACACCAGCACCTCACACACAGTCAATCTAGCCACTCCCCCCCCTCCCTTCAGGCCGCTTTTCTCATTCCCCACGCCTCACCGCTAACACACCTTGGCATCTCATCGGGATCTCATTTACTTCCCCTCTCCTCTCTCCCTCCCTCCATCCATCCATTCTGCAGCAAGCTGAGAGAGGGCACAAGCAAGGTACAGAACAATAGAGGCGGAGTGAGAGAGAGAGAGCAGGGAACAGAGTGATTGAGAGCGAGAGATACTCAGAAACTGCAGCGTAACCTGTGAGATCATCCTGTTTGTGCGGCCGTAGCTTTTGCTTGATGCCTCGTCGTGTCAGAATGACCGAGGTGACTCGACTGCACTATGTTCCTGGCAGGCATGCAGCCTATTGTTTACCTGCAGCCTTATTACGCCGGTGTGCTGCTCAAACCTCTCGTGTCATGTGTAATTTAAGATGTACAGCTAACATTTTCCGCTGAGATAGAGAGAGTCTGGGATAAAGTTCCAGTATTTATTAAATACACAGCTGTTTATATAAATTCCATATTAGCTGAAATCCTAATGTAGATTCACTTTAAAGTAAATGTACCTTTAGTCTGTAAGGTTAGAAATACTAAAAGATCCATTAACTGTTCGTGGAGCGTTTACAGTAAAGATCTTTTGGCTTCCTTTATGATTATAATCCAGCACCTTTTAATATTAAGTGCCACTGAAGAAGTCTTTTATGTACTATAGTGAAAAGTAAAAACCGGGGGGGATTTGGGTGGTGGAGGGGTATGTATAAGATCAAACATTCACCTCAGGGAATGCAGCTTTCATTCGGTCTCCTGTGTGTGTGTAGAGAGTGGCTGTGTGTGTTTGTGCGACAGTTGAGCGTATGACAGATCTCAGAACTTACCAGGAACTCTGGGCCTTTCTGTTGTTTCTCTCCTTTTCTTCCTGTCTCTGTACTGTCATGAAGTGGAGTCATAAGGTCTCAGCATACATGCAGACTTTTTGCTCAAGCTGAAACATTTTCAACCGACACGCTCGCATCTTCGCCTCAGTTTTTGCTGCCCAGGAAGAATTTTCTTCTACTTTATATGCAATCTGCTTTTTATTTGGTCTGAACATACAAGAAGACATACAAATAAAGTTTTTTTCCCCATGAGTACACTTTTGAGCATAAACTTAATCATATCATTCCGTAACCACAGTCTTTCTCTAATTCTAAAATTTGTGTGATGCTGTAAGAGTGACATTAAATGTTCATACATGTAATTTGAAATGTAATCTGTGGTTTTGTGGGATCATCCATTATCACTGTTCACTCAAGGACACTCAAATCACTGTTTTGCCTTAAGGCAAGGGCAGGCGTAATCTGTAGAAACCTATCTAGATGCTGTCTCTGTTTACTGTTGACTGGAACACAAGTCAATTAAAGTGACTATTCATTATTGAACTCCAGTCATATGTTATATGATTAGTGAATCTTATAATTAGTACTTAGAAGCGATCTGATTGACTAATATTGGGTTTACCAGCAATTGCCAGACTGGCAGAGGAGTAGCACTCCACCCTCCCAGGCATCAATTGGGACTAATTGTCTGTGATTTATGCAGGCTTATTTCTGCTCTGCTGCCGCTGCCACTGGCGGCCCTGATTGCACTGGTCCATCTTTGGCTCGGGCAAGGACAGCCTTGGACCCGTGCGTGTTGGATCAGACGACTGTGACCTCTGTGAATACGAAAGGTCGGAGTGATTTGTGAAGATGGCAGGCGTAGCATCGTGTCATTCTCTTGTCGCGGCCTCGGGGACGTTGTCATTTTCAGGAGAGAAGAGAGTGAAGACAGGAGAAAGGGCAATGGAGGGAGGGGGAGAAAGAGGAGACTCATCCAAAAAAAAAAAAAAAAAAAGATGCATTACAAGGAGAAAAAAAGTGGTGTGCCAGGTTCAGGGGTGAGGACAGAGGTACACTGGGTGAGGAACAGTGGTTGAGGGAGTGACAGAAAGAAAATTGGAGGGGAGTAAAAGCAAGTGGGAGGGAGCAGGTGATGAGGGAATTGTAAGCTGCCACCACAGCTTTGTTTCAAGGCTCTTGTATGTTACATGTAATGAAACACACCAAGGGTTCCTATAACAAGTCAATGAAGCAGCTCACCCAGATCCTTATTTACCTCCCACTCCACTGGAACACATTGACTGAGACTGATAGACTGATGAATTGTGCAAGAGGGAGTATGCGTGTCTATTGGATCCCAATGGGGTCACCTGATTTCCTTTGTTCAGGGTAAGGACGCTACTACAGCAACTGGGCTATTCTGCTGGATCGACAAGAATGAGCAAAGGGAGTGTGTGTGTGTGTGTGTGTATGCGCGGGTGCGGGACGGAAAAAGAGCAGTCTTTGTGTATGTGTGCGTGCACATGTGGGAGGAAAGCTGGGGGTTTAGCAGGTGTTTCAGCCATATTGGACAGTGAGGAAGGGGCTCTGTGCAGCTGCTTGTGATAGATGAAGGACAGACTTTGGAATCTGGATGCTCGTTTAATTGATGAATCCACTGAAATGTTTCCTTCAGCTGTTGCCTACGTCTGTATGCGAATGCGACAGCCACTGTTCATGGGTTTTTCATGTACTCACTTACATTTGCTCATATCCGTGTTCTATCGAAGAAATTTCCTTTTTTTTTCTTTAGCTTTTAGTACACACTGTTTAGGTGGTTTGAATGCAGCTGAACCAACTTCTTGTTTTTATGGTGAATTATAATAGAATAAGATGAAATGTTATTAATTTGTGGAGAAGACAATTAAATCGCTGCAGAAAGAAAAGTAATTCAGCACAAAAAAGGGAAATGAGTATGAGCTCACAATGAGAATATGGGCTGCCAAAGAAGAAAAACTAAAATAGATTTTAAGCTGAACAGTGCTCAGATAATTAGCTGATGAATCAACAAGTTGATCAAAACAGAATTAATAACATTTTTTGTTTGAATAATTTATCAAAGCTTTTCTGTTTTCATATCATTGTAAATTGAATATCTTTGGGTTCCAACTGCTTATAGACATCAACTTAAGCTCAGGGAAACTGATGAGCATTTTCACTATTTTCTCTTATTTTATAGATGAACTAATTAATCAAATAATAATTGTGGTTGATAACAGAATAAGTCCTAGTTTCAGCACCAAAGTAGAATGTTTGCCGCTCTTAATTACCAATAGTAAGAAAAGAAAATTTCCATTATGTGAGTGGTGGAGGGTAGAAGTCTTAAAGCCCACACTGAAGCAGAAACCAGAACTACTTTGGCAAATGCACATGTGCTTTCATGTCATGTAAACATCTCAAGGGCCTGTTCTCCAAAGGTTCTTCAAAGGTTATATGCAAAGAAGTCTAATAAATACAAAAAAAAGTACATTAAAAATGTCTCCTTCCACCCACACCACCAGCATCTTAGAGTTAAGACATATTTCTGCCTGATTTTCATATACATTATTCATCTTTGCTGCTTTTGTTGGGATACTAATGGATTAGAGGAGTTTTTTGGCAGGATTTTCAGTCCTGAGGTGTCTAAAGTTGATAAATGTCACTGGTGTATCTTTGTGCAGAGCTGTAGCTGTGCTCTTGGCAGAATTCTCTGCTCTGGGTGTGTTCCATTGTGAGTAAACACTAACTGCATTAATGCGAGACTGGATGTGGGTGGGCATGTTGGGAGTTGAACTGACAACTCGGTGGAGCTCAGTCAGTCTACCACCCTCACACTCCCAGCATTTCATTTCATTTCCTTGTTTTCCAATGGTGGAAACAAAATCACCCACTCATTTAGGCTTTTGTATGAAAAACTGATTTACTGAGGCAAGCGGGACTTCAGGCTTATAATACTTTGTTCATTCCATCTGTGGTCAGACTTACAGAAGATACTGGCCAAATACACTGCCAATCTGGTAAATGTGCCTAAAGATTCCAGTACCTTCTCTCTCTGATGGAAATGTGGATCTCCAGATTGCACTTGATATGGCCAGTTAATTTAATTTCTTTGTTCATTTGATCCCGGATGTATTATTGCAAAGTTCAAGTACTGCCTGACCTTATGTATGTCTCCGAAGTAGACTCATATTTGCTGTCTGTTTTGACCATGCATGCTCTGTCGCATCAAGCAGCTTTGAGGCTCCTGTGAGGAAAATGTTCGGAAAGGAAGTGTAACCTGCATATGTGTGTTTGTAGAGGCAGGGTTTTACCAGAGGTTAAATGTGTTACCCTTCCTTTCAGATGTTGGCTTACAGATCATCAACCTCAATTCAGTCTGGTTTGGGCAGTCGCATCACACTGCCATGGAGGTGACAGAGGTCCTGGAATAAGTCTGAGTGTGTGCAAAAAAGGCACATGCTCACACTGTGCTTGTACATGTGCAGTTACACAGGCTTCTCTAAAGGATAACAGACTTTGAGACAATATGTTGCATGCAAAAAGTTTGAAATACCACACTTTATCTGTTTATATTTAATGCTGCAGATGGGTGGCTGGATTTAGTGAAAGATTTTGGATATATAAAGTATTTTTGAGAGGCACAATTGTGGATGAAATTTGATATTGATCAGATATTATGTGAACACAAATCAATAGTTTACTAGACTGATAGAACTCTATGGGAAAAAAATGTAAATAAAAGTATGATGAAGTTGAGTTTACAATTTGAAACAATATTTCAGTATATTTACATGAATCTTAGAGCAGTGCTGTTTTGGGCACAAGGTCGTCCAACATGCTTGGAGCCTTTGGATTGGCTACAGCTGAGGCAATGTTGTCCAGTAGTCCAGATCCAGTTACATAACAGTTATGTGAGCTGACAGGAATGGTATCTCATCTTGTTAAAACATGATGTGCAGTACTCACAATGTGTCCATGTACCAAGCTGGCAATACGCCGTACACATTTTAAAGCAGCACAAGAAACCACATGAACTCATGCTCGTACGCATGGATTCATGCACATGCTCCCAACAGTCTTGCTCTTTTTACCATCCAACACACAAAATCACACTCACACGTGGCATGCTTGGAGACCCCTCACACCTCAACAGCTGAACTCCACCTCTCCCTCTGCCATTAGTCTTCTCTCTTCATCTTTGCTCTGCTGTGTGACTGTCCGCCTCACCGGCTCTGGGCTGAGGCCGGCCAGCCTTCAAACGCCGCCTCTTAATGTGCTTTTCATGTCCGCTTGTCCTCCATTGCCATGTCTGACCTGATGACAACATGTTAGGAGCAGTTACATTGTGTGTGTGTGTGTGTGCGTGCGTGTGTGTGTGTGTGTGTGAGAATGAGTGAGTGAGTGAGTGAGCGAGCGTGCTGATGAGGAGGAGAAAAAGACCTTACATTCAACATGTTTATATATGTACATCATTCTGCGCTTTACTGCTTTCTTCTTTTATACTTCTGTCTACCATCTCCAGCCATCTAGTACAGATACAGTAGGGATTGTTAATGAAACATTTATTCTTTTCTATACATTCTGCTAAAACATTTTCCATAGCTGTGTTATGTAATATTTGTGCATATAGACTGCAATAAAGCAGCCCGTAACATGTGCTCAAATATAATTGCACACACTTGGCAGTTTTCAGAAACACTAATCATAAAAATATTGAGCTGACTTTCTTTAATGGCAGATGTATGACCACTTTGGTAATTACAACAACTTTGGTAAGCAGGCCTGAGTGCATTTGCTAACATACTCAGATTCCCAATAAAAAATAAAAAAAGAAAGAAAAAGGGAAAGAGAGAGAGAGAGAGAGGGACTGAATACAGGCTGTTCTGTGTCTGTGTGGTGCATTCAGGTGCTGGCATGAAACCTGTGGACATCTGAAAGTCAAGTGTTGGCTGCAGAACTGGAGTCCGTTTCACCAGAGCTGTTTCCAAGCACTGCCTGCTGCACATGCAGATCTCAAACGGTGGCAGCCAGCATTTCACAAATGATTATGGCTTGCAAATTGGAGATGCACTTCTGAGTTTTACATGGCTCATGCATAGGTCGCAAGCGTGGTGTTTGTTTTGATCAGTAAAATTTATTACTATCTCAACTAGCAGCAATCTGTACTTATACATAAAATCAATATAATGTGTATGAATAAAAATATTTAAAAAATATATACCTATTTGAATAAAAACAGCAGCAGATCAAGCCAACGAAATACTGCTTCCATCCTTAATATAAAAAAACATGTAAAAAATCAAAAAGACCAATTACAAATTGGTAAATTTGGTGAAATTGGCACCACCAACCCTAACCCCTTTAACGAACTATGTTGTCATAAAACCCTACCAGGTAAATTATTAGTTCATGAAACATGAACGTTGTTGATGGAATGCTTCTAACTCATTTTCTTCTGCAGTTTCTCAGCTGGCCATCAAGTTTTTGGAGACTCCCACAGTACTTGAATGCACCACAGCACAACAAGTGTCAGTTCTGGACAAAGAGCAGCCTGCGGCAGACTTTTCAAACCAAATGGGATGAGGCTGGTCACAGCTGGTGATGGCCTTCAGAATGGCCACACACTGAGTGGAGGCTGAGCAGACCTACGCATCAGTTAATTTAATAAATGAAGGTGGTATCTAATTTCCACAAGAGCTTTCTTGTCTTTTGGGTTACATGTTGCAGTTTGTCAAAAATATAGATTTGTAGTAAATTGTTGCAGCTGTTCATCTTTAAACCATAATCTGCCTGCAGCAATTCATTTGATGGATTAAGTAAAATATCCAGTGGAATGTGTTACCCAAAGATCAGACCGCTGAATAAGGTGCACACACATAATCAAACATGCACAAGAATGACTCACGCATGTACATCAGGTGGACAGATACACTCTGTTTTCTACCCAGCGCTGGCTGCCCAGCAGTTTTGTTTTTGCTCGCGGTCCCTCCCTCTGTCTCTGCTCTGTGGTGGTAATGACCGTCATGTTGGAAATGTGTCCGGCTGGGCCTCGTAAACCATTACCCCCGTGCCCAGGAAACCCCATTAATCTTTCTGAGAGGCGTTTGACCTTTCAAACTCATTAACCACAGCCGGTGTGCAGACAGACGTGAAAGCATACACAAACCGCAGATGCACTCTGTCTTTCTCTTGCACACAAACAAACAATGCGTGCACACATACAGGGGGACTCAGGCAAACTTGGCTCATCTGCACAAACACACACACACAGGTGAGGTGTAAACGCACCAATGTGTGTCCAACTGCCAATATCGCCTTCACCAACTTGCCATCTCAGCCACTCTCTCTCTCTCTTTATCTCTCTTGTCTTTCCTCTCCTGTCCTCTTCATCCCCTTGCCTCCTCACTGTGTGGGTTTGGTCAGTGACCTGGAAAATTGCCCGACCTTTTAATGCGCAGCTTCCTTGGTAATGAATAAATACATAAATCGTGCGGCTCCGGCTCAGTCACTTTTATGATACCCCTCCCTACCCCCAGTTTTCCCTACCATACACCTCATCGCTCCCCGTCATCTGCACCTTCTCCACACAGACACGGAGGAGGAAAGTAGGGTGTCTTTGAAGTGATAGCCCCCCGCGGTGAAGACTATCCATAATGAAAGGGTGTTAGTGACTGGGCTGAAGGCGAGAGAGTGTGAGTGTGAGCAGCGTAGATGGCAAAGGATGTAATGGGGTGAGTGGGCGAGGCAGGTTAACACGCCAGCATGGGACCTGCTCTTCTCAGTTTATCGGAAGGCGAGGGCGGGAGTGAGAGAGCTTTGTAGGTGGCAGAGGATGTAATGTGGCGAGTGGCGAGGAAGGTTAACATAGCAGCATGGGACCTGATCTGCTCGGTTTATCAAAAGTGCAAGGGAGAGTGGAAAAGGCTGTAATTGGCTAAGTAGTGGGGCGGGAGTGGATGAAACATATTCTTCTCGGTTTATGGCAGGTCCGAATGAGGGAGGGACAGAGGAAATGAAGCATACAGAGAGAATTTGTGGGGCACTTGCTGGCCTGAAATTTTGGCACAAACCTTACCTGGCCTGATCCTTTAGGCTAACAAAATTCTAGAGTCCCTAACCCAGCCAAAAGCACAAAGCCAGTATTTTAATGTCAGGCCATTTCTCTTAGGTCAGGTTTCAGACCTCTGAAAAGTAGAAATATGCCCAGAAAACAGTGAAATAAATGTGTTGGCTGAGATGGAGTATGCTCACAACTGTATGATCTTGAGACATTAAAGATTAAAGATCAGTATTTTTCACCAAAACACACAGTGTATAACAAAATGAGTTGGGGTGCATCTCTGTCTTAAAACATTTAAAAATTGGAATATATTCATGTGTATGTGCACAATACAAAAAAAAAAGTTAAAACATTGCTCCATAGTGGTACTAACTACTTCACAGGGTACCATGATTGTGCTGATGTTTTTGGCATCTCCACAGTGAAACCATAACCATGACCGTATTGCAACTGTCATACAGTCATCCTGTTATTTAAAGCTGCATTTTTGACCATCGGAAGGCAAAAAGTACTCTACAAAACCAACTCAGAGACACAAGCCCAAGTAAAATATACCTGTCCCTCTTCACTTCAGCTCTTTTGATTCAATGATAACAATATTGCTTATTGGAACTGTATGGCAAATGTGTGCAGTTTGTTTTTGTCTTGGCTGTATGTGTGGGCTGTATTCTTTGTTCCTGTCTGCTTTGTGTATTTTGCTCCTGGCTGCTTGCTATGCATGTTATTATACAGACTATAAGTACATTTCTGAACATGTATCTGTGTGTGTGTGCTTTTCTTTGTGTGCCTGCTCGTGATTGCAATCAGAGTGTCATCAGTGCAGGATGGTTGGGAGTGTGCTCCTGTTGTTTCTCAGCTTCCTCTCGGCTATAAATGTTGCCTTCCTGTTTGCAAGTCAATTAGCCTGCCAGCCAATCAGTATGCCCGCCAGCCAATCAGTTAGTCAGTTAACCAGCTGGCTGGACAACCAGCCATTTAGTCAGGTAATCTGGCAACCAAGCAACCAGTAAGACAGCTAGCCAGGAAGCCATTTAGAGAGGCAGCCAGCAGTCAATCAAAAAACTATTCAACTGATAATCAAGTTAGCCAGATGCCCAATGCCATTTTATCTTTTGGTCTGTCAGCCAGCCAGCCAAGCAAAGAGCATGGCATTTGATTAATCAGTCATTTCGGAGAGCAGCCAGTTATTGTCTATCAACAAAACAGTGTGAGCACCAAAGGCATTTCTTTCTGTGCTCTGTGTACATAATAGGTTCACACAGCGAGATGTCATTGATCTCAAATCTTGTCACTCTGAACTGACATGACACATAATCATGCCTAAGGCTTCAATCATTCTCACTAGTATACCAAAGGAGAAAAACATTGTTCCTTAGGCAAATATACAGATTCAGTAAAGCAAGTGAATCTTACTTGTTCTGTGCCACACGTGCCAGAAGCAGATCTACAGTACGACGGCAGAGGCTTTATTTGCTAAAAAAATATGCAAATCAAGTTGTAGCACCAACAGTCATCAAAATATAACTGCACAAGCAAAACAAAAAAGGAAAAAAAAAAAACTTCACCAACTGTTGCAAGTACAAATTGTGTGCCTCAGCTGGAAGACAAATCCACATTCTGGCACCCTAGCACCCTAAAGCACCCTTTCTAACTGGGGCATTCTCTGATCTGATTTTAGATTCTAGGATGGAAAACCCTCTCTTGTGCACACATGACTTTATTGGCCATGATGCCCATGTCTTATAGAAAACACAGCAGCCATTCCTCAGAATAGTAAAAGAAAATCTGATGCTATCCAACCAAATATCAGTGAAGTCATATATTAATTCGTCTCTAAGGTCTGTTTAGTTTTCAGCTTTTCCTCACCAAAAGATCTGGGTCTTTAGCCAGCTACTTAGTTAGTTCAGCTCTTTGCCTTCCTGCAGGGTTGGCAGGGTAATGTTGGCTTATCTGAGCTTGTTTAATGGAAACTACTACTACAGTTTTACACGTGGTGGTTGGTTAGCACCATTAGATCTAACTATATACTACAGTCAGCCAGAGAACCAAAACAGCTAAAAGAAGATGAAGGCTTCTATCCACTTTATCTATTGTGCTGTACCTCAGAAGTATATACACACTTTGTGATATACACGTACATTAACACCGTGAGCACATACTCCACTTTCCGGCTTGTAGTGTAAATGCGACATGCAATAATAAGAAAAATGAATGTTTAATATCAAATATTGAAAAGCTTTTCTTCTCCTCTGCAGCTTAAGCTCTGAAATTATTACATGGTTTTTCAGTTTCTCCCCTTGGTCCAGCCTGTAGCTAAATGCTAGCTATGGTTATTACAGCTCTGCTGGGAAGGACTGAGTGTATGGCGGCTTGTGTGTGTGTCTGTGTGTGTGTTTTAGCAAGAATTGGTTTATGTGCTGTAATTGGTTTGCCCTCACATTTAGTACATTTACTGTGTGTGGTTAGTGTGTCTGAGCTCTGTTTCTGTGTGCATGCGTGGGTGTGTGCGTTATGGGTACACCTTCCACGGCTGAACTGATTTTAATGGGGTTACCAAGGGTTATTACAAGGATGATAGTGATGTAGGCATTTTCTTCCATTTTCTGTTGTGTGGTTGCGTGGTGTTCTTGTTTGTATACTTGCTATTTAGCCTGTTTTTGCACTTGAATTTGCATTTGAATACATGACAAGAAAACTATTCATGTGGTTTTTGTTCTGCAAAGTTATTTACTGTACTGTGGTGCATGACTTTTCTTTTCCTCATCTTGTCAAAGGGGATTATATGTGCATTATTTAATGTCTGTGCGTCATGTCATTTGTATGTAGCTCTGCGGACGTTAGTGAGTGATGTAATACTGGAGTGGTCAGATGGTCCGACTGGTATGGAGCTGAGGTGACTGGGAAACTCTTTCCAGGGCAGATGGGAAGGGATGCTTTTGCACAGGAAGTGGCAGAATAAAGTGCCTTCCTCCCTCTCGTTCTTTTTTTTTCTCACTCGCTCTCTGTCACTCTCTCTCAATTGCTCTTTCCATCTGTCTCTCCCTCCCTCTTTCCTCTCATTCTCTTTTGCGTTCTCTTACTCCATCGAACTCGCTCACACAATTGAACTTGGCAGTGTTTCAGGGATTGAGTGGCTTGAGTTAATGGCGAATTACCTGCCTCTCTGAAGTCTTGAGTGTGCATGTGTGTGTGTTTGGAGGGGGGTAAAGTAATGGACTTTGCTGGAAGGTCATTTGAAGGAGCCTGCCACTAAATCACTAAATGCCACTAAAGCACTCAATGAAGCCTATTCATGGACCAGGATTGTGCAGATTTACATGTGAATGTAAATTGGTTACCAGTCTGTGGAATGTAATTGTTTTCCGTGCTGGGGAATTTGTCTCCACCACACAGACTGTAGCACTGGCATTCAACTTTCAGTACTAAGGCCAAGAGCGACTTTGGGCTTTCCAGCCACCCTCAACCTCCATATTTGGGTCTTTGTTTGTTTATATAGAGCAATTGAAATGGGTATGCTCACATTCATGTGTGTCCTTGTGGGACACTGGGGGATTTTGATGATGACGCAGAGTGGCAGCACCACTCAGACGTCTGACTCAGACCGCTTCAACCAACACTTGAGTTAATTAACAAACTAACCACCATTTACCAAGCCAAGATGACTAAGAGCACTTTTCTTCCAGTATAGGCTTCAGGAGTAGTCGCAGAGAGAAATGGTGACTTGAAGACACAGATCTGGGAAATGCAGCACAGATAGAAGATAGTAGTTGGCCATGCGCTAAGTATTTCCACTTCCAAGGGTCGGTTAGTCACTCAACCTTATTTGTCCGGGTTGTCTCTGGATTCCAACTTGTGATTATGTTGTAAGAAGTCCAATTCTTCAATTTCAAGAGTTGTGTCTGTGGTCAAGCTTTAGCAGTCACTCTGGGTCTGGTCACAGCTTCACTGACATCCATCTGTTTCAAAAAGGAGCGCTCAGTTTCTGAACACACTGTGTTGTTCTGGTGTAATTTAGTTTTAGATACACATGCAGATTGTTTAAAAGGCTAATTACCCACTGTGATAAATGGCTTTCTTCTCTTAGATTTCAACAATCCCCTTCCTCCCTTTTTTCATTTCCTTTTTCGTGCCTTTTGGTTTGTCATTCTTTTCGTTTCTCACCAATCTCGCTGTGCGACTGAAAAGTAGTCAAGAGCTCAGAGGATCTCCAACAGCAGAAAGTCAAAGTTAATAGTGCATATATTAGCATGTCCTTGTAACTGACATAATCCCTCCTTTTCTTTCTCCCTTTCTCATATATTTCTGAATGTGTGTCAAGAAAAAAACTCACATATCCTCATTTACAGTACATGTGACATGTCTGCTGATTGACACTCGCCTTGCCACTTGCCACCTCAACAGTCATTGCTTTTCCCCCCTACTTTTCCTACATACATAGGCACACAGGCACACGTACGCAGCATGAAGCCACAAGGAAAGCTTGCTTTTAGCCGACCAACCCCTGAGACTGGGGACTGATGAAAAATTCAGCTCAGTTAGTCGAGTGGCTTAAAGGAAAGGCTGTTTGGTTTAGTTACTCTCTTTTCTTCTTCCTCTGTCAGTCTGTCTGTCATTTCGTGTCTCTGGTAGTCATTCTCTTTTTTGTTTTGCATTTCCTTTTATTTTCTCCATCCATTTTCCACTCTAGCTGTCACCCTTTCTCTCTCTCCTGTTTATTCCCCCCTTCTTGCTTGCTTAAAACACCTTTCTGTATCTGAGAAATGGAAAATGGCTTGTGATTCTGCCACGATTCAAACAGTGTAACCATTGGTCACTGGGCAGCGCTTCGCGGTCAACATTTGCCCTCCTCTTGGCGTGAACTACAAACCTTCTGCTCAGTGAGACCATGTGACCACAGCAGTTGAATATGTTTGTGACCCGTGACTTGGAAACGTTTGAATTCATATGGTGAAGTGATGGCTTTGTAACAATTAAGGGGCCGAACCAGGCTCTGTCAACCATTAAACACTTTGTACTCCTAAAAGCTGGTTTATGTCAGCTTGTAAAACTTGTAAAATGGCTCATAATGCTTCTAAATGTCCTCACTATGTTCCAAACTTTTTGATGGAAGTGCAGAAATTTGAGTCTTGTGGTCAGACCAATCTATCATAAATAAACCACTCTAATCAGTTATATGTTTTTGAATTGTTTTCTAACATTCTTAAAATGTTGCAGTGTTCCTCTGAGTTGTTCATTAGGTTGAAGCCTGTTGAAGGTCTGTCGAAATTGCAGGCGGACAAGGGCAGAGCGAAAGGCAGCAAGGATGACGATTGAAATGCAGCTCGGAGAGGACAATACTGAATCTAATCTGTTTATACAACCTCACCTCCAGTCTCCCTCCTGTCTCCTCTCATT
Source organism: Lates japonicus (assembly GCA_033238685.1). Classification (NCBI taxonomy): domain Eukaryota; kingdom Metazoa; phylum Chordata; class Actinopteri; family Centropomidae; genus Lates; species Lates japonicus. Next base: position 4,101,667 of record BRZM01000037.1, on the reverse strand, counting down.
TCAAACTTGACAAACAAATATACACACTCCTGCATAAACACACACTAATGCACGCAGCCGTGCACACCCCCTGCACTTTATGAAAGAAACAGAGGTCCTTCGCTTATCTCGCAGGTGAAATCTGGAAAAATGGAAGCGTTGCATTTGCATTTTAATTTGCCCTCAATCAGGCATTGTGTTTGGTGTTGCCGCGAAATTGCCTGGTGTTTGCTCCTCGTCCCTATTTATAGGGGCTCCATGAGAGACAGGCCTTAAATTCAAATCTGCCTGCTATCACAGTGTATGGAGATGAGGGTTCCTCTCTTTTTTTTCTCTTTGTCTTCTGCTCTCTTTTCCTCTGTCACTCATTCTCTGCAAGTCTGTCTTTCATTATTTTCCTTCACTTTTTCATCATTCTATTTGAGTTCTTTATTATTTCTCCTTACTTCTTTGCTATACACATTTTTTCTTGTTTATTTTTCCCCCTTTTCCATCACTTTCACCAGCTTCTTCTCCTCACCACCCCTACCCTTCCATTTCTCATTGCCAGGAGAGTGGATCCACAGATTTCATTAGCGATGCCATGTGCCATGCTGCTCAGCTCTGTAGGGCTTCAGCAGTCATGGACTCACGACCCTGCTCTGCCCTCATCATCTCAACCCTCTGTCATCCCTTCCCTCTTCCCCCCATCCACACACCCACCCCTCTGTCCCCCCTTTTGATATCTTCCATCCTCCCTCCATCCATTCTTTCTGCTCTAGCCGTCTATAACATGGCCATAAGCTGTCTGTGGCAGATGAAGGACCTCCTTCACACAAGCAACTGCTCCCTGGAGTCCAGAGCAGTGGAGGTTTAACCCAATAGTGTCTGAAAGAAACTCTGTATGGGTGTGTATTAAATGGTGTGTGCAAGAGTGTGCAGTAACTGTGTTACACTCAGTGTGTACACCAGTTTGATATAAAATACACACATATTGCATACTGTATCTTCAGCTACACACTGCATTTGAAAAGACACACAGCACAGCAGAGTAAAGCCTGTTTGTAAAACTGTTCCCGTGAATGAGTTTAAACCTCGCAGCATTCTGGATGTTGTTGTCATCTATTTTTCTTTAAAGTCCCATACATGAACATCTGACTACACCTGAGGTTTTCTCCCCATATCCATACTCCTTATAGCCATCTGTTTGAGGTGCTAAAAGCACCCCATGATCAAATGCCTCAGTCAATCCATCATCCATGATTTGCACATGAGGCTACAAAACGCCGGAAGGCTTTTTGTTTGTAAAATGAGGTGTACATACATTTGATCAAATCCCCCTACAAGTCACTCCAGGTGCTCTGATTGGTCACTGCACTGCTCAGCCGTGTCGATGCGGCCCCTCACTCAATAGGCTGAGACCCTCGGGGACATGACCTTTGAGTTCTGAGCTGGGCGCTGTGATTGTTCGATACAAGGTGTCAAGGAGGTCTGTGGAGGTCAAGACAGATGACCTTTCCCCTTTAACCCTCAGGGAGCAGAGAGTCAACCGCAGGGCATTAAGCTATTGGTATGGACGAGCAGTGTGTGTCTGCACAGGGTGTTTTATGGAGAGGAAAAGTGTGTGTGATTAAATTGTAGTGGTGCAGAAAAGCCAGAATGTACTGTTTGCCTTAGCCTGCAGTTTATACGGCTGTGGTTGCTGTGCTGATGAAGGTACTTAAACCATTGCTGTTTCACCATCTCAGTCTTGATTTTTACAATAAATGCACAGGTCAGTGAGATGATAAAGAGCAGGGAGTATTGTTACTTCTGTTAAGTTTATCTTAGTAATAAAAAATGTCAAACAGGCAATTGTCTTGTTTTAATTAAGAACTGCTTGTGTATTTTTAACATCCCTTCCCCTTCCCTATTAGTCAGTGCTAATTTTGGAAATGCTGTTTTTGAGGTAATATTGTAAATGTGTGTGTGTGCATATTATTAGTATTAATGGCCTGATAAGTGAGAACCAAGTTGTCACGTTGATGAACTATAATTACCCAAAGCCCCATCTGCAGATTTTATCACACAACATGTTGCTTCTCTTGCTCACTACATGTCTGTCCTGAGGATATGGCATTGGCTTGATTACGGCACAAATCCATGCATGTGTATATGAACACGTGTACCGATGCGCACTCAAAAAGACAGACACAGCTGTCATCCGAATTTACATGTTAACATGTATGTGTCACAGTTTTCTGTGGAGATTGTGAACGATGACTGTGTGTGAATCACTGTAGATGATGTCAGGGGAAATGCAAGTCAGTGTGTGAGTAGATTTGTGTGTCTGGTAATGGTACATTTCCTGAATGAGCGTATGTCAATATGTATGTATAAGTTTGTACTTTTCTATCAAAACTAGACAAGTGCCAAACTCTTCACTTACTCACCATGATTTATTCCCCCTAAAGTTCTCAGTTATCCCTCCTTCACCAGGGAGGTATATGAAGTTGTTTTATAGAAATCTATCAAGTTGTTTATTAGAATCCATCGGTTACATTACAACTGTCATAGCACAGTAAGTGCTGGAGAAATGATTTGTTGTTATGTCTAGCAGAATTAATTAACACTAAGCTTTGCAAAGACCTGCCATCATGGAGTTCGGCAACCAATCAATATGACAAATGACAATCTCATGACCTTGAAATAACTGTCTCTCTCAAACAGGATAATGTATCATTATTTTTGAAAAATGTGTGTGCAGAAAGAAGAATGGGACATCAGAGAAAAGTTGTGCAACTTGTTTAATTTTAATGTACCAGTGTATTTATGTCTTTATTTGAAATCAGGGAAAACAAAAGGTGATACGAAATGCAGTAATCAATATCAAAATAGCCATTCATGTCATACACAGATGAATACCTGCTCTCAATCCCCCACTCTGACAGACAACAAACTGATGATTTAAAATGGCAAGCTGAGAAAAGACATCCTTGTTTCCTGTTGTGCTCTCTCACTACCCCCATCCTTTCAGTGAAACCAGCGGCCGCCTCAGGCATTAGCACCCAGGGAAGTGTAGTAGCAGCAGCAGCAGCGGCCCTGTGGTTAACAGTTAGAGCAAAACAAGTAATTAGCCCTGATAATTAAATCCTCCAGTCAGCCAGCCAGCCCGCTCTGTAGAACCAGTGCTGCTTTTCTGTCCATTTACATAAAGAGTAGAATTGGTCCATACAAAAATGAGGAATTAACAGATTAATTCTGTTCTATTATCTGGCCGGTGATAAGCAAATAAACAATTGGCTGTAGAGAAATGAAATGGGATAATGGCTGGTGGGAGGAGGAGGAGGAGGAGGAGGAGGAGGAGGAAGATGGGGTTGTGGTGCTTAACAGCCAGTGGTACAAATGAGGGGCATAAGCTGGCTGTGGCCACTGGAGATTTTGTTCTTTTGTGTGTGTATGTGTGTGAGACTGAACTGTGTTCATCTCTGCCCCTGTGTGTTTGCAACTTGTATTTGTGTGTTCTTGCATTTGTGTGTGTGTGATTGCACATAGACATATTTAAGATCAGACTATCAGTGTGCACTTGCCTGTTTTTGCATTCTGTCCTGTTGGGTTCTTGTTTACCCGAGGGGGGAGTCATCAGTAAGGGAAGTGCTCTTTGTCTCTCATTAGAGCAGCTCTTTGATTTCATTAATTACTGACCTACTGCTGCTGTTGCTGTGGTTTGGCACAATCTGGCATTCTAACCACTCACAGTTTACCGCCGCTGCTCCACTCCGCATTTTTTATTTATCGCCTTGGCTCACTAATTAATAACCATGATTTCCCAAGGAGTCTTCCTTGGTGTGTGCATGTGTGTGTGTTTGTGTGCACATTTGTGTGCTTATCAAGAATGGATCACTTGCTGGGCTGAGGAGCTTCACTGTCTCCACAGACTCTGGCACTTCCTTTTCAGCTCAGTTTAGGTCTCTAGATTTTCTTTTTGTGTCTTTGTATCAGAATGAGTGCAGCAGGTCTCTTGTGGAGCAGCCGGCTCGATTCTGCTGATGAGCTCCCATCTGATATGAATCTAATATCACCAGCTGCACAACCGGATCATTAAAGGGTTGTCTGCAACGAGCTCAATGGCACTATTCAACTACGGAAACTTAGGAACCTCTTTAAAGTATAAAAACCACTTGTGGCACAATGTACACTCAGAGAACATACAGTGTAAGCCTTTTTTGATCTGATGGTTCTACAACATTATTCGCCTTCTAACTTCTTTCTGATCTGACACTGCTCTGGTTAAGGTTTAGTTGGGTCTGGACACAAAACTATGTTAATGTTCAGGAATGATCTTGATCATGATTAAAAGAAACTGATGTGAGAGTCAGTAGGAAATTGGAAGCGAACAGTGATCTCCCATATCAGAGTCGACATTTTGTTCATCCAGCTCTCCACCTCAACCTCATCCTTTCTCAAATGTTGTTCCTTTCTAACTACGTCACACTCTGTCCTCTTTTGGTCCAGCTGCTGCCATTTATTATGGACATGGACTCATGAGAATCATTGATGAAGGACAGCTTGGTTTTCTCGTCTTTGATGATTCCCTGGCCGTATCACTTCTCTCGTCGGTTGAATCTGAACAGAACTTTTTTGGGGCTTTCGCTGAAATTATCCTGTCGTTTTCCTTGTAAAGATACATGATAAATGGACACAAACACAACATTGAATCCTTCTCTTTGTTTCTATTCATTCCATGCTATATCATCCTTCATCTGTCCTTTTGATTTAATCCCCGTTCTCCTTCCATCCCCATTACCCTTCATTCCTCTCCCATTGTTTTTCTGTGCCATTTATACCAGACTTGTGTCACAGTGGACAGGTGGTCTATTTTTCTGGCCTATTGACTGGTGTGACTAAGTCATCTTTTCTTCTCCATCTCTCCTCTCTGTCCCCGCCTAGCAGAGCTAGTTATGCAGCCTATTGACTGATTGGCTGTCGGACACATCGATCCCCAAGGTCGCACTGCTGGCTATTGACGAATGGCCCCACACTGTCCCCCTTCCCTCCTTGCATCATCGTCTCCCTCTGCTCATTTCCTCACTTGTATTTTCCTACTTGTCTCCTATCTATCTGCCTTGCTTAATCTATTACTCACCTCATTTCATCTCCAGTCCCTCCTTCTCCCACTGCTTTCCCATTCATCTGTCCACCTTTACTTCCCTCTGTCTCTTCTGTGTCCATTGCCACTATCGTTCATCGATGCAGCAGAGATCGATGCCGAGGATAATGGGTGCTGGGCCTGCAGGGAGCCCGTAAAGGCTGTACAGATCCACAAACGTGGTGCTGACATGACTTGGGTGATAGGAAGAGAGACAAGATGAATTGATGATGGGTGAAGTGAGGTGGTGAGGTCACTCAAGGTAAAGAGGAGGAAGAGAGGGGGACCAGGACAAGAGGAGAGGTATGGTCAGGAGTATGTGCCTTAGGGCAGCTATGATACACCTTGGGTGGCTTTTGGGAAAAGGACAAGATAAAAGGAGATGAGAGAAGCTGGTAGAGTGCTCACTTTATTTTGTAGACTTTGACACTGAATCAGAAAAGGTTAATATACCTTGGTCCAGAGCTAGAGAGCTCTACACAAAGCCAGTGGCCCTCGATGACGTGATGACATGCACATGCCCCACCATAGAGCTAGGTTATATATCAATATATTACTGATATTGTGAAAGGATCATCTAGCGCTGTTATAAAGCTCAAAGTATGAGCTCACCCGAATCACAAAAAGCCATTATTCTCCATTATCCTTGGAGATATCTAGTCATGCTGTTAGTTTTGATTTTATCTGCTGAAATACATATAGATATGTAGGACATATTCATATTTGTGACATTTTTTGCTTCCAACCCAGTAAAATTGAGGTGAATTCAATTTTATTTGTGCTGCTGAAAAGATTAAAAAAACACTCACAGAACCCAGAATACAGTGTGGACAGTTTTCATTGGAACTAGGCAGAAAAAGCCTCAGTGAGTCAATTATGTGAACTGAGCCCTTAAGATTTAAAATATCCTCTTGTTAATAAATATGGCCTTAGATTTAGGCAATCTAAATGTATTGTTATAGAATCAGGGGATTTGTTCAGATAGTTTATTTATGTGTTTGTTTTCAGTATATTCAGAGACATGGCATCAGTGAAGCTCATACTCTAAAAATAGGCTTAAACATAAAGTTAAGTGGGCTTAAAGATGAGGCTATCATCTCATTCTTGAATGTGAAATAATCCACTCTTTCTGACATACACCAGATGGCTAATGCATATGTATTAACCCAGTTTAACTGCTGCTTTTTCAAAACATTACACTGCTGTCGTGGCCGTAGGATAGAGGTTATTTGAAATGAGTTGATGTGAGACTATTAGTGGATGGAAGGTAGCCCAGCAGCCTGCCCATATAGAACCAAATGTCTTTGACATTACTGCCCATTGAGGCAGGGGAGAGTGAGGGTGAGACGAGATATGAGCTTGAGAGCAAGGTAATGATGCACAGTGTATGCATGCATATGTGTGTTCTGTATATATGCATGCAAATATGTGCCTATGGTCTTTCCCCTTGGGAAACTGTCAATCATAGTGTGAAGTGCTGCAGGTTATAGGGGGTGAGCAGAGGCACAAATAACAATTACAGCAAGGAGTTTGTCTGAGTCAAGTGAGGCTGGGTTGGTGTGATCTTATGGTCAACAAATGACAACCAAGACATGAGTGCTGGTCACATGGGGATGGACGAAGAGAGTTTCATATCTGTTATGTCAGATATGAAACAAGTTTGAAAGCGTATGTCCTTTGAGAGATAAGTAAAGCCTGGAGCAGAATAAAACATATAGAAACATGTAAAATTCCAGTAAAGCAGCCAAGCCAGTTTAACCCTCCTTTGGCAGTTGATGTTTACTGCCTGTATTTAGTTGAGGGGCATTTCTGCAAAGGTTCTGAACAGTCTATATGACATCTGAACTGTATTTCCCCTCATAAACCATATATCATTGTTTCCTCCAGCATGTTGTAGTGGAGGTGCCCTGACTAGCCCGAAATAGAGATTGCCTCTGCTCTACAGAAGAAATTATTACATTTTTATGAAATATAACATTTGGCTTATTAAACTTTAACTGTATACATCAAATGACTTCGGGTGCACAGACTTGTTTCTGTGCATTTATTGTTGTATATGCATGTTGACCGCCAGTCAGCCCTGTGTACTTCTGCAACACTGCAGGTACTTCTCATTCTCATTTTTCAGCTGTCAGTGAATAAAAGGGAGGATGGAATGGAGCGAAGCAGGGAGGGGGAGAATGAAAGAGACGAGGAGAGGTGAATGTAGAAGAAGACGACCTAATTTAATCTAAAGTGGTTCTCAAATTGAACCAGAGGGAAAACAAAGTCAGCACAAAACCTTGGAGCTCCTCTATACTTATGTAACGGCTCTGCCCTCCTCTCCCTTCTCCTCTCCTCTCTCACTTATGAATAAGAGAGAGGGAGGAATGGAGGAAGTATGGGAGGGTAAATGGAAAAAGAGGAGGGCAGAGAGAATGAAACAGCTGAATGCAGGTGAGGAGAAAAATGGGGGAATTACAGAAAAAAAGGGTGATGGAGATGTAGAGATTACTACTACGACTACTAGTAAAGAGGGGGAATGGAGAGGAGAGGACAAAACCGATGAGGGTGTTGTAAAGGATGAACATGACAAGAGAAGATGCCAAACAAAAACTTTTACTTCTCTTTGTCACACACTCCCATCATCCCTCCTCAGCCTTCCCTGACTAACCATGTTTTCTTTCGCTCTCTGTTGCACTGACATCAAACTATGAGGCCCCGGCAGGCTCTATTCAAGATAGTGGCCTGAATGAGTGTCTAGTTAAATAATGCAGTCTGCTGGCTGGCTGGACTGAGGAGAGACTAAGGGAGAAGATGGAGGAAGTAGTGGCACAGTGCAAAGATACAGACTTACATTATTTAACAGCTCCCTGAAAGGCTTGCAAGTCAGGCATTCCCAGAATTAAAACCAGGACTCAGTGCATATGTGGGAATTTAAACACATAGGCTGACACGGGCACGTATGCATACATGTATCCAATAAATGCTGGCATTCAAAGTTTTGAGCTCAATCATGCATGACATATGGCGATGCAGGTGCACTTATATTATGCATGCATAAACTCAGGTTTATGTGGAGGCAGATAGAACAACATAAGTGTATTTGTGTGCATGGACATGAATGCCACACATGTCACTTTCGCTTCATGCTCTGTGTTTTTATGACATTTGAAACACTCTTCTGCACTCAAAAAGGTTAACACTCGAGCTTGTCTCTGCGGCAAGGGAATATAATTATGTGTTTGTGTGTGTGTCATCACGAGAGAAATTGTTGGGGGATAGTTTGCAATTTTAAATCTGCCTTCAGTGACATTTTCAGTCGAGCTTTATCAGAACCTGTGAGATTTACAGGCAAATAAGCATGATATTTTTTGATATTTATAATTTGACATGGACTGTAATAAAGCAATTCTCTTATTTGTTGTGCAGAATTACCTAACACTTGATGCAGCTATCCACGTGTCTACACATCCAAAGCCCACTTGAGTTTCTTTTACATGAATGACCTCTAATTGAACTCGTTTCCACCCTCAGACATGTCTGTAATAATCTCTCCTTACATTGTGCCATGAATGCTGTTAGCTCTTATGTTATGCAAGCACATTTAAAGCTGCCCCACTGAGCAGCTCACATATGTACACTTAGTGTTGATTGCCTTAACATGACGGAATTACTATATTCTATGCTTTATTCCTTTAACAGGGCAATCCATACTGCAACATATAGATTTATATAGGGAATCAAAGTCAGTTTTTTTTATTGTGTAAAAAAATACGGTGGTAGTGGGTGTTGAGTTGGTGTTATTTGGGAAAAACAACAGTGATCAAGCATCCTCTGTTTTTTTTTTTTAAGCTAAGTTAAGTTCAACTCAAGGCCTGTTGTTTCCCAAAAGCCTCTTTTTATTGGCCTTGTTGTACTGTAGAGTAAAAACATTTTTGTCACTAAGTACATATTTGATTTGAAATATGGAAAAATCTGAATATTAACTTGAAGGTAGCAAGGTTGCACTTTTTGACAAGTTGTTGATATTCAAATTGTAGCCAGTAGGACTCGGAGAAAGAGTTTAAATTCTCACTGGTGACCATCACACCCGCAACAGGATGTATTGACTGTACTGTTACAACTACTGATGCTCCTTTTAGAGGTATTTTATATGTCACATTCAATGCCTTAAAAGCCAGCGATGCAAAGATATAAATGAGCTAGCTGCTCCTCCTCTTAGTTATTTAAGTAGAAAAATGTTCAGTGGGCATAGAATCATCTCTTCAGCCAATATATTCCTTGTGTTGCCAATTTTACACATATGAGGCTCTATCAGCAGCTAGGCCTTGAAAAACAGAAAGCTGAGTCATCCCAGAATAGGGGCAACATCCTCCTCTTTGTCTATATTTGACTTACTTACTTACCTCTTTAGTCATCTTCCATCCTCTCACTCTTTTCCATCTCATTTCTCCTAATGTCTTTCTCTCAGTATCTGCGAGAGTCTCTTTCACCAACATGTTTGCCTGGCTGATTTGTGTCATGCAATATTCTGCCGTTTTATTTCTAGCACTTTGCTTTTAGTGCTGTGGCTGTTCCAGAAGTGGTTTCTACATTTGTCCCTTCGCTTACCGCTCCGACCGTCCCTTAAATAGTTCTCCTTGCATGGTCCACTCGTTCCTTTAAAAAGCTCATCCCTTTGCTAAAAACCAAGGTTAAAGTGGCTTTCCTGAACCCGAGCCGACAGTCACGGAGGAAAGAAAGCTACTTTGGATTTCTGTATGTCCTAAATGCAGTTGCTTTGAAGGAAAATCTGACATTAATATACCATATCATCTTATCTCTTTATTTTTTTATAAGTCAAGTCTTAGCTGTGAATGTCACCGTGTTCTGCTTTGCAGAAGTTTGACTTTCAGCCTAGTTGCCAGTAAAGCACTGTTCTCAGGCCTGTACCTAGCAGCCACTCTGTCGTAACAATAAGACCTGACAGCGCTCTCACCACCCTCACTATATCAATCCAGACAACCAATTACAACCTTTTACAAGACCCTACAAATGAAAATAAGTCCCTTTGGCTCCTGGTTTCTCTATTTCTCTCTCTGTCTTTTGCTCTGTCTAACGTCTGTCAGCATATTTCTTCTTTTCAATCATTCTCATGTCTTTTCCATGTGACGGACTGGGAAAGAAAAAGGAGGGAAAATTTGTACCTTGTGGCTTGGGAACATATTGTAAGAAAAATGCCTCACAGGTGTGTATTTATTCAGTAGCAGCAGGTATAACCTTAATAGCATCCCTTTTTCATCCTTAGTTGCTTGACTCAACCTGTCGTTCTCATTTTTTCTTTTTTACAGTCAGTCCTCACTCTATGCCTGAATTTTGCTTTTACCTCCTCTCCCATTTCTTTTTTTTTTCTTAAACACACACTCTTTGCTTTCTCTGGCTCTCTGACTCACTCAATGACTCTTTTCTTTCATTCCCTCAAGCACACACAAACATGCATACACACACTCGCTTTATTCCACCCTGGAAGCGATTTGTCTTAACAGGTGGTCATTCAGATTCAGGACTGGCACTGCGAGAGAAGAAGGGGGAAACGGGGAGGAAAAACTGAGAATTGTAGGAAGAGGAGATGAGGAAGATGAGGTGGAAAAGATTGAGGGAAGAGGACACTCTGCTGTTTGTTGTTGCATCAAGGTCTTACTATAGTAGTTACAGTGATTTCTATGCACTACCTTTAGTCTTTGTCTTTCTGTGCACATTCAGCCTTGATAGCTAAAGTATCTTTGTGTTTTATTTTCTCTCAGTAAAATTTATTCTGTACTGTCATTGTCTGTTGCTCAAACCCTGACAGGTTTCTGCACGTATCTTGTTGATTGTGGCATTCCTTTTTTCTGGTCTGCCAAAGTCAGTCACAGAAAATGTTCCATTTGTAACAAAAAAGAGGAATTATGACCATATAACACCTGCACACTGACTTCTACTGCAGGTGAGCATGGATTTCAGGATTTTACCTCACCGTATAAAGCTGTGAGAGGATTAGCACCTTCATACCTATCATCAGCCCACAGGATATACCTCATCACACACACAACTAGTTCTACTCCCTTTTATTATAGGCCACCTCTCTGGCTGGCTCAACAAGAGCTTACATGCACTTAGGGGCATATTTCATTATAGCCTTTTTTGATATAATTGAATTATTAGATTTTGTTTGGGAATTTCTCTGTTTTTCATTTCCCTCCAAGCCTTTTACCTAATCCACACATCCACATAAAAATATATATGTGTGACTTTACCTTTTAATAATACAGTAATGATATAGTACTTCATCAAATGATTGTTGAAGTCATTTATCAAGGAAAATAACTAATAACAATAACTAATTTCAGTCATGTGTACAGGGGTTTACAGTGCTTGTAGATTCATCATTTCAGTGTGGTCTCTATTTGTATATGATTGTGAATTGAATATTTTCAAAACAAGAAATTGAAAAACATTAACTTTTGCTCTGGGAACCTGTGACAGACATTCTTCAGTATCATAGACTAACAATTATTATATAAATAATTATTATTCCAGGATGAAAATCATCAGTAGTTGCAGCTGTAATGCGTAATTTCTTGTAGGTCATACTGTGGCTTATTTCAGCATGTCATATAGATAAGCGACACATGCTCTGTACCATGATAGCATTTAACCATTCACCTCATTGTCATGCATCATGCAGATAATTGCATAGTGCGCTTTAGTGAGTGGACTGCCCAGTCTCTTTACAGTATGTCACATTACTGAAGTTGAAAGTTTAATGACTCTGTTAAAAAGAGAGCCTTGTTTGAAGTTAATGTGCTCTGCTGTTAGAACCGCTGTTATGGTCCCATCGGCCGTCTGTGTGCTTTCCTGTCTGTGTACGTGCGTGAGTGCGTGAGTACGTGCATGAGCTTATCAGGGACAAAGAGTTCCCCAACACCATTTGTCTCATAAGGGGGTGTGTGTTTGTTCCTGATTTGTGTGTGTGTCCATTTATACACAGCATTTATCTTTTATGTGCCTGTTTGTGTTTTTATGTGACACTTCATATCCCCATCCATTTATCCTTTTTTATCTGTCCTGCAGCAGTATTACTGTATTGCTTCTTTTGAACTATATATTATCTTCCCTCCCACGTCTTGCAGCAGCAGGGTGGTGTAGCAAACAGGGAGATCATTCTTCATATGAAGTGCTGCAATTTGAGCCCCCCCCCCCAAGTCTCATGTTCCCACCCTGGTGTCTAGTGTCCTCGAGCAAGACTGTAAATCCCAACCAGCCTCAAGTGTGCTTCGATATTTCTGTTTAGGGTGAAAGTGAAGAACCAGTTTATGTCCTTGGGGATCAACAAACTACCCCCTGAAAAATCTCTCTGGTACAGGTGTACATACCTGTATATTTTTCATTCCACATTTGCTACATGCTATTTCCTATGTGTTTAAAATTGGTCTCTTCTTGTTTAGCTCTTATACACCCATGTTTTCCTCCTTCATCCATCTCTCAGAACAATTGACTTATTTTGTTGCAACTGTATATACAGCTATACTTTCTATTTATCAAAGCAGTTTTGTGTCTTTTGCAGCAAGTCTATATCAAATCCCAAATGATTAAGACAAGTTAAGTGCAACTTAAGTCTCTAGTTTCCCAATGCAATGTCTCAAACTATTCAGATAAGTCCAAGACATTTCTCAAGTCATTTAGAAAAGTCTGAGACGTCTCAAGTCATTAAGACAAGTCCCTGTGAAATCGCAAGTCTGCCAAAGCAAATCTCAAGTCACAGAGGAGTCTAAATTAAGACTTAATCCATTATGACAAGTCCTAGTCAAGTCTTCAGTCTGTCAAACAAGTCACAAGTTGTTAAGACAAGTTCTAGTTACCTCTCAAGTCACAGAGACAAGTCCAGGTCTTGTCTCAAGTCTGCCAAAGCGAGTTATAATCTAGTCTGAGTCTGCAAGTTTTGAGTCAGTAAAATGAGAGCTATGACAGCTAAGTCAAACATCAAGTCCATCAAGATATATTCAAATAAAATATTAAAACAAAGTTTTAAAATAAAGTTTGACAGGCTTTGATGGCAAATCCAAGCTGAATCTAAAGTCATGATGACAGGTCCAAGTCAAGTCTAAAGTTATGATGACAAGTCCAAATAGTCTTTGTGAAATCACGTTGCAAGTTCAAGTATCAGTCAGGTCCTTCAGGCAAGTTGGTCATTAAAATTACACATTTTCATATCAGTGCTGTGATAGTAGTGCTTTCCTATAGGTAAGATCGTTTAATACATAGGTCCAGTAATTAAATATTACAGGTGTGTCTGTCAATGTCTTGAGTATTTTTTTTATTGTTCTGGGGTTTTATTAGGTGCAAACCTGAGTCTTGAATGTTTCTGTATTCAAATCTTAACTCAGGGTTAAGTCTTTAGGGAGTCAAGTTCCATAATAGTCAAGTCAAGTTCCCATGTCTGTTTTTTGTGATTTAAGTCTGGCACGAGTCCAGGTCTCAGGGCTACAGTTCTGCTATGCTACAGTTTTTAACTTGAACTTTCAGTTTCTTCTCCCACTCTCTTGCTGTATAAGAAGGATAATGTCTGGACAATAGTTTTCCCAGTGGGCCATCGGTGACCGGTGCTTATGCCAATCTCTGTGCTCTCTCTTTGGCCAGGTCGAGCTTGCTGAGCCCCTGGGTCTGGTTCAGTCTAGACTGACTGATAAGTAGCCAATGGGTCACAGTGAGGACGGTGGCACAATGCCAGGGCTAATCCCACCATGAAACTGCAGCAGATTATGAAAGTGACTTATGAATTGAGGCTCTTTCAACGGGAGGAGTTTAAATAGTCTGTTAGAGTGTGTTCCGATCCGACACTGTGTATTTCTGAGCTGTGTTTCAGCAAAGGGACAGATTTCTTTGTCCGTGACAGAATGCCTAAAGTAAAATCATACACTATCTATACACAGCTTTGTTTATTAGGCATGTGGAGCACTGCAGTACATTTATTTTTGCTCTTCCTGCTCTTTTTTCTCTTCTTTTAGATTAAGTACTTAGCCTTGGAAGTGTGTCTTTATTCTGTTGAGCACACTCTAAGTTTTAGCAGACCCTAGAGAACCCTTAACCTTGGAAGCCCTTGAAATTGGCCTTTGTGATAGAGCTGTCCTCATGTTGCCATCTACCACTATAAAGCAAAGAACAACAGTGTAAGAGTTGTATACACACTTGACAAAGGCCAAACTTTAGTGTTTGCCTCCTCCTGAGTGAGTCTTGTTGGTGCACCAACAAGCCCCTTCTCTTTCTTTTGGATACTTGACCTAAGTGCTGTGGAGTACATCTCTCCCACAGCTGTTGCTTCCCTCAGCATTCGCTTTGTATCCTTCACTATACTTCATCCTTGTGTTGTCAGCAAGGCTGAACAACTCAATTAATACATCACACAAACCAGAGAAAGATGAAAGAGTGGGTGAAGCGAGAGGGGGAGGTAGAAAGAGAGACTTACACTTAAGATACACTTTTAATGAAACCTCTCAAAGACAAAAGCAAATCAAAATCTCTTAAAACTTATCCCTCTAACACACTCAGCCTGCTTTCATGTATGTGCCTAATACACTGCAGCAGCAACACATGATATTAAATCTAGCTTTTCAAGTCCAAAGCTCCAGCTATTTCCACAATGCATTCTACAGCCTGAAAGCCTTCATAAAGATCTCAGAGGATGTTTTATAACTCTAAAGTGCATCAAAAATTCCTCTCAGTATTGCTGTTGTATGCCAACTTTTACATGTCTCTCTTCTAAAAAAGTGGTTCCTACAACTTAAAAGTTTGCTAATGTAAAAGGTTTGAATTTCAAGGCAGGCATCAAGGGTAGCCTGTGTTACTCCGTTACTGGGTCCGTTTCTGTGCCTTCTCTCAGTAATTGATCCCACTATTTATTTTTTTAACAGCTTTTTAGAAAGTTTGCTCTCTCTGAGATTCTGATGAAATCTTTTTTATACTCTCCCATGTCTGTTCATTTTTAATTTTACATCAAAAATAGGGAACTATAGACTCTCAATTCTTTGTCTTGTCATAAAGGATGCTCTCTTTACTTAAACTCTCCATGTACTGTGAACAAAGCAGAAAGGGCTTGTTACTCTTTATGCATAACCCGTGTTCACGGTGTTTTTCTCACAGTGATGAAAGTCAGCCTAAATAGGACTGAGGACAGATGGACAAAAAAGCAAAACTGGCTCACAGATCCACATTGTCCCTATAATGACGGGCAATTATTTTAGAAAAAACCTTTGAAATTGATGTTTAGTAGCTAATGTGTCATGACTATTAGTCAGAGTCGTGACACAGGAGAGCTTTTGTTTCTTTGTCACCTGTTCTTTCTTTAACTTTTTTCCCTCTCTCCTTCTTTTGGTGACCCTTGCTTCCCCCTGCTTTGGTTTTCTTACTAAACTTTTTTGTCTTCCTCTCTGTCTCTCTGTCTTATCTGTTTCTCCCTTCCTCCTGCCCCTAAAGGCCCATTAGTCCGTCTAACTAGGCTGTGATTACAGGGCTTATGTATTCAGTGTGTGATCATAGTGCCAACTTTTGTCCTCTGTGTGTCTCTCTCTCTCTGACTGACTGACTGACTGCTCACTAAGGCACACTGATCCCTCTGTGTATTACCCGCTGTATTCATTTGTTTGCACTTCATGTGCTCCTTTCTCTCCTCCTTTCTCTTTTTTCTGCCTCTCTTGCCAACTCGACTATTTTTTGTCTTTCTCTCTTTCATGTTGGCTCTCTTTCTTTTATTCTCTTCACCCTCCTCCACTGATTATTTTCTCTCATCATCTCTCTTCGCCTCCCGCCTCAGACTTCCTCTGTGCCTCTCCGCCACCCTTGCCCTCTCCCACTCTAATCTTCTCCAAATGCCTCTATGTTATCAGCTAACTGCAGAACCATGCTTTGGGCACCCGGCGGTGTTAACCCAAAAACAATAAAGTTAAGTGTTTGGTAAAGGATCTCTCATGGTCCAGCAAGGCCTCCCTGCACTCTAACCAAGGCACTGATGTCTCCTTTTCAAACAAACCCATAGAAAGAAGAAAAAGCTATTCACAGTCATTGGCCTCTGAGGATTTTGGTCATCCAAACTGTGGTGACACTGAAGAGCAGGTCTTTTATTATGAATCTCAAATAGCATTTATATAACCTTGTATTAATATCCTCCCCTGAGTGGATGGAGTTGTGGCCTTAGAATGAAAACAACTGTAAAAGAACACCTCTGCGAATTTTTTTTTTTTTTTTACTGCCAGTAATACGCAGGTGTGTTTGAAAAGTTCAGCTGGTGTATTGACGGGTTTATTTTGACACTTACCTTTATGTTCAACACCAGAAATCTTCCTTCACTTTTGGTGCATCAGCACATCTTTGTGTCAGAGTCCATAGCCTCCTTGTCAGAGTCAGAGCATGAGTCAGTAAGGCCTTGAGTCGCCACATCTTACAAGGCTTCCAGCATGAGTCAGACTGCGTAGGTTTCTCCTCTTTGCTCACCAAGACATCCATGTGCCCAGTTGTTAATGTTGATAAGGCCAAATATTTGTCATGTAGCAGCAGGTATGAGATCAAAGTCATACTTTTCAAGGATGCCAGAATTGCTCAGGATAAGGTGAAATGGTTACTTGTCTGCTGCCTACTCCAGACGGTGTCGCGCAGTATTTTCGAAAGCCCTTTACAAAGGCTCCTGATGTGGATGAAAGTCGAAGCAGAGAACAAAAGTTAAAGCCAAGTAGCCCACTGAAGGACAAGAGTGAAAGTAGCACTTTTCAAGGATGAAGAAAGTAGTGTTCTTCAAGGTGCTGAAAAAAATGGCTTTGTCTGGTTGTCAGACCTCATATTGCCTCAAGGCTGTAGGTGCTGGGAACACTGCATGTGAGCCTGAAACTCAGTGTGAGTGTGTGTGTGAGTGTGTTTGGGAGGGGGTCTTTTTAAGCAGACAAGCTTAAAGCATGGGTAACTTTAATATCAGCAAAATCCTTTAAAAATGGGGCGATAATGCAGCTCACCATATGTCACTGCAGATGTTGATATTACATTATAGATTAAGATAAATGTGCTGATGATGACTTTCTTGTATGCCTGCTGAATACTACTGAGCATGAAACAACACCCTCTGACTGCTCAAAGACATCCTGACTAGTCAACTGTGGCCGGTTGGTTTGCTATTTCAACTTTGGTTTGAAAAGGGTGCTTAAGTACTTTCTGCTTTGGTTTTCTGACAAGCAATACCTATTACTATAATCATGGATATATTGCAGTGGTGGAAGAAATATTCAGGACTTGTACTTAAGTTATAGTAGTAATACTACAATATAACCGCTGAGGACTATTTTTATTATTGCTTGATCCGATGAATATGGATTACTCACTGCCTTTATATCTATTAAATGTCAGAAAATAGCCCAAGATGAAAATGCCAAACACTCAAATCTAAGAACCTGAAACTGGAGAACTTATGGTGTCTTAGCTTAAACAAATGACTGAAATAATTAATAGATTACTTGTCAATTAAATGTCATCATCTGATTTACTGTTTAATTATTTCAGCTTAAAATCATTTATGGAAAGAAATCTTATATTTAGATATTACCTATGTAAAAGTAGAGAGTGTATTGTGACCTAGTAACAAAGTGAACTTAAATATTATGTTTCTCAACTACTATGAGTAAAAATATAGACAAAATGTACTTGGAATTACCACTAGTTGTCATTACTTATTATTGATATGTGTCTTTTTCTTGTTGTCATTATTGTTTTTTTTTTTCTTTTTAGTGGTATTTTCTCACTCTTTTGGTGCTTGTTGTACATATATAGAAACATTGAAATAATACTTGCACATAAAAATATTTAGGTCACACTTCACCTTGCTGTGTGTCCTCTATTTGAGTAGGTGATTCTAAATAAGCACTAATCCACTGAGCTCTCTCTGGAGTCACACTACTTGTGTAGCTGTCCATGGTCCTGAAATCAGACTCATATCTTACTCTTGCCCCCTGTCCATGGTGCTGAAAGGAATAGACAGAACGCAGACTTTCAAGCATTGTGTTTTCTCTGCTGCGCCACTGAAAGCTAAATGAGAGAGAGCTACGTTTCTCGCTATGTTTTGAAAGCTCTGTGGTCCTGTTTTGTTTTGCGGTCTCTGGTGTGTTTTCACTGTTGAAGCCAGAGGATGATGGAAAGCTCTTTGTCCAGCTTAAGTCCTCAACAGATGGTATTACTGCACTTATCAAAGCATACGTTCACCCTCACCAGATTTCGGCAAGCCTGCCTCAGCATTAATGGCTTTCTTTCATTATTCCAAATACACTCATGCCACGTTGCACTTACAATGCTCGACTTGTAAATTTAAGACCACTTTCTTCATGAGTTAACCTTTTCTTGTTTTGTTGTCATGCAGATGAGGAACACTTTTAACTTATTTATACTGACAAGATAAAATTAAAGCATTTAATTTTATGCCGCCTTAATTGACCTCTAACCTCATGCTTGTCTGTCTTCCTTGTCTATTTCCTTCAGTGGTGCTGCTGAACTCTAAAGAGACTCAGGCTGAGCTGGGCTGGACGTCATTTCCCCCCAATGGGGTAAGTGTGCTTACCTGCATTTTTCATTGTTTGCGTGTTTGTGTATTTGTTCGCACTTGTGCTCATTCACTTGCAGTGCTCCACAACACACCTGGCCCAGACCACCCCTCTTCATTTCTCCTGATCTCTCTGTTTTTGCAGTTTTTACCTTTCAACCTCCACTTTCTTTCTCACACCTTGCGTTCACTTCTCTCCAAGTCTGGAGCTCATCGTTATCATTAATCAATGTTACTAATCCAGGCTAGTACACTGCACTGTCACCGAGCCACCGAGATATGCTGCCACAGATAAATGGTCCCCTTCTCGTATCGATCGATTTGGCTTGTAAAAACCTTTGCGCTAAGTTATGACTGTAAGACAAATACAGGAGCCCTTTTTAAAGAATCAGCCACAGCCAAAGCAGTTTGTCACCCACTTCCCACCTGGAGGTTGGCCTTTCCATGCATACACACACACGCGTGTACTCCCGAGATGTCTATTAAAAAAATAGCAGAGAGAAAACACACTGCATCTTCTTTGATTTAGTCACCTTGGCAGTAGTGCAGTTTATCACATTACCATCACATATAATCCATTTTCACTGTCTGGTTTGCTACGTGTTTGCGTATGTGAGATTGCATAAGAGATCTGCATTTGGTTCTCAGCTCACTTTCAATTCTATGAAGTCAGAGTGTCTCAGTAATTCAAATAGTGACATGAACACAATCGCTTATCTGTTGAACAAATGTAGCTTTATGTTGGAGTTTTTCTCACTGAAAGTAAGACAATGAAAAAGTCAAAAAGCAAGGCCCCCTCTGTCATTGATATATTTTTGTTTGGACCCTACCCTTGACTAAGAGATTTTTTGCAAAATGCTCATCCAACAACTTAAAATAATATATCAACATTGGGTTGGTAGGATTTGCTTACCATTAAAGGATAAAGTAACAATAATTTTCACTTAGTCACCAAAAAATTGTGACAGAATTGTTATCCTCTGCATAAACCACACCTTTATGCCCCGTGGCACACACAAGTCATGCTATTGAAATAAATAAAAAAGGAAATGATTAAATATTACAAGCCCCTCCTGTGCTCTCCCAAAAAAGTCAGTGCTCTCCATTTAGTCAGTCAAAAATAAATAGTAGATCATTATCAATAAAAACCTCTTTTCGCAGCTTTTTAGCACAGACAGTCTGTGTTTACACTTGACCGTTGATCGTTTAGTTTTAGTATCGTAGGCGGCTGAGATCAAAAGAAACTGTCTGAGAGAGCAGCTAAGGTCTGACCCACAGTTACAGCAACATTACTCAAGGCTGATGTGACGATGAGTATACGCAATTTGTCATTTTCTCTGTGACATTATTAAAGGAACAGAATGCCAATGATTGTTCACACACCCACTCACACACTCAGCAGATTATGTCATTAGACTGCTAACCTGAGGTGACAGTATTCTTTCTTTCTCTATCTTTCTTTATCTTCTTTCTCACCATCTCTGTTGCCTCCCACCTGCCTCACTCTTCTTTGTTTCACTCATGTCATCATTCCACTCCCTCTTTTATTTTCATGTCACCATTGTCTTTCTTCCCACCTTTGTTGCCATGACCCTTGTCGCCTCTTCTTCTTTTGCTTTCTCGTCTTTCTTTTCTCTCATCCTCTTCACTACACCTCCATATTTACTCCTCCTTGTTGTTCCTTTCTCCTCCTCTTCTCCTCATTTCCTCCCACCTCTTCTTTCTCCAGTGGGAGGAAATAAGTGGCGTAGATGAAAAGTACAAGCCTATCCGGACATACCAGGTGTGCAATGTGATGGAGCCCACGCAGCAGAACAACTGGCTGCAGACCGGCTGGGTGGCACGCCGAGGCGGCCAGCGCATTTTTGTGGAGCTCCAGTTCACTCTGCGTGACTGCAACAGTATCCCTGGTGTAGCAGGCACCTGCAAGGAGACTTTCAACCTCCTCTACGTCGAGTCGGACAGGGACCTCGGAGGGGTGACCCGGGAGGATCGCTACACCAAGATCGACACCATTGCTGCCGACGAGAGCTTCACACAGGGCGACTTGGGTGAGAGGAAGATGAAGCTGAACACGGAGGTGCGTGAGATCGGCCACCTCAACCGCAAGGGCTTCCACCTGGCGTTCCAGGACGTCGGCGCTTGCGTGGCACTGGTGGCCGTGCGGGTGTACTACAAACGCTGCCTTGCCACCGTCCAGAACCTGGCAGTGTTCCCAGACACGGTGGCTGAGGCAGCCTTCGCCACTCTGGTAGAGGTGCGCGGCACCTGCGTCAACAACTCCGAGGTTGACACAGACAGCCCTCCCAGGATGCATTGCAGCGCCGAAGGGGAATGGCTGGTACCCATCGGGAAGTGCAGCTGCAGCGCTGGCTATGAGGAGGGACACAGCAGCTGTGAAGGTAAGAAATTAATAAACAGACGGTGGGAAACATAGATAGATGAAAGAGGACAGGAAACAAAGAGGCAACAAAAGGAAGAAGAATGGCACTGTGTAAGAAAAACAGAACTAAAGAACCAAATAAAAGAACAAGGAATAGACATGTAGTAGGAGGAGGGAGGGAAGTTGATTTGACTACTTCAAGTACTGTTGATTGCTTTCAATTTTTTTGCTAGAGTCAAACAAAACTGAACAAATTCTCTGGTGTGAGAAGGTATGCAGCAACAGAGAGGGAGACCACAGTAAAAAAATAATAATTTTCAATTCAATTTTGTTTCTTTCTGAGTCCTGAAAATGTTATTTTTCTTCAAACAATTACAACAATCTGCCAGAGAAGTTTTTGCTCCTACCTGTTTCCAGACCAATTCAACTTGGTTTATGAATTTAGGACCACAATCAAAAAGGATGGCAGTAATTGATTTGTATCGGAAACTTGAAATTATCACACTGCCAGGATTTTTGTCCTCTTGTTTTAAGAAAATAAGACTCTTAGGAACCAATTTTCTACACCACTTTATAAGATGAAGATTTTTGCTGTGAAACCAAAGAGAGGGAAACAGATGAGGAAAAGATGGATAAATACAAGACAGAGAGTTGTTGAAAGTTGGAAGTGAGAAGTGAGGCTGTTCATGCTGGAGAGAATAGAAGGAACAGATTATAAGAACAGAAGGAAGATGAGAGATGATCCATATGAAAAGAGAGTGGAGCTTGTGAGGTTTCAACAGATACTGTAAGAGTATAGAAGTATTGGAGGAATAATTTCATGTGAGCAAGTAAAGAGAGGTGAAATTGAAAAGAAAGCACCATTAACAAGTGTTCAGACAAGGAGAAGGACACAGAGTGGACATTTTTTTCAAAGAAAGACAATAGAAGTACAGAATAGCCTTTCTCATTCGATTTCAGTCCATGCTCGCTTTTGTTCAGCGCTGACACTGACATCAATGCCGAGGGCCTCGATGTATTAGTAATGTTACCTTGTTCCACGTGTACGTCCAAAGAGTGTTGTCACACAAATCGGCATGTGAGGTGTGCTGTGTAAGGGTGAACAATCTGAATGGCTTTGTGCTTTGTGCGTGTGTGTGAGTGTGAACACAGTGTCTAATGTACTTTTTCTTCAGAGGGGCTGCCTCTCCTCTAATATTTGCAACTGGCCTGAACGGCCTACATACACACACACGCTCGCACACACACGACGTTGTGGCGTGGCGGCATGGCGTTAGGTGTCGCACTCTGACGTAAATTCGAATTTGATTCCGATTCGAACAGTATTGGAATCTTTTGTCACAACCCATTGCTCATATAACGACAACAGTTGACTGTTGCTGTTAGCTTTCACACCTCATCTTGCATTGTTGTGCAATTCAACATGGGTGGAGTCCATCAACAGCATACTGTGTGCATTGTAATGAAGATTTAGTAGGAGTGCTGAACCTTTCATAGTAGGCTGGTGTTGTTCTGGTTGATAGTTGCAATTGATTGCTGTTGTGTTTTCTCCTACCAAAGGCTTGTGTGTATATGTGACTTATAGTACCAATTTACAGCTGTGTATTTCCCAAGCTGAGATACTGATAATGTTTTTCATACACGTAACTAAATTAACACAGACAGGAAATAAAAGAGAAATTTGAGCTATTGTATAATTAAAATTGTATAATTAAATTGAGAGAGAACAGAAAGGAGGGCAGGAGTTAGAAGAGTAGAGAACAAACAAAAAAGAAGCACAGGCTGGAAAAGAGACAGTTCAGGAAGAAACATTCTCTTGTAAACTACCACTTCTCATTTTAAATGTGGAAAAGTTAGTAGGGGTAGTCATGAAGGGACTTCTTCTGTCAGGATTTTTAAATAAACAGATAGTTTGATGCTAAGAATCTGAATTGAAATGGAAAAAGTATCAATAGAAAAGTTAGTAGAAGCAGCCACACTGATAATAAGCCATGCATAACATCTGCTCTGTTGCAGAAATCCTGCTCCTACAGTAAGTGTTTGACAGTTGGAGATAAGTACCGCTCACTGATATTGGCAGTTGGTCTGAGTGCAAACAAAGTATGTGTTGCTTGACCTGCCTTTTGTAATTACCAACAATGCTTTTTCCACAATAAAAGCTGAGCCAGGGACAATAAAATCTGATGAACAGACAAACCGGCAGAGACTGTGAGAAGAAAGCAATAATGAGCTACAAGCAAAGTCAGGAAATGCCGGAAACACAGAGATAAGGAGAGAAGAATAGTAGTAGTAGACTTCCAGCAGTGACAGGAGAATAAAAATGTTAACATTTTGAAGGAAAAGCAGGAGTAAAGGGAGAATAGGACAGGCCAGGCATGTTGCCAAAGGAGCAAGCAGACAAGGATGGTGAAGTCCAGTGACAGCACCAATGAAGACAGGAAGCCCAGAGAGAGAGAGAGAAAGAGAAACATCTCATACTGTATCTTTGGTGCTCAGCCTTCCCTGGGTGCAGTTTAGCGTGTAACAGCATACAAGGTGACAGAGCCTGTCAACTAGGTGACCACCCTGCTTATATACAGTATATACTGTATATACATACATACACACACACACGTCCCCTATAGTGGCTCATTTCGGTGCCAAACCCCGACATCTCCCGCTGCACCAGAGCTATTGATCAGCTGTAATGCTCCACTAAACTGAGGAATTGCGCTGGGACTGCTCATACACACACACATAGTCAAGGACACACATATCCAGTAGCACACTGTGGCGTGTACACAGCACACACACACACACACACACACACACAGTTTGATTTTACTGTGTGCGGAACAAAGACACTGCGTTTCTCTGTTAGAAATGGATAGTGTGTGTGTGTGTGTAAGGCAGTGTAAGAGTTTGTGTGTGTCACAATCACACTTGTGTACGAGTGCTTGGGGGACATGCATGGCTGACTGCTGTGAAACATAATATAATGAATGCAAAGCAGGCAATCATGGCATAACATAACCATAATGATACTAATTTCAATGTGAGTGTCTGTATACAGTTTGTGCAGGTTCTGAAGCTACTCTACGTCTTATTTACTCCTGGGTCTAATTGTGTAACTGAGTGAGTGCAGATGCTCTAAGTGTCTCCGTGCAGGTCAATAATATTGAATAGCCAGTGAGTAGCTACTGATAGTGGTGTGAGCAGATAGTGTTGTGCAGTAGAGGAGAAGATTATCACCTCACGCAATGTAATAGTCACGCTACACCCAGTTAACGTGGGATTACTTTAGATTATAGCATCTGTTGTCATAGTGTACCTTCCCTAACCTTTTCTGCAATTTTAATGCTGATGCAGGCATAACTAAATCGCTGAGTAACTGAAAGTGAACTTTATTTAACATGAAGATACAGCATATAGTCCAAATTTGTAATGCATCCAGGAAATGGGTATGTTTGCTTATAATATCAGATTTTCATGAGCATAATAACTGAATTATTGTCAAATTCTAGAAAAGCTGAAGGAAGGAAGTGCATGTGATGTCAAAATGTTTTTCTCAGTTTTCTTTGTTTTGTCTCTTAAAACTGAGTTACCACATAACACTTAACTCCCAGGTGCTCAGAAGACTGGAAGACTGTGGTGGCGCAGCTTCTAGTTGCAAATTTGAAGAGGAGTATACCATAAATGTGAAGGAGGATGTTATTGAAAATTTGCATATGTGCTCAGTCAGCTTCCCCTTGTGTAATAAAGGTGTAAAAGGCAAAAAAAAAGAAGAACAGGGAATTAAGAAGCCGAACAGTGAGAAGGGATATTGTGTAGAACCATCCTTCGCTTTAGCTCTCTGTCAGCAAGACTTGCAAGTGCACACACAGCATTGTTACTGTATATCTTGACCCTGCATGCATTCACAAATTTGCACCACATGTACTCGCATCGATGAGCGCACACATGTTCTCCTCTCTCATTATGAAATGCCACCAGCAGGAACAGACCAAGGGAAAAAATAAATTATGTAATAATTCACCTTTCAAATACACAATGTTTCATGTGCATGTGTATTTGTGTGTTTTTCTGTGTGTTTCTGTCACACTCATGAGCTCCATCCTGTTCTAATTAAGGCAGGCTGCTCTTTCTATATAATTACTGAGTGTGGCGCGTGCCTTCAGCAGATTCTCTTATTATCTCTGTTGTTTGCTGCTCCACAATCCGGCTCCAGGCACACTCACCACCCTGCTATTCCTTCCTATTGCTCTCCTTCGCTCTGTAATTTACTACACGCCTTCCTTCTCCTCCCCTTTCCCCCCTCTCGCCTCTTTAGTTCCCTCACCCATTTACCCCCCGTGCCCTCCCTACACCGCCAAAGAAGTGTGCGCTTAATTTCTATCCCACTGATCTCAGTAGTGCTTCATGACTTCCTCTAACACTCCTGTTTGTTTGCTTTCTTTCTCTCCTCCTCTACCTCCTCATTTTCTCTTTCTTTTCCTCTTTCTTTTTCCCCCTCTTTGTGCTTTTTGGACTTTATATCCCTTTTCTTTTCAATATTCTCTTGAAACATGCTGTTTCTGTCTCTCCGCCCCTCTCTCCCTGCCCACTGACGGGATCATGTGGCAGGGTAAGATGGGGGGTGAGGCAGGGTGAGGCAGGTTAACAGGCTGAAATCTGCTGGAGAAGCTTGGAGATTTATCTGATTTGTGTGTGTGTGAGAGGGGGAGAAAGTCTGTGTGTGTGTGTGTGTGTGTGTGTGTGTGTGTGTGTGTGTGTGTGTGCGCATTCGTGTGTGCTCAAAACTTGGCACCAGTGTCCAATCATATGTTTCTGAAGTCACTCCCTCTGTTGCACTCATCTTCCCCTCTGTCTGTTGTCACTTCTTGTCATGTCCTCATCAACCCTCTCCAACTCTTTTTTTGTCTCAGACTGAAGTCATTTCACATTTTCTTCTTTGACTTTTATTTTCTTGAGGCTTCCTCTCCTTGCCTTCTCTCCAACTGATACGTCTTCATACAAATCTGCCTCTCAAAGCTGCTATCTCTTACCCTCCCCCTCTTCCCTTCTCCAGCATTTGACTCCTCTTTCATTCCCCTTCTCTCTTTTATCAGACTTTTTTATGCCCCTTCTCTTTATACCAGCTCTCCCTGGCTCAGTGCCACCCCTGCCCATCTGGTCCTTCCTCCCTCCCTCCATCCTTCTCCATCTTTCTCCTCTCCAGCCACGTCACCTGCTGCTGTTAGTCATCTCCCTCCCCGGCTTTCGTTTTAAATAATTCACGTACTCCTGGGAGAAAGACAAATGTGTTCTTTTGAGCCCAGCATCTGATGTATTTATTTAGCTGGCCCTGCCATACAACAAGTGGGCCGACAGCAGAAACACACACTCGGACCAGCAAACATCCACACACACACACACACACTTCTAAAAATGTAGAAAAATTCCCACACATAGACATACAAGCATTCGTCCATGCTCATTTCCAGAGAGAGCACTGAAATGTCCATAGTTATTGAAAATGTGGAGGAGGCCAACATTCATCATTCATCCTTCCCGTTCCTTCGTTTACCTACCAAGGAGAATGAAGCAAGGAGAGAGAGGAAGGAAAAGAATTTTAAAATGTTATGGGCATAGAGGAGATGAAAATGTTGGAAGGAAAAGGAAGCGATGGAAGAAAAATAGGAGAGGAATACACAGCTACAGGAAAGAGCTGTCAGGTTTCTCGTGGTTGCACTGTTTGTTGACGCTCTACATAAGAGCTGAATGCATAAAATATGAGTTATAAAGCTGAGAATGATTTGAGCGAAGCGGAAGAGGGGAGGATAGGTAAATTGAAGAGAGGGAGGATGATGACAGATGTAGGAAAAGCGTGTCGAATGAGGTAAAGATGAGGCTTTTAGGGGTTAAGGCCAAAACCATAAGCGTGGGGAGAGAGTTAGTAATGAAAATATGGAGGTCAGAGGGGTAATGATTGATAGACAGAGAAAAACATCAGGAGAAAAAAGAGAACTCTATACAGGCTGGAGTCAGTGAGAAGATGAGACAAACCCATAGAAATTGCAGCATATTTGCCTTTCATCCTTCCCTCCTCGTCTTACCACTTTCAGTCTCCGCACCAGACTCATATGAATTAAATACAGCCGACACGAATGCATCAAAGTTAGAAAAGGTTGGCATCAACTTAATCATGTTGCTAACTCAACCAACATAAACAGCCTCATGCCTCAAGCTCACTCCCATGACCACTGAGCTGAATCAAACATTCCTTTAACGACGGATATATCTTCTAAGAAAAACTCTTGGATATAAAAAAAAGTGACAGGTATGATGTTAGTAAGGCATAAAAAAGAGATTATTAAAGACATATAGGATTAAGCCTTGTTCCTTGTCTATATATGGGCCTTCTTTCCTCCTCCTTTTTCTCCTCTGTTTGTGTATTTTCCGAGTTTTCTCTCATAAATCAGACCACTGCAGCATTGCCAGGGCATGTTACAACACTTGTGGATCGTGTAATATTACTATCAGTGTAGGGCTGAAATTTAGTTGCTCTTATTTTGGTGCTCATGATTAAATCATCTTGTAGAACCCCAAAATGTAAACCAGGCATAGTAAGAAATTCAAATATCGTGGAAATTGTATTTATTCTGTAGCAAATGGAAATAATGTGAAGAGGCGAGAGAATATAAATCAAAGTGGAACAATGAGGGAAGATTAACTGCGCTGCTATTAAGTGCCATGCCATTTTTCTCCTTCTAGAACATATTTATCTGACTTATAGTGTTGAGGCATTTATATTTATTTTCAATGACACTGAGCATGTTTTTTATATAACGTTGCTCTCCACTGAAACTCTATGTATCTCAAATTTTCGAAGTGAAGAAATAAGGGTTTCTTTATGGGTTGAAAATTCTCCCTACTTCCTCATCCGATAAACCATTTAAAAACTGCTATGCCTATCTGGAAAATGCATTGCCACTAGACTGGTAGATCTTTTTCACAGCTCATAAAAAGTTGACATTTGGAATGCATGCTTTTCACAGGACATTGCAAAAATCCTCAGACAATATCAGCATCCATCTTGATATGAAAATATATGAAGAAGATGAAGCTGATGGAAAAGTCTGTGCCATGTTACTGATGATATAAAAATGACTTAGAAAACCCTGTACATGATTGTTTATAAAAGGAAGAGACTTGTGGTGTCGGGTAAATAATTGTTGCCCCAGCTGCCCTGAGAGTTATTGACTTTTCGTGACACAGGCCACAGTTGCTGATAAAGGTGCAATTTGAAATCGGGTAAACCCTCTAACACAAAAGGTTTGGTGAGGACAAACTGCTTCTTAACAAAGATAAATTCTAAGTCTGATTATGTCAGACTGTGTGGTCTTTGTGTCCTGGTGACACAGCAGAGGGACACTGAATTTTAAGACAGCTTACAAGTGTGCCATATGAGAGAGATTTGGTTTAAAGAGTCAAACAGTTTCCTTTTCTTGGGCTCTGGGAGCAGAATATGAAGGAGAATTACACTAAATTATGCAGAGACACACATGCATTCTACTGGCCACTGTTCACGATGCATTCCCCATCCTCCGTTAAAAATGATATATTGTGGGTGAGAAAGGTAATGTCGAGCAATTGCCCGCTGTCCCACAATCACCTCTCCATCCCCCATTCAACCTCAAAATGTGCTTTCCATCTGATACAAATTGATGTGGGATCAGTGTATGAATCTGTCTGCCCTCACTTAACCTTTGTAAACCTTATTCTGTCAAAATGGTCAAAAGACGGGGCGCAGCACACACACACACACACCTGTGCTTATTAGAAGTAAGTCTTAGGAATGGCACTAAGGCAGTAATTATTTTTTAGCACACAGGTCTCACTGTAGTCAGAGGAATGAAATGAAAAAAATATGTCTCAAGTGCAAAGCCAAAGGTCACTGGATTTGCAGAATTGGATGTGACAACGTTTTGTCGCTCACTCAATGGCTTTACCAGCTGTACTTATTGGTGAGGAGTACTCAGGCATTCAGACATTTTGGTTCTGGACACAACTCATTGGTCATATTATCTTGTAAGAATCATTCGCAAAGGACATCAAATGGAACTGTAAGTACTTCTTACATCCCACCGTGGATGTGTTTAGGACTTCTGGATACATGTACCAAAAGTGGCACCACATTCATTCAATAAGTTGCTCTTAGTAGCCTACACTGATTTTTTTTTTTTTTTTTTTGGGGTTCATGTTTTTAGCCCAATAGAAGTAAATTCTGTTCTATGTGTGAGACAAGTTTTTATAGTGTGTAGATTGATAAAAGTCTGTGTAGGTCACCCAGGCCTGGACACACACCACGGCTGTAAGCGTATTGTAACTTGTCATCACAAACTGAAAACTACGAATAATTTTACTGCACAGTTGTTGTTTATTAAAAATAAACCATGAAAATCTCAAGCTTGTACCCCATTAATGTGCATTTGTACAAAGGTTTGCATGTGTGTTTGCATGTGACAGGCTGTGATGGCATCACTGTTTGATGCTACTCTGCGTATGAGACTGAGTGTGTGTGCGTGCCGGCTGTTGTCTCCGTATTCACAGCTCGGCTGAGGGGCCTGCCGTGAGGACAGAGTGCCCGCCCCCCTGGCTGCACAGTGAGCCTGGCATGCCAGCCTGTGCCAGCATGGTTTTCCATCCCCCTACCTTCCTCATTTTGTTGTCATTTGTCATCACCCTCCCTATCATGCACCCTCCCTTGTACACTCTCATACACACACACACACACACACACACACACACACACACACACACACACACACACACACACACACACACACACACAAACACAAACCACATCCCAATGAAAATGGATGGCATTTCCAGGGACACCTGTGCCTCTGTGTGCCAAATCCATCCCCCTACATGCACCCACACAAATGCATGTTAATGTACACTAGGATTTCTTGGACACGTGCAACTGCATATCCACACACTCATCTGCAGCACGTGCATGCTCACGAGCACACGCAGAAACAAACAACACCACATATGCGCGCACTCAGACATGGGCTTACTCCCACTCTCTCACAGGCTCATGTGCGTTATTTGTTCATAACCCACTCCATCTGTTTCTGTCTTCATGGCTAACCAAGGCCTGCCCACCACTCATTACACATAACACACACACACAGGCACACACTCATTGTTTTGATGTATAATTATGCATAGTTACGCAGACACCTGTAGTCCACATATTGACTAGACAACCTGTAATCCCCTTGGATGGACAGGCTCATTAGCATCAGGAGCACTCAGACACTCACGCATCAAAAACATAAAACCCTAAATCTAGACATACACTTTGGCCAAATCTTGTTCTATATTCTGGTAGAGATGTGGAGGATTTTTTGGCTGCACACTCTGTCAATAATTGTTTCATGCTCTTTACACACACTGAAAGCGTGTCCTCAGTCATTCTCTCTCTCTCAGTACTTTGTTTCTCTCTCTGTCTCTCTCTCACACACACACACACACTGGAAGCTCACTGTGGGGAGCAGTGTGTGATGGTTAGCATCCTGGGGCGGAGTGTTATGGGTGACATTCACTGTGCCGTGGTATAAGTCTCCTGCAGAGCCTCTAGTCCACTGGCACACCAAAAGAAAGAACTGGTGGGGCATGAAGTGGGTGGGGGGTGTGGGGGTGGAGACGCCAGAGGACAGAAGGGGACAGAGAGGGAGACAGGCACAGTCCCATGGCTGCACACATGCTGCGTGGACAGAGATGCAGCCCAAAATCGAGTGTAAACTTCCATGTCTAGCTCAAGCAAACCTGGTTCCTGCCACACTCGGTGAAAACCATATGAATACATGGAAACTTTATTGAAACGTAAGCTGGTTCTGTCAAGAATAACCAAAGCAGGACTGCCCACAAAGACGAGAGATGACAGCTTGAAAGACTCAAACTTCGTGTCTTGGCTTGATGAGCTTTAATTTCCTGTGATATTGTAACACCACCGAGGAACAAAGAGGAAAATTATTGCAACGATCTGAATGAAGATCAGCTCTTTCAGAAGCATCTCTAAAGGATAAAACCTAAAACAAAACTGACTGCGCCTTAATCTCCTTACTTGTTTTCTTTGTGTTCACCTCGTGTTGTTCTCTCATACACCCCATCTTAGGTTTTGTCTTTGTCTTATTCTAAATGAAGATCTTATTTATATAACACATTTAAAAATATATACTTGATTCCACAGCTCAGACAGATTAAATAAAGATAAATAGGGGTTCATTTGTTAAAGTAGATTTGAGAGGTTTAAAGACAAGCCTATATAAACTTATTGAACAACAGTCACTACTACCTGGGTGACATAATATTGGGATAACAGTGAATGTTAAAACAAACAGTAACAGCATCACCAGTTGAGAAGAGTTGTAAAGTCAGCTAACTCTCTATCACAGTCAGTCATAGTGGCTGTTGCTTGCTTATCAGACCTCATCTCAGGTTTCCTGCACTTTGGCTCAGTTGGAAATGGAACCAGTAAAACCAGGCTTTAGCTAGTGTCCCTCCAGAACAAATATCCAGAAATAACCAGTGGTAGAGTTTCACTAATAGGCAGCAAGCACTTCACTTTTTTTGTCTCCTCCTCCTGTCTCTCTGTGTGTATTGTGTTGCCCATCATCAGAACAATGTAAATCTACTGTTATTTAGTTAGTTCTTTTCCTCCCTATCATCATCACACAGGACATACTGAGAGGGTGGAGTGTGGAACTGAGAATCTGGCAGACCATGCCCCGTGTTGCACAGATTGAAAAATCGAACCGCAGGGAAAACCACGGTTCACATGCCTGCCCATGTACATTTCTGGGCAACACACACACACACACGCACACACACAGTATGCACACATACATGTGTATACAAGAGCTGTACGTTTGTCCTCTCCGCTGTCGTCTTCTTTGTGCGTGTGTATTCCAAGTGTAATTTAGCTTGTATCTGTGAACCTATCTGGTGCAGCTGACAGTGTCTTTGTGCCCATAACCCAGAGATAATACCTGGATGCAAATGGACAAACACACACATGCATGTTTGTCCACACAGATGTTCAGTGGTCCTTCTCATTACACAGAGAAACTCATTCAGTGATATGTTTACATAAGCTGTAAGCAGTTGAATGCTCTTATTTTGCTTTTTGTTTTCAGTTCTGCTCTATATATTGTGTGTGGCACTGAGAACCCGCATGACACACACACCCCAAATGTTAAT
Organism: Lates japonicus; assembly: GCA_033238685.1. NCBI lineage: Eukaryota > Metazoa > Chordata > Actinopteri > Centropomidae > Lates > Lates japonicus. The sequence continues at coordinate 4,069,396 of BRZM01000037.1, read as the reverse complement.
TGTGTGTCATGGACCTAACTAGCCCTGCCGGTGTTGATGGATGGTGTGTTAGGCCCCCTTTCCGTGCTCTGGATCAAGGGTCTCGAGCATCATGCAGTCAGCGGAAACGAGGCCAGGTGGATCAAGAGTGACAGAGCAGGATGGAGGAAAGTGGAAGGATGGATGGCTGGAGGGAAGGAGGAGACAGCAGAACAGAGGATTTAGGAATGGAAAAAGAGAGTGGGGTGGGGATGAAACAGGGCCGCCTGCTCGGGAGGAAGTGCATAGTCCAGCAGGGAGGTTGGGGAGTCCTGCTACAGGCCAAGAGACACATCACATAAACACATCGTGCACATACACATGCGGTTGGGTTTGTTTCTTAAATCCGAGAAAAATAATGTAACATCCTCTGCTGCTCTATGGCAGCTTGTTAGTTACATTGCAACATTTTTTAAACATGAAGCACATAATTAAAGAAGACACCGAAGTCAGCTTGTTGTGGAGTGCGTGATGGATATTTATTGTCTCACCGTCAACTTGACAGCTCATACCTTCCTCTTTACCATCCTGATGCGTACATGCAGCCCTGCATTACGTACAAGCAGCCTACTGCCCCTCACTGTTTTATTTGTCCTTCCCGTGTTGTCTCATCAGCCAGCCTCATCTATCCCATGTCGCTATTTTCATTTGGCACAGGATAAATCTCATCCCAGTTTATAGAGGCAGCAATTGTAAGCCAGATAGAGGTAGATGATCAGCCAGTGGACTATTAGGCGGAAAGACAGATGGGCAGAGGGAGGACAGACTGGCAAAAGCAAGCAAGAATAGCTGTTAAACAGGAAGATGAATATAGGCTGGCAAGGAGGCAGCAAGACAGACACACATTTGCTTGCTAGCTGTTTGATAGGAAAGAAAAACATTTTGTTGCATGACACATTGCCATGCTGAAAACAAAATGGAAGCAGAGAAAATATCTCACAAAAGTAGAGCTGAGTTTGAGTCTGAAATATTAATCTCTGATCGAGTTGAAGCTCAAAAGTGCGAATAAGATCTATTTCTTAATAATTTTGGATAGAATATGGTAGAGTTCACAGGAAATGAGGAAAAGGAGATGACGATACAGCAAGATTCAGATCTGGAATGTTGTGACTACTGGGTCCAGCGTCCTTGAGCCCTAAATACCGAGACTGCCTGAAATGGTTTAGCTTAGCCAGGAAAAGTGGTGCCAATAAAAATTCCAGTTTGGAAGATGAAGACAGGTAATCTGCATTGCCTCTGGAATATGTAACAATATGCAATAGTACCTGGTCCTTGCACCAGTGTCAGCAATTGCAGGCAAAGAACTGTGTGTGTGTGTGTGTGCACAACAAGAATTTTAAAAGATTTCAGCTGGCAGTGACAAAAGTAGTAAAGTATCCTTGATTTCCTAGACAGCCTACCTGCTAAACAGAGTTGGTGCCTTCAAAGGCTGCTGTTCTGTATATGGTAAAGTGCGGTCGAGGAGGCCCTCAGAAGGCTGTGTCAGAGCTGTAAGTGGCCTTAAAGGAACTGAAGGCTCCACTTTCTCCCTCTTTACCACTTTCCATTCATCCCATGACACCCATCTGCTGTGGGATGAAATTGGCCAGGGAGTAGATATACCTGAAGTCAACTGTACTACTACCATAAATGAAGGGAGTAGCTTTATTGGTCACAATTTTGTTCAAAAGTATGGTATTTTCTTTAGGATAAATAGCTTCTGTTCTCTCTGTCAGTTCTCTGTAATAGAGTTGCAGTTGTAGTAATCTTGCTAAACGATTGTACCTTTTATATCTCCACATTTTTATCCTCTATGCCCTTAGGGACCGGTAATTTTCAAGATAAGAAAGGGTTGATTTCCAGTATTAAAGCAGTCACACAGCAGTAATAAAAAATAAGTGAAACTGCCTTCAGATTTACTCAATAATATCAGTTTATTTAAGAGCGTGCTCTCTATCCTGTCAAGTCATTGTGTATTAGTTTAAACAAATTAATCACTGCTGTATGAGATCAGCCTATGCCGATACAGCAGATGCCTTTCTGTCTGTCTGCCAGCCTGCCCTGCTATCCGCGGAGGTGATGTCACTCTATCGGATGGACAAATTGGCCTGGCCCAGAGGCTGCCTGAGGGGACACTGCTGACTGTTCCTACTGCATCTTCGTGGCTGTCATCTGCGGAAAAGGCTCTGCCAGCACATCTTGCACCAGCAACAGGGAAAACACTTTCGAGGATAGTTTACACTGAAATGTCAGGAAGAGTTTGAGTAAGTTTATTTTCTTTTCCCATAGAAACGTAATGGTAGAGGTAATGTATTTATGGGTAACAACGGAACTACATTGCATCATTTCTTCCCTAAATGGAAATAGATAATGGTATGAGGCGACATATACATAGTACCAACTCCTTTGAAGAAACAAACATGATATCCCATTGCATTGTAATTACATTTTAGTTTAACGCATGAGCAGCTGTTGACTTCCTGAAGAATTTCCTTGAACAACACAAACCATTTAAAATGTTGATTTATATAGTAAACATTATTCTCCATTTATGTTAAACTGTATGCTTGTGCTTGTCTTTTGCATGTTGGCTGACCTGCTGTGTATTGAATAAAAGCGTCTGCAGGTGTAACTGATTAAGCTTTATGTCACTATTCCACCTGCTGAAATAAAGTGTAATCAAAAGTGTTTTACTTTGTGTTTGCAAGAAGTGCAGTGAAATATGCTCAAAGTCAAGTGTATCATAGCTCTAGTAATTTTGGTGAAGCGCATGCTGTAGTACTTAAGAATATCGTCTCAGCCTGATTCCTAATGTCCTTGGTTATGTGTATTTGTGCGTGTGTCTTGAGGGAGTCGTGTCAGTGGCAGGCCTGCTTTGGCGTCCCCTCCATCTGTGTGCTTTGTGCTATGGTCCCCCAGAGGCCTTTACACACTCTCTGATGGCACATCAGAAGCCTCCACCTATAAACACCAGCATCAATGACTACTCCCTCTCTCTCTTTCCCTTTCCCCCCCTCTCTCTCTCCGCTGGCTGACTGTTGTTTATATGGCTGTAAAATTCAATTAGGCTGCAGGGGAGCGGGCCGGCCTGCATTACTGCCTGCCAGGGTGACATTTCATTTGCAATGAATCATGGGCCAGAGGAGGACCCGGGCCGTGAGCAAAACAACACAGCCTCCTCCTATCTGTCCCCTTCTTCTCTCCATCTTTTTTCTTTCTCCACGCTCTGTACTTCTTCCCTCACTCTACTTAGTTTACACCTCTCCCTCGTCCTCAGTTGCATGAAACCCTTCACCCTTTACCCCCACCCCCTCCAGAGTACGTGACTTTAGAAAACCTCAGAACTCCACTCTTGTTTACTGTCTTCTGTCCATGTGAATGTGGCGTGCATTCACTGCTTTTTATTTTCTCAGTCATTGCCGCTATCTCGCCTCTTTCTTTCCTCAAATCTTCCTGTTGTCGCACATCAGGATGATGCCCTGATGAATTCACCCCTTTTGTACTTACTCCTGCCACTCCATCTCTGCCTTCCATTCAAGACAATCTACAGTGTCAAGCCATGGCAATCCCTTTGTTCTCCTCTTACCTGCCTCATTTTGATTGGCCAGGACCTCAACATTCTAGGTCCACTTTGGCTCCAGCAGAAACCCTAAGCGAAAAAAATGTCTCCTCAAATTTTAACATGCATCACTTTTGCCGGTAAAAACAGTGTCGGGCACACCCTGCCGAAAGGAGCTTAGACAAGGCAGCTTTGCCTGGGGATATGAAAAGAATTAGATGTAAAGGTGCCAAGAGCCCAAGTGCAGGAGCTTGTAAGTCAGAAAATGATGGATTTAAGGGTTTCCTGCCCATACCATATGCACATGCTGACTGCATTGTTTAAATAGATAAAAAATCTGGTTAAGAGTTAGAGGACAGAGGACTGCCAAGATGAAAATTGCCTCTTGTGCTCATTAAAGTACATTCTTAAACAGAATAGAATAGAATGGGGTGGCATTGAGAAAAAGCTTGTCACAATAACGCTCTGAATTAATGCATAAACTGCCTCTCTGATTACACAGCAAGGGATTCTACATAATCGAGGATAAACTGCTTAGATAATCTAATGCAGCGACATCCAAGCTGAGGGAGGTATTAGTGTAAGCCTTGGAAGTGCTTATGAAAACATACCAGTGCTGTAGTTGAATTCAAATCTACCAGAAACAGGCTGGGACTCATTTTTGGTTCTGGTCTGTAATTCAGAAACCCAGTGTACACTATTAATAATGCATATTAAGTGCTCTGATTTTAGCTCTGGTTTGTTCTTTTGTTCTTTCCTAATTACAAAGTTTGGTTGTCTTTAGTTTTGTTTGTTTATGCGAGTCAGGATAGGGAGTGTTTTGCGTTTTGTGTCAGATATATGTTCTTTTACACGTTTGTCTTTGTGTGTTTTGTACACCTGCATACCAGATCTGAGGAATGTGCTCCTAGCACCTGGTGACTTGATGATAAACTGCTCTTTTGCAATCCTCAAAGCTAATGTACACACTCCATAAACAGGTTTGTGTCTGGGAAGGTCTGCAACAATTATCTTCATCATTGATTAATTTCTCTTTTTTTTTGGTTGATTAATTGCTCAAAAAATTATTTGGTATGTCTCAAAGTGAGTGCGGTGATATCTTTCATCAGTGATGATGTCTTCAGTCTTACTACCACACACAACAATTGCTAAGTGTTTGCATACCAAATAGATTGACTGGCATGTGAAAGAATCCTTGGGCACACGTGTTTGTCTATACCGTGATGGTCGAGTTCATGCTCGATACTAAGCAACGCTTTGTATGTTCCTATAAAACCGTCCCATACCATGTTTACCAGCCCATGATAGTCCGTGACAGACATGCCTGTGGTACAGGTTGTTGTTTGGGTGGGGGGTGTGGAATGGCAGCGGTAAATTTACAGTGACACCACAGAGCGAAAGCGGTGTGGTGGTGGGGTGCGCTCCATGTGACACCTCCGATGAGGCCAGCTCAGGGAACAAACGGTAAATTCTCCACCCTCTCCCACAACGCGTCACAGTTCAGCGGAGAGAGCCTCCACTGACCTTCAGGTGTCAGCATTTGCATGTTATCAGGCAGGTGTGTGTGTGCTTGTGTTTGTGCATGTATGATTGTGCTCTGAACTCTGATAGCTAAAAAAAAATAATCTCATTTTGTGTCATTTTGTATTCCAGTTGAGATGTACCATGCAGATTGCTTTTATAATGCAGTTATCACCATGACACACATGCATACACAGAAACACACACTCATACACATGCAGGCAATTTTTGCACTCTGGATCATTCTCTCCTCACTTCCTATTGCTCCCTCACACACACACACACACACAAATACACACACACTCATACTAGATGTCCATGGTAAGTCCGTCCCTGCTCCCAGTTTAATGATGAGCCCCTCAGGGAAGGTGATCTTTATTTAAATCCAGTTGTCTGTGCTCAATCCTAATCTCCTCCCTCAGAAAGAAGGTTATATACTCCTGCCCACTGATGCCAGTTACACCAGGAGGGAGGGGAAGGATGGGAGGGATAAGGCGGTGGTAAAAGGAGAGTGATGGGAGATGGATAGGATCTTGGGAAATGTTATCCAAGTCTTTGAAGGCTGTGAACATAAAAGGAAGGACTGCAAATGAAGATCACGGGGGTTTCGCGAAAATCCACTGGGAAAGCCACATAGTTGTGCATTGTGGTGAGAATTTAACTGTAGGTTAAGTCTATATGATGCTGTGTTGTGCCATTTGTGTGCTGAAGACAGCATCTCTCGATTAACCTAAAGCACCACAGTGGCCTTGTTGTTGATTAAAATCTTTTCAAGTCAAACTCAATCAAAATGGTAACTTTGTCATACTCAAGTTAAAAAACATTTTAAGATAAATTCACACATTTTCAGTCTGTCATATCAAACATATGTGTTTCACTGAACAGTAATTCCTTGTTGAGCTGTGTTATTTGTCTAAATATAGAGTGCTGAAGCCTTTCAAATAAACCTTGGAATATACTGTACTTTACCGCTGAAAGAGGGCCCCCACCAGGCACATACTTTCACTATATCTCTGTGCAGATATTTGCTGAAAACTAGACACACAGACAAATGATATATCATAGATACTATCCTTAAACATGTAGCACCTCTCACATGCCAAATATGGTATGCCTGGTGGTATTTAGAATCAGGAATCGAATCAGACTTTATTGCCAAGTAAGTTTGCACATACAAAGGAATTTGTCTGTTATATTGGTGCTAAAGGACAGAGCAAGAAGCAAAGAACTATATTTACAAGGAACATAAATATACATAATTAAAGTAAAGTGTAAAGTGTAGAGTGCAAAATGTTAGAAGGTGGCAGTGATTGTCCGGATGTCGTTAATGTAACGCACATAGATGTCTGATAGATGACTATGCCTTAATAAGTCTGTGTGGCTAAAAGAAAGATAGAAGTTTGAGAAAGAGTGTGTGTGTTTGTTTTACTTTGTTTGTGTGTTTGTACATTATTGTGCTGGATGAATCCATCAGTTACTTATACCACAGAATTATTTCTTGCATATGTTCTGCAACTCTAATTAAATTTTGACTGGCACTCTGTGGCGTACCTCAGCGTGCTCTCCACTCCCTGCATCGCCCAGGCATTCATGGTCAAACAGCATTACAAGAGATAATTCTTGTTACTCCTACCACCTAACTATTTCATCCCCTTGAGTCTCCTTTCAGCTTTCTCTCCCTTCCTCTCATTCCTTGCCTTCGCCCACCTCACCCCAACTTTCTTTCTGTCTTCACACTGTTCTTCACCCTTCCAATGTTCTTTCTCAAAGACAAAACTTTTCCACCCCTGTTTGAGGATTGGATCGATCCATCCTCACACCTCCATGGAAGTCCTCGGCCGCTGGGCGAACCATTAAACTCCACATGGGATTACGCCTCGTTCCTCTCTGTATTCCACTTGTCTTGTAAGTCTTCTGCTTCCCCTTAACTGCCATGCCCCCATTCCTTCAGCTGCTTTGTGTGTTCTTAGATGTGTGTGTTTTCCAGAGGCCCTCCCTGCAACTCGCAGGAGGAAGATGCCAATTCACACATGGGCACAGGATAGTTTGGCTGCCAGCTGCTGTGTCTGTGCTCCATATGACTTTTTTTTCTGTTTGATCAGTTCCTTGTTGCAGACCGCTCCAAACAAACAACCACAAAAGTTAGGAAAGATAAGTGTATGTGTGTGTGAGGTTGTGCGTGTTCAACACAGTGGCCTAGAAAAGCCCACCCCCTGGTAGGATGAGTCAATACACACCGTGTGAAAGGCAATAACCCCTGGTGGCAAACCTCTTATCTCTCATCTCTTCTTCCCCTCTTTAACTCTCTCTGTCTGTCTCTCTATCTCTGTCTCTCTCTCTGTCACACTGTCTCTCTCTCTCACCTCCACTCACATGTGTCTTTGACCCAGGATGCCTCATAAGCTTACCCTTGTAGGCGGGACCAAACAAAACAAACCGGGAAGGGAAAAAGGGAGCAAATCAATAGAGGAGAGAACACAGTGAGTTTGACATGGTCGAGCTCTCAGGAGAGTTTATATTTCTGTGTGTATGTGTGTGTGTAGGTGTGTGTGAGAGAAAAAGAGAGAGAGACTCTGAATGAGAACAGCCTGTCAGGTGCTGTTTGAGTCCACAGCGATATGTGCAGTCACCTCTCGATCACAGGCATCGACATGTGTGACAAACGATGACAAATGTAAATCATGCAGAAATGTACATACAGATAACAAGATATTCTTAAATTCATACAATGACGTAAAAAACTATTCTATTTATATTTGTACAGTATCGTGACAGTCACTAAGCCTGTACATCACTCTCTGTCTTCCTCTATCAACTTTCACCCAAATGTGTGTGTGTGGGGTGTGTGTGTGTGTGTGTGTGTGTGTGTGGTGTGTGTGTGTGTGTGTGTGTGTGTGTGTGTGTGTGTGTGTGTGTGTGTGTGTGTGTGTGTGTGTGTGTGTGTGTGGTGTGATGTGGTGTGGTGCAGTGGTGTAGGATTTGTGTTTTCCTCTAACCCTGCAGAACTCTCAATTCCTGCTGCCCTGCTCCCCTAAGACACATTTGTCACTTTGTCATTTGTCATTCTGGAGTCCCCACGGCTGGCTGGCTTCAGTGTGTGTGTGTGTGTGTGGTGGGTGGGTGTGTGTCCCTGTATGCTTGTGTGTGTTCTGCTGGACACAACACAGCTGCAACCCTCATTCTGGCCTCATTACTTCACACTTCTCCCCTCTCCTCTCCTCCCAGCCCACATAATGCTTGCGTCTCCCCAGCCTGTCCTCTTGCCCCTCTCTGCCTCTCCTGGGCTGTTGTCTCTCCTCCATCTATGCCCTTTTTTCTCCCTCAAGCGTGTTCCCGTCAGCACTATATGTGGTTTTCCTTTCAAGCTCTTTAAATTCTCACAATCGAAATATTCATCCAACCTATAATTGGCCCATTTGCAGTCACTAAAAAGGCCCCATGGGTTTCAGCGGGAGTGGGGAATTCAAAGACTTCTCAAGAAGAAGAAAGAGTTTAAGACTGGATCGAATGAGAGAAACATGATGAAATAGGCCTGTAAATCTACAGTTCAGTTCACCTGTCAGTCAGTTCCAGTGAGTTCAGTTCAAAAAGACTTTCTGATTTTCTCACTTGCCTTTGTATTTATCTGCGATAGTTTTGTATTTTACCATCCACATTTCAAGATTTTTTCCGTCTCACTCAATACAGTGGAAGTGAATTGGAATTATTTGTAGCACACACTGAAGAACCATTATATAAAAAATCGTTAGAAATTCAACCTGCAGACTTCTTTCTACAGAAAAATAATCCCATGAAATTCCATTCATCTCTCCATTAAGCGTAGGCAGATAAAATCATGATTACAAATAACAAAAGACTATATGTCACATGAACAAGAGCCAAACCAAATGTACGGAAAAATAGTTAGCACATGAACAAAGAATCTTGATTCACCTAAGTATAGATCAGCTTTGAAATTGGCTTAATTGTACCTCATGGAGAGTAAGTATCACGGTCAGATCAACCTATAGAAGCTCTAATTCTTGAAGTACAAAACAATAAAAGTCTGCCAAAGTAAAAGTTAGTCCAACAGTAACAACACTAAATTAATGATAGCAAATCCAACAATACAAAATTGACACAAAATAAAAGCTAAAGGACATTTGGGAGTAAGATGAAATGAAGAATTTTTTCTCAATATTTGTTTGCACATGTATTAGTTAAACTGCAATACAACTGTGCCAATAGAGTTTGCTAGTAGCCTGTTATCAAGTGAAGCCAACAGCTGGTGGCAGGAATAGTGAGTGAGGAAATATAACTATAACTATTTTTGTCATTTGGGTGAACCAACTCTTCAGACCCTCCTCTATTTTGTATGTCTCCTATCACTTTCTCTCAGGACTTTGGTACTAATTCATTCCACCTTAGACCTTTTACTTTATAAGAGCAGATGACATATTTAATTCATCGCTGGCTGTTTGTGTGTGTGAGCTTATGTAGCATTGAGCATTGGAATCACAATGTTGTAGATGTTTGTGTGTGTGTGTGTGTGTGCGTGCGTGTGTGCATGCGTGTGCGAGTGTCTATACATGTCTGTACTATACGTGTGTGTGTGTGTATGTAGTGCTGTAGGTACACAATAGCAGAAAGAGGAATGGTAAAAGGAGAAAAAGCGGAAAATAAAGAAGGCAAAAAGAAGAACGAATCCCCCAGTGGAGACACACACACACAACACACATGCAAATATCTAACATCTTCCTATCTCCTCCTATAGCATAAAACTACCCTGAGGCACAGAGTGAAGGCAAAATTGCTCATACACACAACAGACATGTTCTACACGCTATGTAAAATCTGGAACCTAACACACACACATACACACACATACGCACACACACAGCTGGCATGTGACACCGCTCCACGCTACAGATTACTTGCGCATGCACAGAATCACCCGCCTCCTCCACATATAGCTAGGATATTCCCAATTATAGCCACCCAGCGCCCACAAACACTCATCCTTGCTAAAAAGACACATCTCAGTCTTCGCATGTAGTCCCATGCCAGTCATTGTGTATCCACAGTGCTGTCATGCTGTCTTTATCTCAGCTGAGAGCCTCCTCAGAGCCACGTGTGGTGCCTGTCACAATCCCTTCACCTCGGCATCAGTAAGAATCTTCCCAGGAAAAACACCATCATTAAGCTCCTTCTCAAGGGAGCTCTCTGCGAGAAAATAAGCGGGTTTTACATTTTGTTAGACAGTGGTCGAACTGGAATTCCAAGCCTATTCCACTCAATTTGAGGAATGAAACAACCATCAAAGCTTATCACTGGGCTCGGGTTGTGGCTGGAGGGCTATTCTACATGTAACTCTCGCTGATCTCCTTTCAATTGATTAAAGGAGAGTATTATCATCGTTTTCCCAAGAGCTTCCATTCTCAATTGAGACAACAAAAGAAATGCCATCTCTTTATTTCGCCCGTGACTGGCCGTCGCGCTTTGTCAGTAACCAAGCAGCGGGCGATTACTGTCGGGCTGTCATAATATTAGCGATGCTTGCTAATAAGCGCTTGACTCCATTACATGAATAGGCACAGCTATGTATGCGGTGTGAATGTGAGTGCAAGGTTTATAGACCATGCTAAATGTCCCTGGGATGTGAGCCATATCGTATAGCCGCTGTCTGTCTACTGTCTGTCTGCTCTCTGCAGCACAGATCAACCTACAACACTGTAGCGATAGAGGAATAACAGTGGCACAAGTCAGACACACTCATCTCTCTCTCTCTGTCTTCCCTGTTCCTGTATAGATTTCTCTGCCCTTCCTCTCTGCACTCTTCATCTCTGTCTTTGTCTCTCTCCTCTCCCATCTGTCTCTCTTTATGCCCATTGTCATCTTTTGAGTCCCTCTCCTCGCTGTTTTTTTATTAGCTCTGTCCCTCTCTCCTTGGCCTAGTCTTTCCTCTGGTTTCAAAAGTGCTCTTGCTATTTTATTTAGCTCCTTCACTCTCTTTCTATTCTCTTTATCCTCCTTTAAGCGCCGTCTTCATCCTATTATTTCTTATTCTTAGCATTAGTGAAGAGACACAGCTACATACTTTGTATATGTTTGGTCTGGGGCAGTTTTCATGGTGTAGGCTAGGGCAGATCCAATTAAAAGGGCACCATGCCTTCATTCAACACCTTTGGGATGAATCAAAGTTTAAGGCTGACCTCACTAATGCTCTTGAGGCTGAATGGGAGCATAATCCCTGCAGCCAGGTTATAAAATCTTGTGGGTAGAGAATGTCTGTGTCTACATACTTATGTTGGCTGTCCAGTATGTTTACATACCTTGGGCCATATAGTGTTATGTATATGCAAGCAGTTATGGATTATAGTTTGTGGCAGTTTAGCACAGGCCATCAATAATAATCATAATGTGATACTTTATTGATTCCTAAAGAGAGAGATTCTATTTCGCTTGCAACCGGCTTCCACAGAGGTCAGAGGTCAGGAGTCGGTCATGCCGACAAGAACAACATTTTACAATGTGTGAGTGCAATCCATTTCCATTTACTCTGGGTTTTGGGAGAATATTGACAGACTGATTGATTCTACTTGTATTGTAATTTATAGCGCAAGCATCTTCGCCTGCAGTGCTGTCAGTGAATTGAAGTGCATATACCCACAGAGAGACAAAGCTCCTGCTGCTCCTGTCCAAACAGTCTCTTCCATATGGACCTTCCTCCTCCTCTCTACATCTAACACATATGCACCTGTTGTGCTAAGCTGCACTTAGGCGAACCCTTTATTATCCATTTGTTGTGATGAAACTGGGGTGGACAACCCAGCAGATGAAAGAAATTGTAGTGTCCATGTATAACACTCTGAGATGAAAGGGCTATAAGGGGAGAGAACAGGAGGGTGATGCTGGAAGTCTCATCTGACTTTTAGTAGCTGTCAGAGTATGAAATATCTGTCCGAGCAGATCTGGGAGCATCTAACGAGCCAAGATGCTTGCTGTCATGTGGACCGAAGAAGATAAAGATTCTTTTGCATTTCAGCCCTTATTATTACCATAACACCAGGTTACTGCGGTTAGTGATGGACAACACAACTTCAGTGAAGCGTTCACATCCTCATGACTGATGTTCCAGCTCCTTACATGTGCCCTTATAAAGTAGTACCCTCAGTTCAGACAAAAACTGTTACTGCCATCAAAGTAATCACACTCCTCTCCCCTCCCCCTCATCTTTTGAATTTAAAAAGAAAACCACTAGACATCAGAGCGATTGCAGAGGCAGGAAGCTGTGAATCAACAACCTCAGACTGAGAAAGAGAGACAAAAGAAAGGGGTAAAAAAAGCAAACGATGGATGGAGATGATGATGATGAGAGATACAGCGCCCACAGCTGCCAAACCACTTGCCCTCCTCACTTCCTCTTCTCTTTCACCTTCTTTTCCCTCATTCATCTCTTCTGCTCTGCTGTTTTCCTCTGGATCAGATCTGACTTATCACGAGGCACAGTAATCCCTCCATTACAAGTGACCTGCCCAGTATGTGTGTGTGTGCGTCGTACACCGGCGTGTAATGTGTGTGTGTGTGTTAAAGTCAATGTCTCTCTAGGGCTCGGCCTAGATTAATTATTCATAAACGTATGCTTATTCCTTCTCCTTTACCGCGCTTTCTCTCATTTGCCTCTTTCCATTCACCATCCACCACCCTCAATTCCATGTATTTACCCCCCCTCTCCTTGTCTGACCCTGCTGCTGGGTGCTAACCGACAGTCAGTCTCGCCATATAGCGTGCCTTGACACACTTAAACATGATTGCTTGTTTCACACATTGTATGCTATACCCTGCATCTGTACAGTACAGTGTAGCCTTGTTGTGTCGTGCATACTTGAAATGTGTGTTGGGGGGTTGAGACAAATCTTTATCTCTTGCTCTCAGTGGTGAGTAAGTCTAACAGACAAGAATTTGTCAATGAGGAAGCTACTTCTAACTACAAGTCTGCCTACACTCTGAGAATGACATTAATGTCATGGAGATACACAGAATGCTACACACACAAAGTCATGGATGAACTTAACTGACCCAGGGTTCCTCAGTTACATCTTCTGATTTAGCTTCTCTTTCACAGCACAGTTTCTCTCGGTGGCTATTTCCTTGATATTGAGTCCTTGTCTCCCCTCATCTAGTGCTGAGATGGTTAGTTGACTAAAATAATCAACAATTTTGATAAAGGAATTTATTGTTTTTGTAATTTCTTAAGCAAAATATACAAATATTTGCTGGTTAAGACTCCTCTTACAGATTAACATTTGCTGCACATTTCTCTGTTTGCCCTTTGGGTTTAATATCTTTTGGATTATTATGGGCTGTTGGTGAAACAAAGAAAGCAAGAATCAGTTAGGCTCTAGTAAATGGTTTTAGACTATTTCTGACATATCGACCACTTGGTTAATTGATTACTCAAACATCTCAAATGACTCATCAGTAATAGCTGTCATCTAAGTTAAAGTAATGTGTACTGTGTGTGCGTGTGTGTCTGTGTGTGTGTTTGCATACCTGCCTCCTCGTATGTGTGTGTATAAACACATGTGGCTGGTGTCTGGTGTTATTGATCACAGAGCCTGCGATCAAACACAATTAGGTATGGTCTCCAGATTGTATATCGACATATCTTCCTCTGCCGTGGCTGTTGCACATTTGTGTGTGCATACTGAATAAATGAAATGTAGACATACACACTTACAGGAGCTTTATCCACAGCACGAAACTCTGTACATAATAGAGCTGATGAACTAAAAGATAAGCGCTTGGTATAAATAATGGGAATTTGGTCTGCCTATTTTGCAACACCAAAAAGTACAGTGTGGTGTGTGTTGTACAGATAATGCATACACACCTCTTTTGCCTTCTCTCCTGGTTATATCAGGTCTGCTCTTCACTGTGTGTGCAGTTTGGGGTTGCACTTGTCTCTGCATTGATCAAGATAGTCTGCATCTCAATCTGTTATTGATTGCGTGTGTGTGTTTGTGTGCATGTCGTGTGTGCGTGCGTTACATGAGATGCGTGCAGTGCACCTCATCTGCTGTCACAGACTGGCCTAGCCTCTAGCCACAGCCAGTCAAAAAGACAGAATAGATAAGTTGCTTCAGCCCACCACCACCCACCATCCCCCACCCTTCCAGCCTTTTTTGTCAATCCCAACTGTGTTGTCTTGGCAACCTTTGTTTCCACGTCATTCCAAGTCAATCTAATTGGCGACTCTGTCTGGCACAGGCGCACCCCCTAACCCCAACCTAAACTCTCTATCTTCCACCCCACCACCCAGCAGCCAATCACATTTCACTCAGTGACAGACAGAGTATTATAAATAAAGGGGGAGGATGGATGGAGGAATGAATAGCTTTTGTCATTTAATATTGACACTGTGTGTTGCTCTCTCAGCATGTCTTTTGTCTCACTGCATGTTATTAACAATTTGTGTAGTGCTGGGGGAACACCATTGCAGTGCAGTAAAGGTCATGTATTATTTGGGTGTACTGAACAGAATAAAGGTATATTCAAATTTTTTTTCCAGTGTTGATGTTTTGGCACTGTGTATGCTCATAGGCTTATGTGTGTGGATGCTTTGGGAGCAATAAGAAGGCTTGGCTCTGTATGTCAGCTGAAGAACAAGCAGACTAATTCAGACAAAAGGTGCTCTGCTTGTTGTATCCAATCAAAAAGCTTGCCCTTCTCTTTGTTTGAATACTACCCAGCAGGCTTTGTACGGCCTTAGCTCAGTAACTATAGTGTGGGGCCCATTTAGAGTCATCAGAACCATTCTGGTCAATTATACGGGCTCTCAGTGGTAGATATCACGGTAACACAACTTAAGCGTCTTGAAATACTAATGAGAACTCTTCATAGACACAGTGGGTTGCACACACTGAACACATGCCCAAATGCAAACCAGCAAGCAGGAAGAAATGTTTTGGTACACAGGTAACATAGCTTTCTTGAGCCTGGCAACTAATGCATTAAATTAAATTTAGCAACTCAGTTAACAACTCATTACATGGCGACGGCAGTTATGGAATTTATTCGCAATGAAAGAACAATGAAACCTCAACAAACAATATTAACTGTTAAAGCTGTTTAATCATGTACAAGTGATTATATGCGTTTTATGGTTGTGTTCTCCTCTGTGGGTGTTTTTGAAAAGTTGGACTATAATCAGAATGTACGCCTGTAATCAGCCCATCAGTTCGTTGTCTAAAGTAATTTGCCGTAACATGTTCTGCTAACTGAGTACTGCTCATGCTAATTATTGTTTGTATTTGTTGCCGGATTTCCATTTACGGCCACAACTGTGATATAATATCCTGAAGCTGGTGGAAAACAGTTCTCCTGTGTCCTCCCACATTTTTCAGTCCTCTGCTGGCTGCCTGTACCTACTGAGTGACTTTAAAACCCTGCTGCTGATGTACAGGGCAACTTTGTAACTCCAGGCTTGTGGTGTAGCCCGAATACCAGCCTTTGATGCCTGCTCTGCCCCTACCAGCTGCTTGGCTGCCCCAGCCCCCTGCTCCTCATGTCTTCCCAGTAATAGATTGACCCTATCTTTTTTACTGTCTAATGTTGAAAAAGCAGTAGTATTGTAGTTTTTATTTTAAGCTAGCAGTAATTGATGGCAAGCCCGAATTAAGGAACCCAATGCAACAAGCTGTGAGCTGTAAATTAGGCAGCAGTTGCATTGCCTATCCAGCAGATACAAAAGAAAATATCTGGCTAATAAGCTGCTAAATGCTCTGCTACATTAACAGCTAGTTGCTAACTTTGCTGCTAAATGCTCTGTAGAATTGGAAGTAACTGTAGTCATGATAATTCTGTTGGTTTCATCACTATGTGACCCCTTTCACATATTGCAATCGTGACCTTTTGTTGATATTAAAATTGACTAGTGCAGCTTTAAGTGTAGAACAGCAGCATATGAAATATGCAAATAAATACTGAGAGATGAGATAGTTGGTCTGGAATGACCTGGAAAAGATATGGTGTAGAGACAGATTTCATTACATCAGAAGTTTAGATGTTTCATAAGCGCGGAAAGCGCCATATAAGACACAATCTGCATCTTTTCTGAAAGCTCATATTGCAGGAATCTCTGAAGTCAACAGCGTGTATGTGGCCTTCAGCGAATTGTAACAGAGCTGACATCTGCATCTTTTGAAAGAGTTCTGTGTAAGTGTGTATGTTTTGCATCGAGATGGGTGGACGTGGCTGTGTGTGTGATGTCAGCACAGTTTCCTGTCTTGCTCGTGTCCTTCCTCTGTAATAAACTGTCATAGCGTCTAATCTGCAGCTTGCACTGTGTCAGAACGTGTGTCTGGATGAGCAGGATAGAGATGGTGGGTGTGTGTGCTTGCATGGGTATGTTAAATATATTTTTTTCTGTTCTGTATTATGTTCAACTGAGGCATGGAGAAATATGGCTGATACTTAAGTCCTAATTTGAATAGATTTATGTCCTCCCTCTTTAGTATTTAGTGGTGAATGATGGGCATTCATTTACAACATAAATGTCTGTAAGACAAATGAGGTGCCTAATAAAAACAGTAGCCAGTAGTAGTGTTCTACCTTGCACTTACCACTACCTATTGATTTTTTTAATGTAATGCCAGTAGAAATGCTGAATGCTAAAAAAAAAAACAACCTTTAGTCCAAGTTGTATTTGATGCCAAATGTTCATGTGACATTGGTCTCTTATCAGAAACTCAATTTGGAATTGATGCCCTTATTTGCCAGTAACTTGTTCTTCCAATTCTCAAAACCCCACAAACTATTTAGCTCAATTACAATCTATTTTGAGTTCCTTGTCATTCATGTTTGAGTCCCAGTCAAGCTTTAAAAAAATTTACTGGGAATGTAACCAACTCTACGCAATCAAAATACAAACAAACTTGCAAACTCATCTCAAATAGCTATTTATCTGTGTGTTTTTTATGCATCAATTATAAGTAGAGGGTGGGTTTTTTAAAACAAAATCCTTGTTTAGCAACTGGCAACTGACTGAAACCAATTACAGCACACCCCAGCAGACTCCCTTCCCCTTGTTTGTTTTGTAATCTGTCTTTAATTTCACTCTGTATGTGTAGATCGCTTTATTAGTGAGCATTATTCAGTAGGGAACTCATAACCAGCTCTTAAAGCTCAGTCAAAGAATTGCGTGCGGGCTTTGGGTTCACTTTCGTTCTGTATGTGACTTGGCCAGTGAAGTAATTGTCACAGATTATGGTTCTAGCATTAATTGGGTGTCGTGTAAACAGCACAAAACCGAAATAACAAGTGGATGGATGCATATGTGGGTGGTTGAGTTATGTAAATGGGAACAGCTGAGGTCTTAGAGTCAGATTTCTTCAGCCAAATATAAAAAGCCAAAATGTGTACACAATGTGATGATATTTTTAATTCTCTCATCAGTTCCAGAGTTCTACTGGGTTTTTGTACAAGAGATTTACTGCAGAATCTTTTTTTTCATCACATTGTTTGAGCAATTGTAAATCTTTATACATTTTTCTTTTATGGTTAATTATTGCCTGCAGGAAGGAAAATAAGCATTGTGACATACAATGTCTTTTGTTTACTGTTTATTTTTTTAGCTCTTTTAGTGAGACAAATTCAGCTACATCAAAATGGTCTCCTCAAAGAAAGGAAGGAAGGCGGAGGCAGAGAGAGAGGAAAAAGCAGAGAAAGAGACGCCGAGTCTGTGTATATGTCAGTTCTGGAGTGTCTCCTCAGCAACTCCCTTGAAACACCACATTCTTTCCCTCTGCTCTCACACTCGGCACTGTAGGTTTCCTCTGTCCTCGACTCACAGCAGGAACCCCCAAAAAAGCACACAAAAAAATGTGTGCCTACAGCCAACCTGAATACTGCATCAGCACAGAGTGCAGCTTTATGTCTGCACGTGAGCTGTGTTTGTGTGTGCCTATCAAGTACTTGAAATCCACAGAACAACACTTGGTGACAAAACTGCTATCTTACACTTGGCGGGAAGAAACTAGACCTTCATATGAGGTTGGTTGTCCTTGTAGGAAGTATACTTGCCTCTGTGTCTCTCCTGCTCTGTGTGACTGAGAGAAAAAATTGGAAATGATAGAGAGTGACAGAGGGTGAAAGGAACGTTATACCATAAACCCTGCTAGATAAACAATAAAACTGTCAGGAGGACTCATATAGTGCATCCTTACATCTCCTCCTAAGCTAACCTCTTATTCCACCTTCTTTTGCCTCCTTCCTCTATCCAACACTCCTCACCTCCATCCCTCCCTGTCCCAAGCCCCCCTCCCCTCTCTACAGTGACAAACTCGGCAGGATTTGGTCAGATAGGCTTGATTCCCTTTGGTCATGTTGTGGTCATGTCGCATCAGCTCCAACAATTTGTTTATCTGTCTCTCTCATCCTTCTTTGAGTTTATAACATTCAGCCTCAGTCTGCACCTGACTGCCTCCATTACAACTGTTTACTCAGATACATGTGGGCTGATGCACTGGATCTTGTATTTACCATGTCCTTGAGGCTCAGGCAGTTTATCCTAAGTGGTTCTGGTACGCTTTGTTTAGTACAAGTCTGTGGCTAAAATCTTGCTCTGCTCCGTGGCACTGAAGTCTGTGTGCTTGCTATGTACAATTGAAATTCATTTAGTATTTTATCACACAGTAGTTTTTTTTCTCAAATTTAGATAAGATCATCTAGCTTTTTGCAACATCTTGTTTAGATTGTTAGATATTATTATACAGAAAGTCTTCATTATCATAAACCAAAGAAACTCACACACTTTGTTGTTTTATTTATGACATTTTGGCCCAGGGGGGGCTGTGAGGCCAGATCACTGTTTATAATTAGGTGCAAGTGGGTCCCACTGTGGTTCCATGGTACAGATTCACAAATAAACACTATTATAAACAATATTGGGTGAAAAAACTTTGTAAGCTGGTACAAGCCCACAGCTAACTCATTGACCTGTGTAATGTTATAACTTCCTATCTCCATCATGCAAGCCCTTTGTTTTACACTTTATTTTACTAATATACTGTATATATATATATATATGTGTGTGTGTGTATATGTGTGTGTGTGTGTGTGTGTGTATGTCTTGGACTGCTGGCCTTAGGCAAATGGTCCAATGTTTCAAGTCTGTAAAGTTAATTTCATAACCTGTCCTAGAAAGTGTATAGTACACCACTGAAATGGCAGCTAGGGCTTTCCAAATGTCTAACCCATCTTGAAAATAACAGTTTCTAGCTTCACCCTAGTTGACCTGCAGTATGAATTTGCCACAAGCCTGTAAATAAAAGAAGGAAAACCAATAAAAAGCAGCCTGTGGTTCAATGGGTTAATGTCAAGTGGGTATTTATTCACTTGATCACCGATGGTTAAGGCAAAATATTGCTTGTGCTCCAGGAGCTCGTGGGTGTAACATACTCTCATGCAGCTTGGGGGCTTGTATTCATCATTTTATTGCAGTTTCAGCCATAACGCTGCAATTGATTCCCTCATTACCATGGCAACTGCTCACTGCACTCTGTCTACAATCCCCAAAGGTTCAACAGGGATCATGATTATTTTGCAACATGTATAAAACTCAGAACTTCCTTTGCAATTTCATTGAAGTATACATTTCTTTTGACATCAAACCATGTCAATCACACTTATTTCATCTAAACTATGGAAGTAGATGGGCTGCAAGGTAGTGAGATGGAGATTACATTAAACAAACTGCCAGCTATGTGAATTTTCAGAGTTGCCATCAAGAAAACTGGAAGCATATTTGAAGAAAGCCAGGAGATTATTAAGTAGTAGATGGGAATGGTGGTGGGTGTTTCTGCTTCTGGGTTCTTGGATGATTGCATCGCATGTGTATGTGATAGGTTCCGACCTTGTCTGTGTGTGTGTGCGCGCGCACGCGGATGTTTTCATTTTCGACTTGGATCGCGGCTGCTCCTCACAGAGTCGGAGTGATCCCACTCACTCCCTGCTCTTTCCTCAGGGCACGTAGATAGTGAGAGGTATTAATGGAGAGAGTGGTGGGAGGAAAGAGAGTGAGCGAGCGGGAGAAAGCATGTTAGAATGCGAGGGGAGATGGATGAGCAGAGGTGATTGGGGGGGGCGGGGGTGGGGGTGGGGGGTCGAAAGAGCAGGGTGGATGGATGGATGGAGGAGAGTGGGCGGAGGACGTCAGCGAAGACATCGATGCAGATCAACAGTGGGCAAGAGGAGGAGAGGGGAGGGGAGGTGGAGGAGAGGCTTAGATCCAGATCAGAAGGTATTTTGGCAAGCATCTCCCCCCCCAACTGGCCAGCTACAGAAACTGCCAGAACTGACCCAGCCAGCCCCACCAGAAAGTAATCAGTTTCATCTCTTCTAATGAAATCGCTCTCACTCGCTGTCTCTCCAGTGTCTTTGTTTCCGTCTTCCTTCTCAATCTCACTCGTGTTCTTTCTCTTGTCTCCAGTGCAGTCTCACTAACTGTTTAGGCCAAACTAAAAAAAAAAGAAGTAACTTGCAATTAAAAAGAGAAAAGGCTACATTTGCTAAAAGCAAGAAATCATGAGAAATCATTCTCTCTCCTTGTACCGCTCTGTTCTGAGTATTTTCAGCCTCTGAGTAAGCTTGAGCTGTCGTGTACCCGAGTCGACCCTGTGTGCGAGGACAACTGGCTGATGTGCCAAAGGCAGGAGTGTAACAAGGACACGGCGCAGTGGAGAGCAGGGAGCAGGGCTCTGCGTGTGTGAAGAGGGGGAAAAAAAGAGGAGGTTGAGAAAGAAAAAGTGTGTGTGAGTGGCAGAGGTGGCGAAAGGGATGGAGATTGTGTGCGTTTGGATGGGAAAGCCAAGTTTTTTAATCACACAGAGGCCTCCACTATGCATAACTGGGACCTAAGGATATTTTTTTCAGATGTTACAAGAAAGGGCCAGGCAACACTCGAAGCATTATCCTTTTAAAATACAGAACAACAGGCAGTAACTTGCGCAGAATGTTAATGTTTAATAGTATTATACATGTTTAATATCATTAAACACACAGATTTTTACTCAGAACTGTCCCCACCAAATCACCTCAAGCTGGGAGGGACTCCCCTGAACACACTCTCTGATCAACTGTAATTGGCTCAACAATTGGAGTATGTGTCTAGCCTTCAAAGAGGGAGCAAGAGGGAGAGAAAAAAATCTTCCTAAAGTTACAAAATACCACGTAACACATCAGCATTAACATCAGAGCAATTCTATAGTTGAAAGAACTCTCAAAGGTTTATTTTCCCTGCCAGGATTCTTGAACAGT
Source organism: Lates japonicus (assembly GCA_033238685.1). Lineage (NCBI taxonomy): Eukaryota > Metazoa > Chordata > Actinopteri > Centropomidae > Lates > Lates japonicus. The sequence goes on along the minus strand of BRZM01000037.1, from coordinate 4,048,023 downwards.
TGAACCTTTTCATTTAGATGCACAATGTTGAAAGGCTCAATAATGAGTTTATGTACTGTATTTATGATCCACTTTTTCTGTACTGAGTAGAGAAATATCCTGAAGTAGATCATTTGGAAGCACAGTTGTAGATCAATACTGCAAACAGTTTTAGTTGTATGGAGAACAATGGGCTGAACTGTATAGTAATCACTGTAGCCTTTTCTTAGAGCAGTGCACCCCACACTGAGATTTAGTTAAAAATACAGTGAGAGAGGTTTATATTGAACCTTTTTGCTTACACAGACACACACACAGACACACACACACACACCTACACTCGCAGTCCACTTCGGCTCGCCTTCCAGCAATAGAGAGCTCCAAGTGAGGAGGGTGTCAGCCAACAGGAAAGCAGGGACTGAGGGAGTGAAAAGAAAGCAAAACAAATGCAAACGGAGGGATGGTGCTACAGCGCTTCAGGGGAAGGACAAATCGATACACTCGCACACATAACACTCCCACGCAACAGCTAAATAATGCTGCTAGTTTGTCTTGCCTTTTCCCTCTGTGACCCCTGTCATCTTTATACAGTATGTGGAGTTTATTCTTGTTTTGCAAAAAAAAAAAACAACAAAAAAAACAAAAAGAGTTTTAAACAATAGTTTTTGTAACGGTTGCCTTCTCAATATTAAAAAGCTTTTTTGTTAGTTTTCAAGTGTCTTGAAGGTTTCATCTTCTATTTGCTGTTTCTGTTGTCCCAGAGTGACACTTTCAATCTGTTCAGTGTGGACATGGTTTGCTCTGAGAAACAGATCTTTAGTTTCAATATGGCCAAACATTTTCAGTCATTAACACTCCAGCATGTCATGGTCAAAGGTTTGGACAGTCAGTCTGCTCTTCAGTGAACTTTACCCAGTAAAGTCTATAAGAACTTCAAACCACACTGTGGCAGTGCATCAGTGCAGCATATTTTCTAAAGTATGATTTTTGCCAGTTCCCTTAATAACAGTAGGACTTTATTATATCATCGATTACTTACAGCCCCTGCCGCTACTGCAGCACATACTGGTGTCAGTATAATAAAGCTAGATGTGCATATTTAAAGCATTGTACAGTTTTAGCTCCAGTTGTATCCAATGGCTGTTGCTAAGTAATTTGACTCCACACAAGCGTTTATTTCAATAATTGGCCTTTTCACTCACATTGCCAGCAACAAGGCAGTCAGAGAACAACCTGAGGTCTTTCAGCAACTGCATCTGAAGCAGCTGTCCCACTCCAAAGACCTTCTTCAAATGTGACCAAAAATGTTTGCCTGAGTTTTTGAGGACAACTGGTGTGTCCCCCTAAGCCCTCAGTATTCCACTGGCCATTTTGCATTGGTCAGTGCTCTAATGATGCATTCAGGCAGTCCTCATCAATCTGTAATGTTCATTTTCCAGTTATTTGCTCTCAGTAATTTACTCATAAATACCTCAGATAAACATATGATTATTTGCCTCACTGCAGACAATTAGCAGAACAATTCAGGCATAAGCTTTGCTTTTTAGTTATATGGACAAATTTATTACATTTTCCCGGTGTTGGTATAGAATATATTGTACTTATACATGTCAGAATCCTGGTATTGTAAGTCCCTTCCCTGTGAAGATTTTTTTCTTGACCACTCAAGATTTTGAACCCAATGAGGATAAATTCATGCAACATTCACTCGTAGCAGTAATACACAGCATAACACAGGCAGCATCTATTTATAATAAAGTTGAGCAGAGGCAGCCTCACTAGCTAAGCAGTCGAGGCACTGATGTGGATGTGCAGCAGGAATGAGTGTAAAACAGGCCAGTTTAACTGGACCGCCTAGTGTCAGTGGTTGATTGTAACTGGTGCTGATAGCCACTGGGGTGTGAATGTCTGCTTGTTGTGCCTGAATTATGACAAGCACTGTGGCTGCCTGGTCAGTAGGTTTTAACATCAGCCAGCACCATTCATGCCTCTAAGTAACTGGTTTGTCAGCAGGCTGTCTGACAAGTCTGATTTACCTATTTATTTTGGACTCATGTTTAACATGGCAGAATAACAGCATATACTGTAACTGCAGTTTTTAAGTGAATGTTTGCTATCATATTTTAAGTGCATAAACTCATAAAACTTCAGTTACTATACTTCCCCTTTCACTTTCTTTGAAATACCTGGGCTAATTAAAGATTTTTGGCCCTTAATTAGAAGCTAATGAGTCAGATAGTGTTTATCCACATTTATTACACCCCAAGGTCTTTTACTGGCACAGTGACAGAAATAATATACCAAGGAGCTAAACGTGGGAGTTTGGCTTAACACATATATTTTTTATGGACCAAGACGGAGACAAAACCTTTGATGCACAATATGTTCCTACCACACTGATTGCTGCCATATCCAAATTTGTCCAAACTATATATTTCCACTTCTTTCCTTTTGACTGTTCACATACCAAGTACAATCTGACTGTGCAGTGAGTCTCCAGCCACCTGTTTGTCTACTTCTCCTACCTGTTCCAAGCTGAGACTCACCACAGCTCTCTGCCTGTATTAAGCAATGGTTGTCGACAGCACTAAGTGAGGCAGTAAATAGCACAGTAAAGTGGGTCTCGGAACGTCTGTCGCATCTGCTTGTGCAGCATGATTCTTTTTAGTTGATCTCTGCTCAGTTTGAGCAGTTGGTTTTAGGCAGCAAGGCCTCTTTTTAGGCATAGATTGTTAGCAGCGCTCCAGTCTGCGAATAGCTTGCTGTGTTGGATGCTCCCTGCCCGCCTCAGACCCTTACGGACCAGGAAACACACATGTAAACAGACGCACACACAAAACGCAGGAACACACTCACCCGTTGCATCCACACAGAAATGCACACATGCGATGTAATGCTTCATGAGTCACTTTACTCGATGAGTCACTGTCTGGTTCAGTCTGTCTCCACATGCTCTAGCGTCTGGACCATAATTCCAAGCTAAGACCTTGGTGGAGTATTCTGAGAGATGTTTGTGTATGTGTGTACACATGCTTCATCATGCCAGGAGGAAGATTGCACTCAGAGTAAAGTGAAAATCCTTCTAAGCAGCAACAACAAACAGTCATTCATAGATTCATATTTTAGATGACTACTCAGTAAACTTTTTTGAGAAATGGCTGGAGGGTTCAGAGCAGAACATGCTGGTCAGGAAATAGGTGCAGTCAGGGTAAACAGACAGAATACAAAGAGCATAGAGGTATGAAAATACAAAGAGAAAAGGACATGACTTGGTAAACAAAGACTAATGTAAAAAACAAATTTCACTTTCTTTACGTCTCGTCTTGTCTCCACTCTTTCTCCTACATGTGCCCCCTCCCTTCATCCTTTATTTTCTCTGTCCATTAATTGCTTGACTTCTATCCCCTGACTCCTTGTGACGCCATCTTGCATGTCTTAATTAAACGCCTGCTTAGAAGGGGGAAGGCGTTGAGTGAACGAAGAGATGTATGGGGGGAGGATTGGTGGTGGAGATTAATGAAAGAAGAGTCCGTTAATTACACAACAAGGTCAAGGCCGTTTTACCTTCACAGCTTAATTGCGGCCCCTGATTGTGTTGTGAGGCCTCATTTTTAATACAAACAGCAGGCGGACTAAACTACGTTAATTGTCGCTCTGTGTGTGTACGTGGATTCGTTTGGTGTGTGTGTTTGGATAACAACTGTGTGTTTTATTAGGGTATGCATCAGCTCACCCTTGACAGTGTGATTTCAGGGCTGGGTTACATCGTTTAAAGAACTTTCTACCAAAGGATGGTGTGCATAAGTGTCTTGTGTGTTTGTCGATACACTTGTATGTTTATGTACAAGCTATCTCATCATTTCATGAGTTTTTTGGAGTTTGAGAATTTGGAATTTGTCTGTGTTTATTTTGATTATTAAATTTTTGATGAAAATTGCACACAAACATCAAAAATGAAGAAATTCTGATTTTAAAAATACCACATTCAGCGCAAACACTGGGGGACTCTGGTGCATAATCAATGGCTCATTTGCATCCCTTCCCTCCCAATTTTATTCCTGTTTTTATTACCGGAAGCAATTTCTGAGCTTTGACTGTCACAGGAAGACCTTTTTGACTGTAAACTGCAGTGATCACTGTGTTATCACGGCAACACAGTAATTTTGTGATGCCGGGAGACATAAAATCGTAATGAAAATCAGTTTAAATTCATGCTGTTTTTAAAAAACTGTGGTGTTTCTTTACTTTTTACTAAAAGTTAGTGAGTGTTAGTCTTACACATACTTAATGAGTGTTGTCTGTGGTTATGTATGCGTGTTTTGATCCCTGACATGGAGCTCAGCCATTAAACCCGGTGGGGGGTGGGAGGGGTTGGAGGATCAGCCCACCTCATCCATCTCCTTGATAGACCAACTGTTCCTCATCGTATGGGGTCTTACGCGCTCGCACACACACACAAACACGGTGTCCACGCCCTCCAAAAACATTTTAACTGTCGCACGCTGTGACCGTGACTCCCACTCACCAGTGAAAACACTTAATCAGCCTTATGGTCCAAGTGACCCCCTACCACTATCTTCATCCATCTCTGCACCCGTTCAGCTTTTTAATAACTTTGGATCAGGGACGCTGGATCTCAAATGTCGCAGAGAATAAGCGATGAGCAGGGATTAGGTTTGCCTTGGATGGTCAGCTGAACGCTGCAGTGTAGACATCATAGAAACCTTTGTCAAGGTTTGAGCTGTTTGAGTGTTTTGTAACAGAGAAAGTGTAAACTTCTAAAATGAAAAATACCAAGCATTTACAGCAATAATCAGGTGCGGTATTCAGGGTGTTCATTCAACCAACTTCCTCTTATTTTTAGTGAGAAAGGCCAAATATTCATTTTGAATATTATATTGAATATTGATTATAAAATAGAATTTGATATTTCAGGATGGGAGGACATACATTTTTTTACTTCTCCAACGTCAAGGCATTTTCTTAAGAAATGTACAGTAGATAGCATACTAGGGATGTGTATACCACATATTGAACAAAACAGATCCCATAGAGTCCTAGGGAAAACCACCAAGAACAGAAAATGATTTGTTTTTATGTGCATGAAAAGGAAAAATGATTCATCACCAGACAGACAAAAGACAGACAAACAAGTGAATTAAATGTTCACATTTTCAAGCAAACTCAGACTGAAGCATGACATACATAAACACCTGTATGATGTAACACCATTCAATACAATAGCTCTGCATTAGACACTGATCACTTAAAAAATTGAGTTCTTGTTGAGACTGGCTGCTTATCTTGACTGGTGCATTTTGAAGCTGTATTTTGTGGTGGATGCATTACATTGAAAAGTGTTATATTTTGTCTGTTTCATTTACATATTTGAAAGCGCAAAATTTTTAAACCCCTTATGAGATAATGCAAACAGCACAAACCAATGAAAAATACCACTTTGGTGTATCAGCGCTTCCCTTGGATAGTGTCAACAAAAATAACATCAAGTCTTACAGGGATTATACCTATTACAGGGCTTTAGTATTGGAAAGCAGTATGGTTTCTTTTATAAGCAGATGGCTGTTCACACAGTAGTCTGTCAAGAGACAAATGTCCACAACTAGAATATGCACCTTTAATCCTCGTGCTACTGTGTGGGCATGCATGCACAAGCACGTCTTTCATTCACACACATTAGGCACTAATATGCTGTAAAAGATGCACATTGCTCTCATATATGCACTCATATACATAATTACACTGCATATGCACATACAGATATGCACCTCTCCCTATCCTGGTCCCCTCTAAGCGACTCTCTAATAGGTGTGTCTTCCAGGGTTGAGGAGCTATCTGATTACCCTTGACCTCCTCTCGTTTAACAATTCGACAAGACATCAGATTGAATGAACTGCTCTACAGTTTTTTTTCCTTTTCCCTGCGTTCTCCCCTCCTCCACTGTACTTAAGGATATGCAGCAGCGCTCATCCGTCTGCACTCTTGGGAATCAAATTTATCAGGCCGATTTGTCTATATCTAGGTCACAGTCGTTATGAAAATGACTGATTCGGATGAGGCAAATGAAAATGGTATGTCATTAGCAGGCGAGACTCATTCAAGTTCGCATCCCAGATTTGAATAGCTGATTCAAAAGAATCAAATGAAATCGGCGTGTCACAACAGACTGCAGGCTGAAGATTATGCTTGTTAATTTCCATAACCAGGCCATATTCAACACACACACACACACACACAAATGAAGGGTCTGCAAGAAAACAAAAACTCTCCTCTAGTCTCTATATCTTCCCTAATGCTTCCAGCAGTAAATTTGATTAGCTTCCAGTTCCATATATTATTAAATGTTTAGGAAATGTAAGATCTAGGCGTATGTGTGAATACTGAACAGAATCAACTCAAACAAACAACCTTATTTTTCAGTCTCTTACAAAAACAAATAAATATTGACAGCATTTTTTCTCAATAGACTACTTTCTTATGACTGGTAGCATACTCACAGCACAGACGTACTGTAGACATGCACTTGATGCATTTTTGTACACGAAAAATTGGAAGTAGTGAAGAATGACATTACATATTGCCATTGCAAATGGGGAGAGATGTAAGTGTCTAAAAGGCTGCTGTGTGTATAACCTTCAGCAGCATTACAAATCAGTATTACTTCTCTTACCTAAGCTATCTTCACTCTCAGTTTGAAGGAGGAATTGCATTTTAGTGAAGTATGACAGGCAAGAGAGAGGGTGCGCGCACATGCATACAAACACACACACACACACACACACACACACACACACACACACACACACACACACACAGCATGACTGTTGAGAAAGAGCAGAACATTGAATCTCATTTTGCGAGCACTCGACCTGAAATAGCCTGACATTCACATGCAAACATGTTTGCTGACTTGCGGCTGATATGGTTATAATGTAAATGACTGGGACGCTCCCTTCTATTGCTCAATTGCACACATACTAACATACTCACATACACAACATATTACCCTAACATTAACATTAACCGAACCTGTCTTCTGCTGCAAGCTGTTTCCTTGCAGAGTTGGTATGTGCATTAAGGCGTGTGACTGTGTGTGTGTGGGACTGTCCATCTGGACGTGAAGGTGGTGATGATTATAATGGGTATCAGTGGGACATGAAGGCTCAGAGCCTGCAGGCCACCTCGCAAGGCTTGACTGACTAGCGCTGCTTTTTTCACTATTTTACTGTCCATCTTTCTCCCACAGTCCTTCTCCTTTGTTCTCTGTCTGTGTCTGTCTTGTCAGCCAACAGACTCATTTCTTGTCAGTCCACTTTTCAGTGTGACTTTAGATTCTCAGATGTCAGTACTGCTTTGTAGTCAGGAGGGTGTTCGTGTCTGCATATGCACATTAGCATTTTGAGACTTGTCCCTCCTGGTGTGCTAGTGGCCACCTGCAACCCAATTGTATGCGTTTACTTCTTCCATACACACGTGTGCTTGCATGCAGGCGCCATGTTACCGGGATAGACATGGACGTAAATAAATGGCTGTGTGCTTGAGGTAAATGGAGGCCATCGATCACACTCATGGGGAAACAAAAACACAACATACTTCAACACAGTGGCCACTGGATAAGGTTGCAGATCCCAGCAATGTCAGGGTCAGGGTCTCACAATTGAGGCGAGATTTGATGATGTAAGTTTTGTGTTAGTGAAGCACACTGGGTGTCTGTGGATTTCGGCCTAATCTAATGATGTCACAGTGAGGCTGTGAGCACAAAATCTGATTTTTTTCCCCCATTTTATTCAATAGCTGATAGTGGAGACAGACAGAAAATGAAATGAAAAAAAGAAAGTTCAAGTTCAATCTCTCAAACAATACAATATGTGTGCTTATTGTGTCTCTCTCTACGTGACAACAACAGATAAATACCTAACATGAAATGAACAAAATTAACAGTACATATGCATGTCTGTGAGATGAGGAGGGGGCAGGGGAGGAAGAGCCCGTGATAATATCCTGAAATTGTTCCTTCTCAGTCTTTTGTTCCCCAGCCTCTGATAAATCCTGAAAATGATAGCTGGAGCAAAATTAAGGGCGGCGAATAATGGACAAAAAGGGAGGGAGGGTGGCAGAGAGCAAACATGGTATAGAGAGGGCAGGGAGGCGTGCGAGTCGGTGGGGGGAGTTGGGCAGCGTTTGGCAGGGAGCAGAGCTGATAGCAGTCGAGCTATTTGAGAAGATGAGATTGGAGAAAGGTAAACGTCAGAGTGACACGGGTATTAGAGAGAGCGATGAAAACATAGGAAAAGAGAAGAGGAAGGCTCTGTCAACAGTCAGTGATTGACTTCTGTGTGTATGTGCTAGTGTTTGTTGCTTTTTGTATAATGTCAGCGCCTCAGTCAAGTGAGTCAGTATGTGTTCATAAAATACAGATATGCATCCTCCATCCATCTGTCTTTTCTATTCATGTGTATGCATGAGAGAAAATACATCTGTTTATTTTTATATTCATATACGCATAAGACAAATATCATACTATTTTAATATCCGATTTAACACGTGATCATATAATACACAATAATACTACATATGAAACTATACAGGAATTCAGGGAGTTGTCATTCACATTCAATAGAAATGCAAATTGATTCATACCACATGCTGTTTGCTATGCATATTCCCTAACAAAAGAAAGTGTTTTACGCATAAATAAACTGAAATATCTATACTATTGCGCACATTGTCATGATATTTTATACGGATATTAATGGTCTCCAGAGGATGAATCCCTGTGACTTTGGTCATCCCCTCTTTTCATATAGCACCACTTTGAGGTTGACATTTGTGGCTTGGAGTGAAAAATCTTGACAACTATTGGATGGATTGCTGTAGAATTTGTTGCAGATGTTCAAGTTCCCTAGAGGATAAATTCTAGTGACTTTGACCAACCCTGAAGTTTTCTGTAGCACCACCAGCAGGTCAAAATTTTCACTTGCTTCGTGAAATATTGTGACATTTGTTAGGTGGATTGGACATTCATGGTCCTCGGAGGATGAATCCTAATGATTTTGGAGATCCCCTAGCTTTTCCTCTAGCACCACAATGAGGGTGACATCTCTGCCTTTGATAAGGTGATAACTATATAGTGGATTCCTTGAAATTTGTTTTGCATATGCAGGGTTCCTAGATGATACATTTTAATGATTTAGTTGATCTTCTGGCTTTTTATCTAGCATCATCAGGTCAAACTTTTTATTTGTCCTATACTTGAGGATATGTAAATACATACCTCAGCATGTTAGTATGCTGATGTTTGCATTCAGCTTAAAGCACCACTTTCCCTGAGTACAGCCTCACAGAGCTGCTGGCATGACTGTAGACTCTTAGTCTTGTCTCTCTTTATAAGTTTTCAGAAAAAATCCAGCAGTACAAAATGGTCTAATTAGAGAGTCTCTTCAGTAGAGTCTGCCAACCAAAAGTTTTTGTAAAATTCTATTTAATGATCTCTTCATCAAGACTCTATACTGTATATGATATACAGTACATTCCATGCGACCCACATAAGTCATAAAATCTATTCTGTCCATCAGCATCAACATATCATCTTGTTTCCATGTGTAATTGTAAAAAGTAACAGCTCAGTTGTGTCTTCAGTTTTGTGTCTTTTATGTGCCTCGCTGTGTTTGATGTACAGTATGCCTGAATACCTGGCTGAGTGCAAGTACATTTGTTTTTGATCCTCTCCTGGCTCAGGTGTATTTGTGTTTGTCTGTCCATGGTTGGTTGTCTGTTCCTCTCTGCACTTTCCGCCTGTTTCAGACAGCACAGACCTGGCTGTTAGGTGCTGTGATGTAACACAACAGCTCTTTGTTGTGTCCGTTATGTGATGTAACCATTCTGGTATTGCTAAATGTTCTGTGTCTAAAGTGTAAGCCTGTGTGAAAATGCCAGTGAATGAATATGTGGATGTTTGCATACAAAAAAGTTCTTGCAGTTGTGTGCTTTTGTGTGTGTGTGTGTCACTGTGCATACATGCTACATTCGGTGTGTCTTTGTTGGCAGAATTACACGTCTCCAGTATAAAGCTCGTACACAGCACCACTGACATTAATACCCCTGGTGGCATTGTTCACTGGTTATCCTCCTGTGTTCTCTGTGTGATGTCAGTCTGTGGTAACCAGGGCAGAACAGAGAATAAAATGATAAAGCAAAGCGTTGACCTGAATGGCATGGCTCAGAGCTTTCTCAATGATTACACTCTGAGGCAGCAGCCAGTCAGTGGGTGGACCTGAATGAGGTCTTTACTTTGAGCTAATAACAGGGATTTATACTGTCATTCAGGGTTTGGTCATATCTTCAAAGCAGCTAGACACACAGACAGGTTATGACACTGCATGTAAAGCAAAAGAAAATTGTTGTCTCCAAAAAGCAAGCCATGGAAAGTGTCTCAGAATTGCCTTTTTCATCAGTCACTTAATGTCAGACTATAACACCAGAAAACCAAAGCCTTAGTATAAAAGATTTGATACCATTTCTCAAACAAAATATCACCATCTTGCAGTTTGACTTGGATATTTATGTATTTTGCCTCTCAGAGAAAATGGCGTGGCTACAACATATTTTATTGTGCACTACTTTAGTCATTACAGAGGCAGACAACTCTCTCAGGGTTTATCTCTAGGCCTCTGCACTCAACAATTTGTTTTTCTTTTTTGCTAAAGAACACTATTACTCATACAAAATAGAGTAAGCACTTTTGCTAGCACTGAGAACTGGGATCCACCTCGATAGAGCACTTTGAATGTTTAATTTTCTATTTCTGCAGAGAAGGTAGCCATTGATCAAACATGAAAAACTTTGGAAACAGAAACAACAAAATATCAAGGTTTAGTCTATTGAATAACATTCATTGGAGATGCAGCATTTTTACTTTAATCTGAGCAACATTGATTAAAAACAATTTTGAATGCACATTGAATACATCTTTTTGCTTTAATAACCTGTACAGGTCATTGCTGTAATGTTGGGGCAATGTTATGATAAAGGTTTAGGCACAAAAACAACAAGCAAAAGATGATGGATTGAGTTAGAATAAATAGTTCTTAAAGTTTATCAGACCTTCATTGTCACGGTTACAATGATAAACACGTAGCTAAACTTACAAAATGATCATCATCATGATTAAAAGCAGCAACATTAACTGTGGGTTCCAAACAAGAAACGAACAGTGGTCCAGGCCAAGTTTTGTTAAACCATCCATCCATTTCAGTTTCCTCCCCTCTCAGACTTTGTTACTCTATAACTTCACCTTACTTCTTCCTTTGCACCTGTCATTACTTTGGCCACTAGAGGGCTTTACCGCTTGAATGTGAACATGTCATTTTGAGGCATTTGCTGAAAAAACTACACTGTCTTACACGTCCCCTAGATGACTCTTAACAATAAAAGGGAACAATGGGTCTTAGTAAGTTGCCTGCACAAAGCAACCTATGAGGTCCTTTTTTATGGGAGGACAGTCTCAAGGAATAGTACATGTACCTTGACCACAATGCTTAAGTAGCAGCCACCCTGGCAACCCCCCAAGCCCCAAGTACTTTTTGTTCTGGTCCAGTGTGGTGTGATCCACATCAAACTCTCTCCAGCCAAAGTCTCATTATTAAGTAAATAATGGCAGTTTTTTTAAAGGGGGAAACTGGTTTCATCCAGTTCAGCCCAATTCCAAGTGATGTAATTCAGTCAGACTCATTTGGGTCCCATAACCTCCTCATCATTTCACAATTTCATAATCTGACCCAACATGAAACATTTAAGTGTAGCAATCAGTTATTTCTCTCCAGCCCACCTACGTGTTTGACATGGAGGATACAATTGTGTGTGGGTGTGTGTGTTTGTGTAAAAGAGACCTTCAAAACTGCTGGATGGTAATGAGAATTCATTTTGTGGATGTTAAAGCTGCCTACTAGCTGAAAAAATTAGCATCAGAATCAGCATCAGCCACACAGAGGGCACTGATCTGAATTAAAGCTCTTTGAATTATTGATTTCCACCTGCTGGAATAACATCCTGTCTCCCTTGTATCTCTCCTTTGTGCCATCACCTCTTTTTTTCTCTCTCTCTCTTCCATACTCCATAAACCTTTGCAAAAAATAAACAAACAAAAAAATAATGCTAAAAACAAACTAAAATTAATGCAGTTGAGTCTGTTTCAAACCAGCACAGAGTAAGACTGTAGCCACAAACCACTGACACTGTCATTTGGCATCTCTGTGTTTTGATAGTGTATAGATATGTGCAGATATGTGTTTTGAGAGTGTGTTTGTGTTTAGTCCTCAGTGGGTGTATGAGTTTAACAGTAGGGGTTAAGCTGTGTGTTTGTGTGCATCTGCAAATGTCTAAAGGAAACCTCTTTCAGTGTTATTAATATTAATTAATGTGTGCTGTCAGGGAGGCAAAGAAACAATTCATTGCTCACATTTATTGTATTAAGTGCCTCATGATTTATTAATGGCCATGTTTAAGGTTAGAGAAAAGAAAGGGAAGGGAAAATAAAGGAGAATGGCAAAGCATAAATTGATTCCTCCCACAAAGACAAAAGTCTATTAAAGTAATTTGTGAACTCATTAAAATGTGGCCTTTTAGTTTTTATTCATTAGATGGTGAAACTGTTGGCATATCTCAAAGTGTCATTTTGATCATGAATATTTTATTTTTACTTATCTGATTAAGTTGATACCAGGTTTTCCTTTCATATTCTAGCTCTATCCCACAGGCACCCACAGGCTCTTAGCAAGTACACATGCAAGACAATGCTGGTGTTGCATATATTCCCACTATAGATGACCTTAGTCTCACTTACTGTCACCATTTCTTTCAGTGTTTCTCATCTGTATGCATTACATGTCTGTGCTTATCTGTTTTTCTGCCCCTGTCTATCTGTCAAGCTGAAGGAGTCCATTCTCCCTCCCTGTTTAATGTCCTCTCTTTCTATAGTTCGTAGCCTACTCTCTTTCTGTCTCACACACACCATCTGTCTGTCTGTTGGTGTTTCTGTCTCTCTTCACAGTCTCTCACAGCAGTTGCCTCCTGCCTCATTCTCCATCTCCTCCCTCTCCCATAAGACTTGGCATGTTGCTGCATATCTATATTATTACACCTTGAAGAAATATGTCTGTATATGTGCGTGTATGTGTACATGTGCTGCCATGTTCTGTTTAATCGACACTCCCAGTCGGCACATAGGACAAATTGATCAGTTGGTTTGCCAGCTGTCCTGGCAGATCTCTCCTTCTGTCTCTCTATTTCTCTAACCACCCCCCCTTCCTGTCTCTCCCCGATGCTCTAATTTCCAGTTTAACTCGTATACCTTGGCAATTAAAAGGCAAAGAAGGGATGAAAAAACATGTCTTCTAATGATTTGAGTGGTGTCCCTAACAAGCATCTTCTTTTTCTTTTTTTTTTTGCACTGTTGGATGCGTTTTAGAGATTCCACATTCTCCCAATGGCAGATGGCTGCTAGCCCGTTCTGATTGACGTGACCTTGCCTGGCATTGGCTGTTGGCGGCCCTTCGAATGATCCCTTGCTGTGGAGAATGACGGGCAGCGCGCAAAGCCAGCTCCTTTTGTTATCTGAGCTGCACATATTGTCTTGATACACCCCTATCATTAGACACACATTTCCAAGGTGGGCTGGCAAAAAATGTATCCACGCTGAATTGAAGAGATAAGTCAGAATTGCAGCCAGCCACGAATATGGCTAGCCTGCTTTTAAACGTGATAGGTAGAAAATGCAAAACCCATTTCTGTTCTCATAGATCTATGCATAATTTTGCCTTGATTCGGGTGCTATTCACGCTTGATGTTCTTGGCGTGGTGAGGGAAGGATAGTGGCAGCACGGTCAGGAACAAAGCGAGTCTACTCCAGTGCTGCTTGACAGGGTGTTAGTGTGTGCGTTTCTGTCATGTCCCCATGCTTCCCTGTGCTGTGAGCTAAAAGAGTGAAGCTTTTCTCAGTGTAATGACAGACATTAGAAAGTCGATTACAAGGTTCTTACAGCCTTGGATACACAACTCACAGGTGTACACATGTGTACACAAAACACAACCACTCATGCACTCACTCTGGTCCGAACCAGGAGAAGCCGCAGACGGTGCCTGCTAATCAATGTGTGATGGCAGGCCTTTTGTGTGTGTGTGTTTTGTAAGAGTGGCTAGGTAAAAAAAAGATGGGATAACAGAGGCCCCTTTATTACTGCGCCTGATGAACGTTCATAAGCATTTCAGCACAGCAGGTTTGTGTGTGTCTTTGCACCTGCTGTGTGTACGTCAACTAGCCTGTGTAACACACGGACCTGTCGTCTCCTCTCCGTATAATTGACTGTATTCTGGTGTGATGCAGCACCAGGAGTAGTAGAAGTGTGGCATCTTTTTCCAAAAAACTCCACTTACTGTTTAACCAGGTTTCAGAAAAATCGCTGCCCATTTTTCAAATTCTGTCACATAAATCAGATAGGTCTGCTGCTGCGGCTGGGTCTCCAGTTGGAAAAGCAACCGAGCCTTTATGGACAGTAAAGTTGCTGACATTTCCACGATGTGAGTTAAGCTTGGTTAACTATTTTAAATTACTGTTCATGATTTGAAAGAGCCATTGAATACAAATTTAACATGTTTATCCTGGACATTAAGCTAGCAAACATGGCCTGGCTATCCTGGCTGGCTTAAATCAAATTAAATTAGCCACAATCATATCCCTGCCTTTTTCCCGACTAATGTCTTATGTCATACCTTTAGTTTAACATACGTTATCTGACAGGAAAAAACACTTATTAAAGAGCAGATTATCTCTTAATAAACATGTATCCTCAATACCAACTGCCATTCTTTGTAAACTTGGTTAAGTTATGCTAACTCTACACTAGCTAACACAGCCTTAGTGTTTTCTGGATGTGTCAATCTGATGATCGGTCAAGCCAAAATCAACCCCTCCTTCCAAAGAAAACACCTAACAAGAATCCATTACTAAATAATGAGGTGAGAGCAAAATGCCCAGTCAGTCTGACCATCAGTGGTTTTCATTCTGGTCACTTAAACCTGAGGAGTTAACACAAGGAAAGGAAGACCTGTTGGAGTTGATGTTTTTAGTAGAGGAAAGAAGGTTAAATTGAGAAAAAGAGATAAAAGGGATAGATGAGAGAGAGAAAATCAACAGGAGATGGGTAGAATGCAAGGCAGAGAGGAAGGATGGGCAAGGGATAAGAAAGACAAGACAGATGTACTAGGAGAATGGCAAGAGTGCAGAGGAGAGAGGGAAAGAGAGGAAGAGCGCTGCATACCAGAGCTGTTAATGTAGACCTGCTGTTTAAAATACAGTCTCAGAAGAGAGGAGACCAGAGCATCGAGCGGAAGCTGGCTGCCTGATTTCACACCCATTATCACCTGCTACAAAGGCACGGCAAGTGGAAAATGAAACTGCATAGAGGGAGAGTGTAAAATAACCTGTTTTATTCTCTGTGTGTTTGTGAGTGTGTGTTTGTGCACTGCGATGTTACACATGTATTGATAAGCCTCTGTTACATGGTGTGCATTCTTGTGAGCGGCACGTGTAAGGTCATGAGTGCTTATCACCCTCGCCCACATTCTCACCTTTTGTAGTCTCGCTCCCGTGTGCAGTGGTTGGGTTTCACCTCTGACTGTAGAGGGAGATATTTGAGAAAAACTAGCAAATAAAGTGGGAAATTTGGAAAACAACAAGAAAATTAAGTTTTGGGTTTTGCAGTTGCGTGCCTGCACATTGCTTTGGCTTGTTATCATTTGCCTAGCTGGTTCAATCCAGTAGCAGCCTTTGATGCCATTTGCCAAGGCCACTGATCACACATAATGTGAGAATTGTGTTTGTCAGATGGATTTAGCCAAAGTCTCCTCTACTTTTCTCCACTAATCCTATCTTTTATCTCGTCTGTATTTCCCCGTGGATTCGCTTGCTTTTTTTTTTTCCTCCATTCATTCTTTATTTTCTCTCTCACGAATTGAAAGGAAGATTAGAGCTTTTTCCTTAGGCCTTAAAATACGACTATGCTTTGTGGAATTTCCATGCAAACAACTGAAAATGCTTAAGTGATATAAGATGGCTTTAAATTATCTTTAAAGGAGCTGGAGCATTTTTATTAGGCTCTCTGTAACAATATCCCTTGGTTTTAAATTTCTTTTAGCAATTTGTGATTTATTTGTTCATCCCGCATGCAGAAATCCCCTTAACATATGGCTTTTAAAGGGATTTTACTTGTTAAGATAAATAAAGCAGAAATCAAATTTCATGGACATATCTGATGTACTGTATTTCTGTGTGTGCTCTTTTTCAGCATGTCCCCCTGGATCCTACAAGATGTCCTCCAGGCAGCAGGAGTGTTTCCCCTGCCCAGCCAACAGTGTCGCAGAGGATGAGGGATCTGTGGTGTGTGTGTGTGAGGAGGACCACTTCAGGACTCCCTTGGACACTCCCTCAGCACCGTGCACACGTAATAAGATTATATGTGTTTATATTTATGTGTGTGTGGTGACCTTTTGGTATTCTGTCATTCTCCTGTTACACACTCACATCCTGTATCATTTCATCTAGACATTTTTGCATTAAGTGAGCAATTTCATGTTTGAAAGCCAATCATTATCTCACCCGCCCATTCAGCCTTTTATCTATATGTCCACTTTTGGCGTTGGCCTCTATATATTCATAAAGATCACTTTTCCCCTGTGGTTTACCTGTCCTTCACCCTGCATCCTTTCATCCACTTCCATCTTTCTCATCTCATCAAACCTCCGTCTGACCTGCACCCACCTCCCCAGCCTCTGTCTCGCCATCTATCCTTATTCTCCCATCTCCCGCTCCTCCTCATCACCCCATTTCCACGTCTCATCTCCCCCAACCTTCACCTCTCCTTCACCTTATAGCCCTGTGCTAGGATTGAGTCCACCCAAAGCCATGTCTGGCGTTGCTTTTAATCATCCCAAATTGTTGACCAGGAATTAGTCTGTCCCAAAAGGAGATGGGATACATGTGTTGTGCTGCTCTGTTGATAATGAAGTTGTTATGCAGTGAAAGAGTTGTTACAATGACACTCAAAGAATGTGTTGAATGCAAACAGACATTATACCTTTTTGTTATTTCCCTTTGATAACAGCAGTAAACATAGAACATTTGTTGTCTTGTTTGAGAGCGTTTTAATTTGAATAAATAGTTTTAGACTTAACACATTTCTAAGGATATCAGATAAATCCAGTTCTTGTTTGACAAAACAAGATGGAGTAGATCCTCCACAGAGCAAATACCCAGAGGATCACACACATTATTTTATGTTTTAGGGTGGACTTTCCCATAAATGTGACCACTCCCAACCTGTGCTTACACCCCCCTCAGTTCCATCCAATAGTATATACACATTATGTATCCATTCACTGCAGCCATTTTCTCTGCCTCTTAACCTTTTACCACCCATCCATCCTTCATTCCCCTTAACATTATGTCCATATTATGTATTCATCCAAAAAGCCCATCACCCCATTTTCTCTATCTTTTTGCTTAACCTTGTGCATTCTCTCCATATTTGTCCACCTTTTCCCCTGACATTACCCATCCATTTTCTGCTGTACATCCATTATCCACCTTTTCACTGGACCAGCCCGTCTCTGGCTACCCCCTCCATTCCCCCTTTCTGACCCCTGAACACACACTTTCCTCCTCTCTGTCTCCGTCTGTCTTCTTAACTCGGCCACTCATCACTCTTCTTTCTGCACACTGCCTCTTCACATTTTCCTTCCTCTTCATCCTTTCATCTGTTTCATTCATGTGCATTATCATTCTTCTTCCTTCTGTCAAACTGAAATCTCATCCCTCTATCCTCAAGCGACAAACTATATAATCTCATCCCCCACTATCCGCACATTATCTGTTCATCTCTCACCTCTTACCTTCTCTCATCCTCGCTCCCCCTTTCTCCCACACTGAATGGCATTCTGCTGCAATAAAGATGCACTACAAGGCCAATAAGACAAAGACCATACAGGGTAGCCCTATTGATTTCTGCATGGAGTACAGCCTATTGATATAGCTTAGTAATTAGATGGAGGAATAATGGGCTCAATATCCCGGGAGTACTCAGGGCAGTAAAACCATAGGGTCACTATGTCTGTCCGTACATGTTTGTACACACACACATTCACTTGTGTGTACATATATATGCTTAAGTGTGTGGTCATACTAGCTTTTATGGTAACTGCGTTGGAGGGGTTTAATTACAATATTGATCGCTGAGCTCTGTGATCCCTGTGTGATAACATTTATAGCAGCCTAATGACCACATTAATTACACTATTGATTCGGTAATTATGATCATCCCTAGATTTGGTTAATCCACAGTGTGTGCACAGATGGAAAAAGAGAGAGCTTGATGAATCTAGCATTATAAGCATAAAAGAAAAAGGGAGAGTTTGCCAGATGAATAAGGTTTGATATGTATACCTTATTATCCTAGCAATTAAAGAATAATACCAGTGTAATTTTATTCTTTTCCCTTTGTCATTAATGCCTGTGAAGTAACTAAACCCTAATATGTTTGCCACAGTTAGAAGCCAGTGCTGTTTCTTTGAAATAATAGACTATTCATTGTCTTAAGAATCCTTTTCAAACAGGTGAAAGAACACATGGCCACATGTTTTAAATTAGGTTAATCTGGTAATTTCCTGACATGGCTAATTACCATTGTTAATGACAGCTATTTACAAATTTTCCATTAGAGCACACAATTTAGTATTTCATTGGGGCTGTGGAGGGGAAAAGTAAAACCCTGGAAACAGTGAAAGTAAATTTCTCGCAGGGGCCACAGAAATATTTCTTTGCATTCAGTTTTGGCAGAGTGGAGCTACTGCTGACAGGACTGCTATGACAATACTATAATGACTATAAGAAAAAAAAAAACAACCTTAAAGTGATGCATAATGTTTGCCAATGTATGTCTCTGCAAATGTATTTTTGAAAACAGTGAGAGCCCATAACTTTCTGGAGGAAAGTTGCAGCAGAACAGTTTTCAAGCTTCTGGGAAATACATTAAATGCAGACTCCTGGCAAAAGTGTTAAAAACAACATGAGAAAATGTGGACATCTTAAATGTAGTTGCAGTCAATAGACAATTCACCATTCCAAATCTCTGGTGGTGATGTTAAACCACACATAACCACAGGATACCAATTTAACACATCTTTGAACCAGCTCTTGTAAAAAGGGGGAGTCTATCATGCATATTAAACTGACAACCTGACTATCCTCGGTATCTGTAATGTGCTAGCAGTCTATGTTAGCCGGTATTGTGCATACCCTCTATTATGTCCTCATACAAGAGAACCATTGACTATTTTGAGTCATGGAAAGCTTCAGCTCTGCCTTAGCATCTGGCTTACGCAATTACATATATACAAACTCTTCACTCTTTACTGGCAATAGTGTAAAAACATTAACAGCAAGTTTAGATTTGCTGTGATGCATTATGATAGAGTGGCAGTGGACAAAAGGATGATGGAGGATGGAGAGTGAAAGAGAGGGGCAAGAGAGTTGAGAAGGTGAAATTTTAATATGAGACTGATTTGAAGATGAGAAGAGAGAAAAGGGAAACTTCAGGAGAAAGTGGGAGTGCAAGGCAGAGAAAGCATGAAAGCAGAGAGAGATGAACAGGCTCCAGCTGTGCCCGTATCCATGGTGTGTGTTCAGAGTCTGAATGTCATGAGCTTATGTAACTCTGTGCACCACGGTGTCTGGGAGCCGGACGAGCTGTGGTGTAAGTGACGTGTTTGATAGCACGCAGAGCAGCACACCTTCACTTATTCATAACACAGCACATGCACACACATACAAGGACGATATAAATTCATATATCTTTAATGGACTCAGCTCTATTTAGCTCTGTGTGCAAGGACCTGCAGGAAAAGGCACAGGGTCAGCCAGACACTGACTTAGTGATGAGGTACAGTCCCTAGCCTGATATTTTATACAGCCCTAAAAAAACTGGAATGTATATACAGTAGCTATGGGCTTATCTTTTGTCACATGTGGTAGTTCATTTTAAAAAACCTTGGCTTTTAAATTACATGCAAAGTAAAAGACTCCCACCATAGATTTTGACATACACAGTCTCATTGTAGGCAGCTCAGACTCATATGGTATATCACAACTCTATATCAAATCAGATTCATGTTCCAGGAGAGTTAAAAGCCTTCTCCATGGCAACCCACCTTATTTACTGATGGCAAGTGATGTTTTGTTCTCAGAGTATCGTTGACATCAGTACATAATGGAAAAACTTGTAATCCGCGCTTGTACTGCACACAATAATATCCGCATAAAAGCAATGTCACTGTAAATGAAAAAGTTTGCATCGCTTTTTAGTGAGTGAAAACATAGATAATACAGTAAATATTTAAACCCAAGTTTTTGCTGTTTCTCTGCATCATCTTTAATCCCTCCTTTATCTCAATCCAGTAAATGCATTTTGTAGCCCCACTGCTAAACCATGATAATGCCACATATACTAGTATATCACGCCACTAACCCATTTTCAATTGCCCTTGCCATTAGGGTCAAGTGGTTCCCTATCAAACCATTGTTTCTTAACACCAAATCCTGATAAAACAGGATTATCATGGCGTGATGCAAACTAGCTCATGTAATCACACTGTAATACCTGACGACTTCATCCAGTCCACCAGTCGTGGTGAAATGTCATGCCCGGCATCGTGATGTTGAGCAATTGAAGCAGCAATTCAGGTGACTATGTTGCACTCAAACATGTTGTTTGTATGCCCTTTTACCTGCAATGCCCATCTTTATATTCATGGTTACAGATTACAGCAAGTGTACACTACCACTTGGTCTGTCAGTGTAAGAGTTGGGAGTATTATTATAAAGACATGTTATTATTTTGAGATACCCTGATATGTATTGACACGATTCAACAAGTTGTACAATCTTTGTCAAGTAAAATAGCTGGATAACAAATGCTGAGAGGCAAAGAATGTGTTTAAGTAATGTTTGCAAAGAAAATAGATATTCAAGTTCTACTCTGTATCCGTGTGTCTTGTATTTTGTCGTTTTATAAAAGACTATAAATTATTTAAGACTTAAAACAATAAACCAGTATAATTTCTTCTGTCTTTCCCAGGCCCCTCCTCCTAGAGATTTGGTCTATAATTCCCTGAAGCAGTCCACGCTATCCTGGAGGGGTAAACCGCCTGACACAGGTGGTAGGCGGATCTGACCCATGCGCATCGGGTTGCCGCGTGTGTGTCGGAAGCAGTGCGATGCGGCGGGGCTAGTTGTCGGCTTTGTGCCTCAGCAGGTCGGCCTGACGGAAAGAACCGTGGACCGTGGTCAACCTTCCCAACACCAACTACACGCTTATCGTAGAAGCTTCAAACGGGTGTCAGAGCTGTTGCCCAACAAGAGGTTCGACACAGGTCAACGTGTCAACAAGCCTTCCCAGAGTCGTTAGTTTGATCCATAAACATAGCTTCACACTCACGCATACACACAAAGGTATGTGTATGAAAGAGCATTTCACATTGTAAATTACAGTCCAGAAATGAAAAGAATGAGGCCACACTAGCAACAAAGCTTAATTGGGACAAACCACCACCACTAATTGTTCCTGAAATGCTGAAATCTCTAAAAATTATTTTAAATCAACTTGCAGTGCATGGCCTTTCAATTTGAGCATCTTGTTGGTTTGACTGAATTTCAGCTTATTTTCCAAAAAGTTGAGGTGGAGTTTGCAGTAAGCTATTTTAAGTATAGATTGTGGTAATGTTTGTGTTGTGGGGAAAATATATTCCATAATCAGCCCGGTTGACCTTTCCAGCATTTCATCTTTGTGACCGCTCTCAGCCACATCTTAAAAAATAGTCTCATTTATTAAATATGCAGTCTGCCATGGTGCTGTGGTTTGCTCATTTGACTTCTATTTGCTGGAAGATCTCTGTTGGGTTTTGTTTTCGTAAGGCACATAAATAATTTCTTATGAAATTAGCAGAGGTAGTTGTCAGTTCAGCAGGGTAGCCGCCCACTCCACACACACACACACACACACACACACACACACACACATGTACACTCTTGTGCACTGTGTACATCTCCTGTACATAACATGTATGTGCACTCACAGACACACTGTGACCTTTGAATATGCTTGGGATTTATGAGAATTTTAGATGCATACAGCAGACACAGCACAGCACACATGGCATTCAAAGCCAAATGCATTCTGTAGAGCGATTTCATGTGTATGCTACAGCACAAACCTCATCATGCACACGCCTTCCCCAGATACTGGGAGGTGCCTGTCACTGCCGACAGGAGCAAAAAGTCTAGCCGTGGAGGTGATCCGCTTATCAGCAGAAGTCCCTCAGCAGGCCATTAGCCAGGCTGAAAAAGCACTTGCCAAGTAGCTCCTGTCAACCAGCGCCAAACAGCACTATTGGGGGTCGGCGTGAAAAGACCAAATATAACCCACCCCCACCCCCCCCCACACACACACATACACAAAAGGTACACATTCTGGCTCAAATGCAGACAAACACTCTCTTTATACAGCAAATGCACACACATTTACCTGTTGCACTACTGTGCATGTTTTTGAAAAAGCTTGTTTGTCTAATTTGTTTGCAAATCATTTGAAAATGCTGAAAGAAATATGAGTCTGAAGACTGAAGGCTTAATGAAGCAAATGAAGTATGAGGGAGAGACACTGAAAGGTGCTGCTCACGCAGCAGGTGATGGAGAAACGGCCAGAAAGTGAGAGTGCAGCCGCCACTAACTGAAATTAGCTTGAGAAATGTGCTGCATAATGAATGGAGAACTGTTAGTCATGTTAGCGCCTGAGATGGCAGCAGCACTCAACACGGCTCTCTGCTAGTTTCATGAGTTCAGGGTAGGTATACCGTTTATAATGGCAAAGGAACCAACTTCATTATGAACTTGGGATGAAAGATGGTATATTTGTATTTGAATGAAGAATATGTCGGTGCTTTCAGCTGGCACGCTGGAAAGTGGGGTTCATGACCGAATGCATCTGTGGCAGAGGGTGGATTTAAGTAGATTGATGCTAAGACGTAATGAATGTGAGTGTCTGTGCCTAGATCCTCTTGCCGACCAACTGTAAATGTTGGTGTAAGTGTAACATCTGGCTCGTCATCTGACTATGAGGGAGTGGGAGGATTGAAGGACAGTATCAATAGTGACATGGTCTAGAGTCAAACCACTGCCTCAAGTTTGCAACTGCAGTATTTTATAAGTTTCTTTTTTATTTTATCCTTAGTAACCCTTTCAGCATGTTTGCATTCACTAATGGCATTTGCTAACGTAAGGTGCATTTGACCACTAGGGGTCAGAGAGACAAACAATTAGTGTTTAACTAGAAACAGCACTTCTGATTTTATATAAGGGATTAGTGAGAGCCATGAGACTCGGGAGGGACTAAGGGTAAAAAAGACACTAGAAGCTGCTATAGCAAATTGTCATCATGAGTGATCCTTTCACAGTGCACATGGTTTATTGATTCCATATCATTTTGAATGTTTTGAAGTTGTGGTGCTAATAGTATGTGTTGCATTGTCTCAAATCCCAAACTGTTTTTATCTGCCATCAGCTGAAATTGTGGATAATGGCTGACGGTGACTTGGCCAATAAGCTACATCTTTCAGCTCCCTAAAGGGATTTCTAGCTGACCAAAACCCCAAAGCTCCAAGGTTAGGGTCAGCCTATACTAAAAGGACAAACCTGTGGTGATTATTTTTCAGTCCCCAGTTCTTTCAACCTTTCTCCTTTATCTCCCTTCCCTGTCTGTCTGCCGCGTCAGCAGTTGCCATGGTGTTGATTTGTGGTTGTTGCGGGTATTAGGTGTGAGTTGTCCCGCTTAACCGTCATCCAGGAGGATTGGACAAGGGTTAGGAGAGTGTGTTTGCAGGGGCCTAGAAGACTAAAGTTGTGGTGATTTAGAAATGACATTTGGTGTCGGGTGTTTAATGCTGCATGTGTGTGTGAGAGAGAGAGAGAGAGAGAGAGAGAGAGAGAGAGAGACAAAGAGATGGTATTTGATTTTGAAATGTGCTTGAATTACTTTGTCTCATGTCCACTTTGTTAAAGATCATAGTCACTACACATGACTAGGCAGGAGCGTGGTTCATTAATAGCTACAAAGATCATATATAAACCAGGTCACCAGTGGACAGCTCTCCTCAAGCTAGTGTTTTGGGTTCATATAAATTTCCATCATCAGAGGTTGTATGAGGTCTGTGGACATTCATCTTCCAGATTAGTTGTGTTCAGACAGACTATTATAATTATCTCCATGCAGCCATCTTTGGCCTTTAGGGTCGATGGAGGTGAGGCTGTAAATGTCTGTGTGCATGTACATTTGTTAGAGGGTTGTAATGGGATTAGGACCTTTGTTCAGTGGAGATGGTTACATTTGCCGCGGAAATAGTGACCATCACTGATATAAAATGAGATTAAAACTGCATAGATTAAACTCATTAAAACTCAAAATAGATGACATTTGTAAATGAAATAATAGGAAACAATTTTCATCATCAGGTTTGACCAAGCATATAAAACACACTGTCTTCAAGTAAACTTTATTATCCCGAAAATAAGGTGTGCTAAAGTTTCAGCTTAGTCTTGCTCGTGACAACTTTTCCAGTAAAAAGGTAAACAAAATAGCATCCCTAAATCATATCTGATCCAGGAACATTAATGATTACTGCTACTCTGAAGTCTGTGTTAGTATCTAATCTAACCAAAACTTCTTAGAGAAACAAAGACGAAAAAGTTAACATTTTTTGTCGGTTTTAGTCTATCACACAAACTAAAACCCATAAGTACCTGTGTGGCTCGCCTTTCAGCAGGATAAATGGACAGATTTTATAGCAATATTGTTGTGGGTGAAACTGATCAGAGCTTCTTGTGCACTGTGAAGTGCTAGCCTGTCCGTGCAGGAGCAGGCTGTACGGTCAGAACTGAGTGCAGCCAGGTCAGCTGCAGGATCTAAAAACATTCCCACAGACCTCAGCCTTTGTATCCGACATGTGTGGGTGCCTCCACACCAAGACTTTACACCATCAAAAACCCACTGACCTTTATAACATCACTGGCAGCAGGATTTCAACAAAGCTAATACACACCAGCATGCGCATTAATTCTCACCCTCTTTCTCTCTTGCCACCATCATCTCTTTATTACTTTCTCCTTTTCTCACCTCCTGCCTCTGTATCCCAAGCTTCCTTTTACCCTCTACTTCCTTCTCATTTCCACCATATCCTTTCCTGCCTCCCACTCACCACTCCAGATGGTAACTCTCTCCTCCTCCTCCTGGCTCCCCCATCCACAACCACCATTCCACTATCTTCTCTTCTCTCGCCGCCTGTCTGACATAATCACTGCTACCTCCTTCTTTCACCTCCGCTTCTCTCTATCCTCTCTACGACTCTCCACATCATCTCTCACTGTACCGCTTTTTGTTTGTCCGCACGGGTAAGCTGTTAGCAGTGCAGCGGCTCATTGCTTGCGCCCAAGAAAGCCTGAGGATTTAAGGGGCACAGCCTGAGTTTGGGGAGAGAAGGTGCTCATGGGTGCTGTTTTATGTCCAAACCCCAGCCACACACACTGGGGGTCAATTAACATCTAGAAATGCTAAGATTTTCTGTCTTGCAGAGCTAAACATCTGAAACAGCTTGTTAAATCTAGTGACGTTAAACCCTCCATTAAAACCAAATACAAATTGAGTTCTGTAAAGTATCTCTTCGTGACGGGATGGCTATGCACAGCGGAGGAGTGCGGATTTTCTCCAGACAGATGGGTTTTATCAGGACTCTCCAGGCCACCAAGGGGAAGGAGGGAGGTTTTCATGGTGTGTCAAGGATGGATGGATGGATAAAAGGGAAGAGGGAGTGGGGGATAGAAACATGGCTGGAATTGCGTGAGGAGATGGGGGCGGATGGCAATGTGGGGATCATCAATTTCTGCCCTAAGGTTTCATAGGGCCCCTTATCCAGCTGTGGATTAGGGACGCATATGTGTGTGTGTGTGTGTGTGTGAGAGAGAGAGAGAGAGAGAGAGTCTGCTCTGGGTGCACCAGGCCATGTGAGTATATGACAGCACTTTCATGTGTGTCCTCTACCTTGCTCACACGCCATTCGCTCTGTGCATTGCTTCATGCTTGATTTTGTGTATGCAAGAAAAGATGATAATGACATTTTACCAACATTGCCTCTATATATATGCATTTTTTTTGTGAGGGTGTGTTTAAAAAAGAAGCACACTTGGGTTGAATGTCTTAAGCCCGGGTGGTCCATCCAAAGCTCCTTGGCTGAGGCAGGGAAGAAGAGAGGATGCAGGAAGGCTGTGGAGATGGGGTGGAGGCACAGGGCAGGAGAATACTGGTATTTCCAATATCCCAGAGGATTACTAGGCTGGCTTTAGATGGGAATCTCGTGGAGTTACATGGGCCTGAGAGATGGGGGGAACAAAGGGAGGAGGAGGAGAGGGATGAGTTAGAGAAGTGAGCAGGAGAGGTGGAGTTGAGTATATTGTGAGCAGAATGCCTTGTGGGCAGAGGAATGGAGGCATGGGGTAAGAGTAAAGCAAAAGTATGGATTTCCTCAAAATGATGCATACAGAAACTTTTGTGTGAACTATGTGGACACCTGGTGCTTTAAATCAAGTATGTGAGGAAACTGAATAGCAGTACTGTATTAATACAAGTTTCAGTGTGTAATAAAAGCTGAGACAGAGGAGGATGTAAAAGGTATGGAGGTAACAGAGGAACCGAAATATAAAGAGAGAAAAAGCAAAAGAAAAGTGACACCAGAGGATTTATATTGTGAAAACAGGAGAACAGAGTGTAAAAGTTAAAGGAATTGTGAACTTTGAGGGAATGTGACAATCCTGTGTTAAGTAGGTTGCAAGAAATGAGCAGTGCTCAAATGCTAGAGCAGACTGTCATTCCCTCAGCCCTGCTACTAAAGACTGGTCCTGGTGTGTGTAGAGAAAAACTGTCAAACCAGTAACATGGCACAGTTCTACCATAAAAGTTGGGGGACTTTACTTTCAGTGGGTCAACCTCAAGAAATTGGACCCTATATTTCCTAGGAGAATAATCACTACCAAGACGTTCAACCTGACTTCCAGTTTAAATGTATTAATAATATATAGACATTTTGAGTCTCAAACCCAATGATGACATCATAGTTACAGAATCATTACATATCTTTCTATTCTCTCTTGGCTCTCTCACCTATTTTCTTTCAGGTACAAGAAGCTCTCATGATGCAAACCAGACCATGTAAACCAGGAGGGCTCTCAAATGGGGCCGCAAATGCAATGAAATGATACTGTTCATGGAAGAAAGAAAGGCAGTACACAGAGATGATGGTGGTCTTGTCTCTGACTCTGATTGACCCCTGAGTACAAGTTTCACTTTGATCATTTGAATATTTATAAGTCTGAGCCTGAATTAATTTGGAATCACACCTTCTCTGCATTGTGACAGAGAAAACTGTCAGGTAGTGTTTTTTCTTTCCTCACTGAATGAGTGCTTTCTCAACTGTCAAAGTACAAAACTGTTACTTTGTCTTTAGTTTCAATAGCCTTTTTTCATTCTCACACCTCTTAACCTCTCTCCCTCATCCCTACCCAGCCCTTCATATTGAGGCCGGATTCTTTTTGCCTCCTGACTCAGGGAAGGAAGGTGAGGCTCAGCAGGCACAAACGAACAGAGTCATCAAGCTACTTTGCACTATAGCCTACTTCACTTAAGACGCTTTGTCACCCTGTGATGGAAATTTCACCCGTCACCTCTTGGCTGCAACTATCTGTGAAGAGGCACCTCGGTCTTCAGTACGGTGTTTGTATGTGGATTTACAGGCTGTTTCTTGTTGTTGGGGAATTGTAGTGTTCACTTCAGAACAAAACAAAGCTTGAGGTGGTTGATGCACACATGATGTTATCTCATAACTACAGTATTATACAGGGCTTGAGGGCTCTCTTGATGCACATCTTTTGCCCAAACCTAAGGAGGGGAGAGAGAAACAGGTGTGAGAACACAACTCATCAAGTGGTAAAAGAGAGTAGAAAGAAAAGTTCAAACTTCAAAATCATTTTATCTCCTCATTTCCTCTGTATACTACCTAGTGGAGGTCTTTATCTCGCCTCTGTTGAGAAAGCTATTGGGGTTTGTATATGTACATCTTTTTTTGTGTGTGGGTCGGTTATTGGAGGAGGGAGGTTATGCACCCCACAAAGCGAGAGAGAGAAAGTAGAGATGGAATTTGGTTCTTCTGACGATAGCGCACTGCTCACTGATACGCAGGTGGGTGACAGACAGTTCAGCTCATCAGGCCAGTAACAGTACAGACACGACACAGGCACATACACACCTTTTTCATTCAGGTGCCTCTTTTACAGAATTGTCTTTAAAAAACAATGTATACAGTATAGTTTTGTATATTTACACTTTCTTTCAACATCTTAGTCACATTCCAAGAAAAAAAAATATCACTGACACCGTGTTTTGTCTCCATCACACAGTAGATTCTTTTTATTCTGTCTATATCACCCTCTCTCTCTCTCAACACGTTTGACTGTACTTGAACTATATGTCAGTAGTAAAGGGAAGTAGATATATAGGTGTGTGAGTCTGTGTGTGTGCATGCTCTCTCTTTCAAAGTCTGTAGGGGCAGATAGAGCTTTCTCCACCTTCTCAGCCAACTCTCCTGCAGCAGGCTTGGGTCAGCCTCTCTTTGTCTGTGTGTTGCGTGTGTGTGTGTGTGGTATGTGTTTTTATTTGTTGGAGGCTCCAGGCAGAGGCTGTCTGGCTTAACGGACGTGTTGTGATCAGACCATGCCTCTGCCTTTAGGCTAAAGCACACTGGGCCCCAAAGAGTGCTCAGAATCAGTCAGTGTGCAGCTGTCAAGAGCAGTTTAAGCAAGTCGGGCTCCAGTCGCTCTTCCTGGTGGGATGGATAGTTTTGACAGATTTGTAAGCTCAGTAAAGGTTGAGCCAGGAGGTTATAGGGGGTTTTTGACATACAGCAGGTCCTCATTTTTCTTTTTCTTGAAATCAGCCTTTAATCAGTTCAGACAAGGATCACCAATGTCAGTTTATTTTAAGTGCTTGATTGCATGTATTTCTACATTGTTTGGTGCAAAAATACTTCACCATTTTATTGCAAGCTTATATTCAGCCATATTATTTTGATCAGACCCTTTTGAATAGACAGCGAGATTCTCTTTGTCCCTCTTGCTTGTTCACTCGCTGTCCTGGTTTTCTCTTGCCCACCCATCCACTGACTGACACATGTAATCAAGCCCATCACTGAGACTTTCTTCTCTGTTACACACACAGACACCAGTATCTCTGACACAAATACACACACACTCAGACAGGCAGACACATGCACACACCTAGGTGGATCAACTTCCTGAAACATTATATTGTGGTTTAGATGGAAATGTGCCCTATCCAGGTGTCCCCCCTGCACCATTCCTCCCTCACAGACAAACTATCCAAATTTGTGTGTGTGTGTGTGTGTGTGTGTGTGTGGTGTTACACCTAGACAAGACTCATTCCCTCTAACCACCTCCCCTCCCCTTTTCCTCCTATACTGATTTGAATGACAATAACCAGATAAACTCTGTCACTGACAGTATCCTCACCCTTCACCTCAGAGGCTGGATAATATCATTTTTCCTTCCCTCTCTCACACAGTAGCTCTTCCTCATGCCCTACTAATTGTGTATGTATATGTGTATTTAGATGATAGTGAGACCTGTGATATAGCTGCTCTTATATACAACATCACTAGATTAGAATGCAATCACATGAATGCACATGAATAATGAAATAAAGATGACTTCAAGCAGAATAGCTTGGAATTTTCTGAATAATTTGCTCAAAGTTGGTTGAAATGGTTAAGGTCTCTATACATGCCAGCTCACTTAAGCAGCCACCTTTAAAGGTTTTCAGATCTCACAGGATTTAGTGTCAGTAAAGAAAAGTGGAAATGTGGTTTGCACACAAACAGTATAAAAACTGAATGAATGCCAAGCAAATGAGGTTGTCTTGTGTGTGTCTTGTTTGTGTCCACACTATTATGTTGTGTCATGCCATTAAATCTGTTTAGATTTCTTCAAATCCAGCTGTGTGCTGTTTTCAATTATGCTTTTAATTGCAACAGCTAGATTTTTATTGTGCAATGTCCTGTCTTTTTCTTAGATCAAAGAGCTGCAAATGGCAAGGAATGAGTTGCTTTAAGGTTAAAGTCTGAGAGGACACTTGTATTTTCACACAAATGATACGAAAAAGTGTGCACTGTTGCAGTCTGAGTTCTGATAGTGAAGTCTCTGTCAGCACAATATTCTAATAGTTAACATCTGTTAGGGAACTACAGCAAATGCAGCGGTACTTCATTTTCTGATAAGATTTTTTGTATTGATCGGTGTTTAGCAAGTAGACACAGGTAACTGTATGAAAATACTTAGAATGAATGCAACGTATTTCAAACTTAAATGATTGTACAAAGACATGTACATCCAAATGCACTCAACTGAGGTTCTGGAGTCATTGACAGAAAATGTTGTTGCAGAGATGTCTAAAGTTTTGTGGGATACAAACCAGAAGAAACTAAATGTTCTACCCTCTGCTGTCAGTCACATAAATCGCTGCACCATCCATTTGACCCCAGGTAGCTAGGGGCAAGCAGCCTAGAGGAATGGTACACCTGCCTCCTGTTAACCCTTTGAACATGAGCAGGCTCACAGCCTTCAATCAACCCCTGCTGCCTACATCTTATATTTACACGACTTATTACATCTGTCTTTCATTCTGAACGCATGCAGTCACCTACGCTTTGAATATGCATAGGCACACAGGAGTACAGTTGCACACGTAAGTAGAGATGGTAAAGGCAGAACAATGAACCCCTTCTGACAAGATGGATGTCATTCAGAGGCACAACAGGCCCGTGGGAACGGGCGGATTCCTTTAGAGCAGAGATGGAGACAGAGCCGTGTGTCGGGGAAATGGAGAGATAAGTGAGATTGAGAGATGGTGAGCCAAGCCCAGAGAGAGAGAGAGGACCTAATGAAGTGAGGAAGAGGAGGAGGAAAAAAAGTCAGAATGACTGTGGGATGTTCAGCCATGCTTGTGCTGTCGCCTGGGAGAGCAGTTTCGCCTGTCTCCTTTGATAACCCAAACAGAGATGCCAGTTGCACCTCAACTGCCTCTGTGGCCACATGGATGCAAGAGCCCCAGCAGCAGCTGCCATTTTGTGCCAAAGTCTATTCATAGATCTACCCGCTACAGAGACCTGAGCATAGAGCCTACATAACCCCAGTGTCTGCAGAGAGATGGCCCGGTATCAAGAGCTGATTTGAACTTGTGAAAAGAACCTGGGGATTTCTTAAGAAACATGCTTTTCAACTAGACTTTCGCTTCTGAAAGCAAGGCGAGACCACCTGTGTTTGAATACAACAGGTGGTTGGTGCATGCACCAGTGCACGAGTACAGTTTTACAATATGGTTGACTATGTAATAGGCTCCTCACGGTCTTACATGATGGAAGCACTCATTGCAGTGTGGTAAGAAGTGTTTTGACATTCTAGGTGAGTCATGATTTAAAAAGGGTAACTCGTGCCCTAAAGTAAATGATACTAGTGCATGTTTATCTTTTATCCAAGACTTTCTCACAAGTTATGTGGCAGCTTAAATCTACAAAAATAAAGTAGCTTTTAACTTTCTGCATATTTAGATTTTTGCAATGTAGAAATGTACAGTTTGCATTCAACAGAAACTGGAACTGAGAAGCAGAGTAAAAATCAGAATCTATAAAACCAGCCCGAGCCTCACAGTACTACAGTCTATGGAAGTTTAATCACCAGAGGAACAGCTGTGTGTTGCCTGTTTGCCAGTTTGTGCCAAACTCGTCTATTATACTTCCTGATGCCTCACTTCACTCTCATCACAGTGTCCCTTTGAAGTTTATAGACCATTATCTGTACTCAGTGATTGTATGTACTGCAAAGTTTATACTGGATCTTATCAGAAGCTGTATGTCTCATGACAAGTGCCTATCTGTGTTCGCCATGCTATTTGGTGTGTGCGATGAGGCTTTGAAAATATTTTGCTGCGTGCTTCCACCTCAGAGCTGGAGAGGCTTATTGTCTCACAAGGCCATCACCTCTTCTATACACGGCGAAAACCACAGCAATTGTTGTGTGTTTTTGTGCGGCCGTGTACATGTGCTAAAGCCATTTCAGACGGCTGTCAGCATTTATTTCTTCCTCTCAAGACAGCCGCTTCCAACACTATCCACCATTTGCTGCCATGCACTGGTGTGTGCCATGTGTGTTGAAGCGGTGGGCGATTCGCACTGCGCCCGCTTGCATGAAAAGCTGAACATGTGCGTGATAGTCTTTGGAAACTATTATATCCACTTAGCAACCCTTGCTCCATAGTTGTGTCCAAATCCTCCACGGATGCTAAATATTATTGAAATTTGAAATGTTAGAAAGAAATGAAATATTAAAACTCACAAAAAATGTATTCTTAAGACCCTTGTTCCTAGAAGACATTTCTAAATGATTCAGTAGATAATGAAACAGAGGCAGCTGCATAAACATCAGTGAATCTAAATTCCAGTGCATATTTTTTATAATTTCAAATAAATATGTTTTAAAGCTACAAAGAAAGTATCTGTTTTCAGGTGTTAGAAAGGTCATTTCCACTTAAATTTGAAGATACACAAATATGTTGTTGCATTCAGTAACTTAAGGGTTTAGAAAAAGCTCAGAGACTGCTTGTTTGAGTTGCAAGAAATCTACGCCTTGCAGCTGCAGAGACACCACTTAAACCAATGTATTCCTTTTGTATTAGACCCTGAAGTGATTGTACGTAATTATTGGTAGAGAAGTTGTGCACACCTGTTTTTCATGTGTCAGTTTGAGCTGTGAGGGGATGTGATCTTGAATTTGAGGCAGGCACCAGGATTTTGTATAATTCAGCACGCAAGGAAGGAAGAATAGCAAACAATAGCCTGCAGTTGTAGATGGGGGAGCAGGTTGACACTGTGTTTTGTTGGTTTGTATGTTAGACTGAGCTTCTCTTTGTGTTTGGGTAGGCTTTGAGAAAGAAGGGTGTCTGCTCCAACTTCCTTTCACTTTTAACTGTCATCTTACCCCATATAGCTCCTCTTTCCCATTTTCTTTCTCAGTTTCTGTTGTTGTTTGTCCTCAACCACCCGCCAGTCTCACCTGTGCACTTTATACTTTTTTTCATTTTGTTCTAACTTTTCATATACTGTGGGCGAATTTTATTTTCTAATGAGCTAGAATGTCTATTTCCTCTCTGTATATAATACATGCTCTGTACAGATTCATTAATCATTAAGAATAATTTCTCTACTTGTTTGTTTACATTCCACTATACTGTTCATT
The DNA here is from genome assembly GCA_033238685.1 of Lates japonicus. Classification (NCBI taxonomy): domain Eukaryota; kingdom Metazoa; phylum Chordata; class Actinopteri; family Centropomidae; genus Lates; species Lates japonicus. The sequence goes on along the minus strand of BRZM01000037.1, from coordinate 4,014,521 downwards.
AGCATCTCTCGCTCTTCAATGCCTTTCTACAGCTACTCTCCCTACTGTGTATGGCGTATCTGTACATTGTGTTACATTCACATTGCGGCAGAATATCTATCAATGAGTTGATGCCCAAAGCAACGTGTTCATATTTTCAAAATGCCATACTAATTGCATGATTGAAGTTTTCCCAAATTTGAATGTCCATGATAAGTTTTTTTTTTTTAAGCATGGCATTCAGTAGACATATCCAGACATTATGGTGACACAACAAACAAAACCAGTTATCTCCTGAGGTTGTATTTGTCTATTACTGCAGTTTGTCAGAATCTCTATTTTTCTATATGGTTTTATATATATGTGTCCTACTATCTAGCTGTGTTATTTCTACTTTTCCATTGCTGATTATGAAATTATTTATTTGCATAATTCTTAGAAAGCAATACTACTCAGTATCTAGTCAAGGTAGGTATTATATATAATGCTAATTACACTGCAGTCACCTATGGATCATCAATCATGTGTTCTTTTTCTCTTTATGTCATACTGTTTAAAGATGAGCCCAGATTGAAACACAATGACAACTAAGGAAGGTGTTAAATTAAGTAAATAAAGTGTTAAATTGAACAGAATTTTTAAATTCTATTTTTAAATTGGGTAAAAAATAGATAGTTAGATCACGTTATTATTTTACATTCTCATCCTACTGTACACAATTTGAGAGGCACTTTCTCCCTCCCCTCCCTCACACACACACACACACACACACCCTGACCTTAATTATCATAACTGAATGCCTAACCTTAACTTCTAAACCAAGTTTTAAACATTAGACCGCTATCATACATGTGGGTTCCAGCATTTCACTCCCCACAAATCTGCCAGACCCAGGGTTTAGTTGGCTTCCAATTTTGGAGGCCAGGAATAAAGTAAAACAAGCCCACACACCTAAACAAGAGTCAATCATACAGTTTGACTTTACTCTCTCCTCCACTCAGCCTGATTGGGCAGACATAAAATGCAAAGATAGATTCAGCACTCACACACAAACACAGACATACACACTCATGCACACACACAGGGCTACATACCCAGATTTCCTCTATGATACAAAAAGTCACCATGAATAATGATAAACAAGCCAGAGACATCAAAACAGACAGATGAGATGGACAGAGAGAGATGCAGACAGTGTGCCGAGGCGGCTCCTTTGATCCGCTGCCTAAAATGACGGGTGGCTATTGTACTGTTTGAGAGAGTACTAAAGGAGCAGTGCCAGGTGTGTGTGTGTGTGTGTGTGTGTGTGTGCGCATGCGGTGGAGTATTTTGTGCATTCACATCATTTTTTGTCGTGTGTGAGGATACAGGCAGAACATATTCATTAGAAAAGCCGCTTGTTTCATCGAGGAATGAGATGAATTGACTGGGGTTAAAGGTCAGGAGGAGATGAGCAGGAAGTGGGAGAGCAAGAAAGAGGTGCAGGAGCTGATGGTGATTGAGGGAGAGTAAGAGCAGGTAGAATAAAACCAGATGAGAAGCAGGAATAGAATAGAACAGAGAGAAACAGCAGAAAATAAGGAAAAGGGACTTTAGTGCCATAAGAAATATGGGAAACTGAGGATCATATCTCTGTGAAAGGAGTGGGTATTGAAGTAACAGCAATAATTATTATCATGCCAAAGAAGATGACAGAGAACCCCCACGCCTCCTGTGCCACTAAACCAAACCTTAATGGTCTTAATGGCTCCGGCACCTCGAGTGTAAGGTATAGATGGGGAATAACTGAGAGTGAGATGGCGTTAAGGTTGAAAGGCCATGAATGAAAAGGCACAACCACACTTTCACAAAGAGCCTATTAAAGTGTTAAAATATGGCTTTGCTTAGTCAGTATAGCCTTATTCTCCTTCAATTTTTTTGCCAAGTTGCTTTACAATTTAAATGGCCCACACTGCACCGCCTATTGATATTTAGAATCACTTGTTAAACATTCAATAACACTTTGATCATAACAAATAACAACATTGTTACATAATGACTAACACGTAATGACTGATGATTAATGCGCAGTTTATTCATAACTTGACATTAGGAACATCATCACTGTTTTACTCCCCACCAGTCTTTTCTGAGAACCTATGTTCCTCCTCTGTTCATCTCTCCCATCCGTTATATTAGCTCTCAGTTCCACAGGACCCAGTCATTATACAGTAGCTGCCATTTTCTGTCTCAGTTAATCTATCTTTATTTGTGCTAATCTCTCTGACTTCTTTCTCGCTTTATTCTCACCATGCAATTCTTTTCTTTGTATGTACATGAACCAAAAAAAGAGTTTGGCACAAGTTCACAGTCACAAGTAGCATCTCTGTGAGGCTGCTGTACTGCACAGTGGCTCTTATATTACATACCAACACTGGGCATGCTGACAATTTCAGTGCTAATTTATCCTGAGGGGACATGAATGTCTGTACCAGATCCCATGGCAATCCATCTCAGGTAGTCATCAAAACATTTCCAGCTGTAACCACAGACCCCATGGTGGCGCTTTAGGGAGCTTAAGGATCACCACATTCATTAGATTCACCTCCGGCACCATGGAATTCTGTACCAAAATTCGTGCAGTCCACTCATAATAGTTGTTTATATATTTCAGTCTGCTGGACCATCAGTCTGACTCGCACCTGTGCACATGGCTAAAAATCAATAAAGACCACACATACAGCTCCAGATTCTCATAACTACATGCAAGTCGTTTTGCAAACATGGGCACACCCCACATGCTTGACCTCCATTTACTCACTTACCATGATTACCTTTTCTACCCTCAATCATAAACGCTATGTATACAAGTCTGGCCTTAATTGAGTGGTCTTGTTGACATGTAGAGTGTCATGCAAAGATTTAATAAGGACTATTTGTTGAAATAGGCAGAGATGGGAAATGGATTGCAATCAGCAGTAAAGTAAACAGACAACAAGTGGAGTAATTATGGTAATGTGTGTGTCACTCACTATTGCCCCCATTGTGCCCACTTGTGCAGGGTATCTCATTGTCACAGAGTGGAACAGATGAGCACCATCTTTGATTTATTTTCTGAAGACCTCTTAATGAATAGAGTTGCTTTTATCACTGTCTGGATTTTCATTATTTACTCTGTGCTATCAGAGTGATACTAATTTATTGAAAGCAGGTGAAAGAAGTCTACTTGGCCTCAGAACTTTGTCTGACTCCTTTTGAAACTTTGCTTGACTCTTTGAAACACAGTTTTTCTCAATAAATGAAACATTACCAGCCCTGATTTTACTGGTAAAACAGTCTCACACGCCTCCTCAGCCTGGCAACTGTAGCGTTGGAAATTAACAAGGCCTCTCACAAATGGATTCCACCCACTCGCCCCCACCCCTCCTCCTGCTTTCCTTTCTTTGTTTGTCTGTCTCTCGCTCACTTTCCGTCTACAGGAACAAAAGGATCAGGAGTTATTCTACTGTGAAGACTTGCCACGCCGGATCAGTGTCAACAACCTCAAACCTGGCAACTACATGTCTCTCATCCGCCTCTTTTCCACACCGGCCTCCTCCTCGTCCCTGTCCTCCTCCCCGCCTGCCCTTCTTCCTCTTCATCCTCTGCCTCCGCCTCCTCCTCCTCCTCTACTTCCTCCTCTTCTTCGCCCTCCTCCTCGGCCCTCCCTCCTCCTCCTCCTCCTCTTCTCCGCCGCCATTGACTACGGAGCATACAGCGCCCCTGAGCTGCAGACACTGGCGAGTGTAAGTAGCCATTTTGCCTCCCCTCCCCTCCTCCACTTACTCTCCTTTCACTCCTCCTCTCAGCACCGCCAGGCAGATTGGGATAGGGGGTTTGTGTAGGCACCTGGCCAGCCCACACAATGAGACGTGCTGCTAGTGTGGACAGAGATAGAGACAGAAAGGGGGATTTGACTGTGTCTGAGATTATGAAGATTCAAGATTTGTCTAGTAAGTTGTGAAACAGTTCTCCTTTTTTGTTCACGCGGATATTACGTCCTTTAAAGCACCTCAGGGTCTGGTTGGGATTTGTGTCTGTGTGTGTTTCATGTCTTGTAATTTCTGACATAAATTCTCTGTTTAGAACCTTTATTTATGCAGGAAAGGGATTTGTTGAGCATTCGTGAGTCTTTAAAAGCGCTTGAGCTACTTCACATCATTTGCCAGTTTAACCCACCTGAGAGCTGCCCCACTACCACCATCTTGTAAAGTTGGCCAAAGACCAGCCTCTACCAGAGATTATTTATTTATTTTAAGCGGATGGGCTGCACACTTTGTTTTTGCTTTAGGTGAGAGGTCTTAGTTGCACAGTAAGTTTTCGGAGATGATGGCTATTCAGTTTTCTACATTTGCCTTAGGCTAGATCAAGTGTCGATAAATGATGACCTGACACCCTATAAAGCAGCAACACACAGCAGCCTCAGTGACCAAAGTGTATGAAACGCAGGCATGCATAAAAGATTTTAAACGGTATAAACAATACATTATCATAATCCCTAATCACCTGATTGTGACATTTATCTTTCATGAATAATGCATTAAACAAGTATAAGTATTTCAAGGTTGATTGTAAGCAAACAGTTGAGTTGATTGGAGTTGATTGTTGCAATAGTTTGCAGGTGCAATAGCCAATATACAAACCTGTTGTTCACATTTTAATGTATGTTTTTTTTTTGGTAAGAATATTCATATTAAGGTGTTGAAGATTGCCATTCATATTTATGAAGATAACTTCTTTCTGCTCTCTGGTGTTTGCTGTGTCCCAGGATAGTATGAATACTTGAACCTTCTGTTAAAGTTCAAAATGATTCTTGACCTTGAAACACAGTAAAGGACAAAACAATCGCTGTTTTCAAGTAAAAGTACAAATGATTGCTGGCCCACTGGGTTGAACTTCAACTTTGCATATAAAAGCAGAAATGAGATACTCTACAATTCCATGACAACTAGCAAACTGGCAAACTGGCATTTGCAGATAAAAAATAATGCAATGTGATTGAAAAGCTCCCAACAGCTTAAGTGGACCTTAAGATGAGATCATTTTGTCAGTTACTCTAGTCCTGATTTACCACACCACATCAACAACAAAGTATACAGTTAGCCTTGAGGTGCCATATTTCATCTCTTTGAGTCAATGCAGGAAGGAAGCAAATCTTCAAACAGTGTATTGATGGGTCAAGTGGAGAATATTAATGATGGAGGGTCATGGATTTCTGTAATAAGAAAATGTCAGTTTACACTCCACTCTAATCCAAACACCTATCAGATTAATTCAGCCTTTAAGGTCACAGCCTTATTATTTGCTCTCATCTCCTGTTCTTGTTCACACTGTCGTAATTGAATATATGAGCACTGCATGTCAGTGTCAATTGTGTAGTTATGGTGTGATGGTGAGCATGTACAGTACACATTTTCCAGTGGTTTGCTGGAGTAGGGTTGCCCTGCGCCCACTTCAGTTAAGATGTCTCGCTTTTGTTCTAATGTGTAATTGGTGTGTTTTGTCCTTCCAGTGGCGCTTACGTCCAGTGAATGCAGAACCCAGTGGTGATCATAGTCGTGGTGTCTGTGGCTGCCTGATCATGCTGCTTCCATGGAGTTGGGCTTTATCTGGAGGAGGTGACATGAATACACAGATGTGAAAAATAATTAATTCCTACTCATTCCATGCCTCAGATTTTAATACCTTTAACATTTTGGCTACAAACACACACTGACATGCACATGTGTACAAATGCTCATAGTCTCAATCACATATTCAACTGTCACACACTCCCCCCCATTATAATCCAGTAATCCAGTCAAAGGAGGAGTTCCCTCCATGAAAGAAATGCGCGAGTGATCACAGAGGATGGTTGAAATTACACCATCACCATTCACTCGTTAATTTTTAATATGCAGCATGAAGTCAGCTTGATAATGGTGCTGTCTGGCGCTGAGGGGGGGAAATGCTGGCAGGGTCAAAACCTCCCTTTGATCATGAGATTTTTGGAGGGAGTTCATAGGTTGTTGCTATCAATTAGCTTCAGGACAGAGGAGGGAATTGTAAAACAGCAATGCAACGAGAGAGGTTACAGTGTCACTTGCATAACAGCTGACACATGGTTTATTCTAGACCATGAGGGAGCTTCACAAATAGGGCATATAAAAGTGGTCTAAAAGTCTTTATGCTTTTATAATAAAAGTGAACAGTTCAACTTTATTATTTCCACCACATTCCAGTGCAACTAAAGATACTCATTAAAGATAGCTGGTGGCAGGTGACTACACTGACTTTCTACACCAGTTAATAGCCATGACCTAATATTATTATTATTAAATAAAAATTCTTTCTCATTGAAAGAATTGTGTTTGTAGAAGAGACCATTCAGACTGCAGCAATCAGTGTCAGAAGCTTATTTCAAATATTTCAGTAACATTTAAAAGTGGTGGTCTGGTACACTTAGGCTAAAATACTGAGGTGCATGAATCGTACTGTAGCCCTTAACATGGAAATCAGTCTAGTATAAATTAATCACAAGCAACTACGTGCTATGAAGGAATGATTTTTGATTGAAAACTGTAAAGGATAGTTTAAGCACATCCCCTGAACCACTGCAAAGATTTTCACAGTCTCAGGTGATTAGTGGACATTGCTGTGTTCCAGTTATATTACAAGAACTGTTCTTACATTAGTACGTCTGACACCACTTTTCTACCAACATGAATGGGTTTGTGTACCTGATTTTGTAAATTAAGTGGTTGAAGCCAAAAGTCTTAGCTAGAACCCAGAAATACTGGCCACAGTTTGAGGTTGAATCATTATCGCCACATCATCATAATTAACATCCATAAAACAAAGTTTTAAAAGTAAAAACAAATTCAGTGTTTAGGTTGATCAAAGCAAGCAACATTCATGTTTTATTAGAAGAAATGTGAATGGTCTATATGTAAAGGGTAAGTACTGTATATCTGCACCACCTGATTCCTGTGTCACAGTTTCAGGATCCCTGAAAGCTTTATTTTCCTTTATGAATTTGTCTTTGAAGTTTATGATACTACTAAACTTTAAAGTCATACAAGTCAATCAATTAACTAGTGCAATAAACTCCTGTTTCCAGCTCGATATTGCTATTCCAGTTATCTCAGGCTTTTTTAATAAGGCTTTTATTGTCTTGTTGTTGCACTGTCTTTATCTGTCCATATACTTGGGATGTTTTATTCAGCTGAGCAGATAGAGGGGAGTGCATTTCTGCTTCCTTGCCCAACCACTTTGCTCTTTGACTCCCTGTCCAGTTCTATACTCTGCCAGCCGCCTCACACACGCCCATTGCAGAAACACACACACACAGACTCTCACAATTCATACCATACACTCCATCACGCATGCAGGCAAAATGAGTAGGCAGCACATATTCACTCCCACACAGTTAATAATTTCTGTACACACGGGCCAGAAACACACAATTGTTTTTTTTTTTTTTTTCGCTTAATTTGGCTGGGATTCAGTTGATATCTATGCAGGAGATTTTCAGATACGCTTGTGGGAGCATTTGTTTGGCATAGATTGTGTGCAGGCCCCTGTTTTCTCCACACACACTCACACACACAGATCTACATCAATGCCACCTCTCAGCCAGATAAAGTATGCTTGCCTTTCCACAGGTACGCCTACCTGTGTAAAGAGGATTGTGATAGAGAGACCACCAGACCAATTCCAGATACAAACGCGCAATGATGGAGCTAATTAGTAGAAATGGTTCTATTTTATTACAGTAGCAATCTATACAAGCTGGTGTTGTCAGTCAAACACCTAGTAAAGGAGTATATGGGAGTAGATTTAGACACCATGTGAAGGAACAGCACTGGGTAGTAGAAAACACAGAATATGCAAAAATGCTTACTCTCAGTACACATATTACAAGTATTTAAATACATTCTTTGTTGGAGGAAAGGCAACATCATCCCCCTGGCGCACAGCGTAGTAGTGAATAATAATGCTTATCTTTTCTCTCCTTTATTTCCATCACTGCTTATTGCAAGTGGTTCCATTGTTCATCGCTGCTGGACTATTAACTTGCTCTTTATGTTTTGTATAGAGACAAAGAGGGAATGGCTTGATGCCTCAATTACTATGCTCAGAGCTTGTAAAGACAGCCAGCTCCCCGGCCACGGCTGCAGGGTCTCAGTTACACGATCTGCCTGCTCACACAGACACATGCAAATGATCTCCCACCGTAAAGACACACACACACACACATGAAGGCAATAGTTGCACGATTTTCAAGGCATGCATTTACATTTATGGTATGCACTGGGATGTTTTTGTACAGTCCCTGCCCATTTCATCAGAAAATCTGGCATCATTTCTCAATTTTGATGTAAAGTATGTGTCAGCATGTAAAATGTGGGTGTGGATTGGTTTTCCCTCATTTTAAAACCATTCTGCCCCTGTCCTCTGAAGTCTAAAACACACACAGAGCTTTCTATGTCCGATCCTCCAGTATTTTTACATTGATCGGTTGGTTGACTGCATGATTAATCATCTGATAATTTCTTAGTGTCAGCATTCTAAACATCTCTTAGTGAGCCATAGCTAAGATTGGCTCTTTAGGTTAAGATTAAGGTGAAATAAACAATTAAAACATCAAGTGCAGTATTCCATGTGGTGTGGCTTGTTGAAGAATCATACCATGTAATTTTGGTGCCACAGGTGTCTAACAATGGCATGTCACTGGCTAAAGCTCCTCTCAGGGTCCTCAGTTAGAGGCAAATTATAGTTGATGTACTGGGAAAATTATTCTGAACTGTGCAAGAATAATGTGAAGAACAAAAATGGACTGATGGGACAAAAAAAGAGATGAGGACTTTGTATTTTCCTCTCTTTTAAACTTTATCTTGACACTATATCCCGCGTCACATACACACACACACTCACACACACACACACACACACAGTCCATTGGTGCCTGACAGAGTTTGATAGAGCCAAAGTTCCAGGGCATTGCCCTAACATTCTCCAGGAAGCCCAGGCTTGACTGGTCAGTGCAGTGGGATTGTTTACCCTTCACTGGCCTCACCACCGTATGTGTGTGTGTGTGTGTGTGTGTGTGTCTTATGATTGGGTGTGTGTGTATGTTCATGTTCAGTGAGGTACAAGCTATCTGAGCAGGAGATGGAGAGGATCAAGAAGGCAAGCGAATTGTGCTAGAGGGTCATTTCATAGGGCCATTGAGTTCTGGCTACACAGTGACAAAAAGTGGGATTCGAGGGGGGAAAAAATGAGACGAGGGAGAGATGGGTGCAGCCAAGAGAAAAGGTCTCAAGTATTGTGGTGTAGTTTTCGTGTGTCTTGTGAAGCAGATCAGTGCTTTCAATATGTCTCAGAAAGCCCCTTAATTATCAGACACAGACATCTTCCATTCAAATGTGAAAGTTGTCATTCCAAAGGGCTCTGTAGTTTTGGAAATATGTTAAGGTATTATTCATCAATAAATGGACCATGGTATGGACCTGTTCATATTCTTAACCCACACCTAAAACTATAATGTTTTGCCTTTGTAAGAAAGGCCAGATTAAAACTCTGCTCTGAGAAGGAAAATGCCAACGCGTGAGTAAGTTGAATCACTCTAGAAGCAGCACTGCAATGGAAGAAAACAAATGTGTCACCATTTTGAATCTTATAAACTAGTCATACTAATGGATAAAACTTTATTATGGATAAAAAGTTGCTTTATAGAATTCCATCATTTTCCATGGGGTTTTGCTCCTACATAAGTCTCTGCCGACCTAATTCCTCCCTGCCTCACTTTTACCTGTCAGCATGGATTCTATTCCTGCTCTCTCACCTATTATTCATGTCATTTCCATAACTGCACTTTATTTTAGAGGAGAATTCAGGTATGGAGAGGATGGAGTCAGCACTGCTGTGAGTGAATAGGCTTAATTTACATGGCACTGCTCCTTTTTCTGTTTTTAAAGTTCTCTCCGAAAACAGGAGAGAGTGGGATGTATATGATTTACTTGAAATTAGCAAAATTTGAATTTGCTAAAAGGTATGGTAAGGTTACGCAAATTCACCATTTACTATCTATCATTCCAATGATGTCATCTAAGGAAAAACATGTTGATTCTAAAATGAATGTATTTTTCTCAACAAAAATACTGTGAGCTGTTGGTGGATTATTAGATATTTCACCCATATGGTTCCCTTTTAAAGATGGGCTCCATGGAGAAAGATATCACAAGATACCAAATATATCTCTTTGTGATGTTTCTGTGTTTATTTCCCACTATATATATACATATATATATATACACACTGTCCTAGTCCTAGAGCACCAAAGCTGCAGTAGGAAATAGTCCCCCAACAAAAAACTACTGTTTCAGGAAATTACATACTTTTAATGAAAGTATATTTGTGCCCCCTTTTTAAAGATTTACCCCTCTTCAGTAGGAGATACTGTATTAGGGCTGAGGAGCCAGACAGGTGTCAAGAGATTTTTAATTAATGGCCAAGGATTTGTTGACAGTGAAAAAATATAGAGTATGACCAGCCTTATCCTTGAATCTCATCTACAAGACATTGCTATGCAAAAACTGGTGAGAAATGAACTTTTTTATTTTAATATTAATTACATTCATGCATTCGAAACAAAATGCAATTTCAAAAATCTGTAAACGACAGTTCAAACTAAGATGAAAATTTGTTAAAATTAACATTTGATGAGACCGAGCTGACAGTGACAGAGTTTGGCCATTAGAATCTTCAGTGTTTTGGCATCCACACATTCCTTTTCTGCCATCTGTCTCGGAGTGTGAAATCGAAATTGGTCCAGAATTTACGCAAAAGGATTAAATTAAACCAATTTTGGGAAAAAGGATATGTTTTCATAGAAAGGATGATGTACGATTGTTGTCATTTCTTGCATCTTTTGGCAGCATCCACTATATTCCAGTGATTAGATTGGTATGTTAAATCATCTAATCCAAAGTTATGTTGACTGGACCATCTTTTAAAATAAATGAAAGAGCCAGGATTGACATTGGCACCCTCCCCTCCCCTGTTTTCTTCCCAGTGTCTGCTCGAGCTCCTCCAATGTAAATTCCTGCCAGTGGTGCTGCTCTCGACCCTTCACTCCTTCCCCTCCCCTCCTCCTCCTTCTTTCTCCCTTCCTCCTTCACATAGCCAGATGCCCAGGTAATAATTGGCATGCCTGCACTCCCCCACAACCAGTTTCTTTCTCCTTTCATTCTCCCCTGTTGTCCTGCCATCTCCTCTCCCTCTGTGGTTTCTTTTCTCCTTTTCCAGTTTCTTCTCATATCAAGAGAATGATACTGCCAAAACCATTCCTCCGTTTTCTTCCCTTTGTCAAGCTATTTGGCCCAATTCCATTTATATATCCCCAGCACAATTTTGCCAATACATGAAATGAACTTAAAATGTGATGAGACTGTTACTGGTGAATTCATACCCTAAAAGAAGCCAGCCACCAAAAGAACTACTTTGCATCTGTTATTTCATTTTGTCACTTACAGATATTCAAAAGAAGCGAATGGAATGAAAATGTCAGTGATCATATTTTCATGCAGCCCTGCCAATTATTCTATTTCTTCCTTATTTCCTTCTCCAAGGCTTGGTGCCCTCGCTCTTGTTTTATATCACTTGACTCATCCCCTTAAGTCTGTTATTTCTCTTACTTCTGCTCGGTGTTTTGCCTTTATTTGCCTCTTGTCGTCCCCTAACCTGCCCCAAGGGTGTGTCCTAGCTGCAGTTTTCCCACTGCCTTGTTTCCTAATCTGTAGCAGCTGCTCACATCCTGCGCCTCCTCGCCTGTCTTTCTCTCCTGCCTCTTCCTCTGCCTCTAACTGTACTTTATGGGCTATGCTGTGTGCCTCTCCAACTGTTTCCTCCTTCCTGCATACCCTTCCTGCCCAATTATCCTCTTACCTCAGAACCTCTTATTTCTTGTCACTCTCTCTGCTTTTCCATCTCCCGACTTCCTTACATTTAATTCTCAGCAATTTATCTCCTGCTTTGCCCTCATCGCCTTGCCATGTTCCCCATTTGCCTTACCTCTCCTTTCCCCTTCCTTGGCCTGTTGCATCTTTGCTCTCTTGTACCGCCATGCCTCGGGTCCTCATCTCCCTCCCATCCTCTCCCTCGCCTCCCCTTTCCGCTGTGCTCCCCTTATCTATTAATTCTGTCCTCTCCCTGTCTGGTATCTCATGCTCCTAGGGAGCTGCATGTGTCTGCTGGTGTGTTTTGACAGACACAGGGTCCTGACCTGTCTCAGACCCCACTGCTACACAGGCTGAGGGATGTGTCAGCTTCACTGCTCACGCCTCCCCCGCCAAGAAAACACCTTCACAGGGAACACACCACATGCAAAATAATTCAGTCCTGTAAAGGCACGCACACAGCGCTTGTAACGCACGCACTTGTGGGCAAACGCCACACATACATATTCATGCAAGACATGTAAAGAAACAAATACAAGCACCAACACAGACACACACAAATGTTAAGTCCATCAGGCTCTTCTGTGAACTTCTCCTGCTGTGCACCGGTTCTGTGAAGTGCTGATGTTCTGGCATCACATTAACACAGTCTCTTCTGAGCAGATATGATATTTCCCTGATGATATTTACACACAAACGTACACTCACGTCCAGGTCTACCTGCATGATTGATTTTGTATGTATAGAACAAACTTGAATGTCATTAGCCAAATCATAACTTGGCATGTTGCAATTGTAGCTTCTTTGCCAGAATGGCTGTGTCTATTTTTTTTTAAATCCCTTACAAACCTGACCACCAGTCACCGTCATTACTGTATGTCCTATGTTAATTTCTTGCTTAAGTGATGTGTGCAAATATAAACACATCGCATAAACATGTGTCATAAATGTCAAACCACACAGTACTGTTGAGGACTGCAAAGAGTGTCATGTACTGTATATTCAGGTTATATTCTATCAGCACCCTCGTCTGCTAGAAGGGACCTCAGTATAATTTCACCATCAATACTTTCTTCAGTCTCTTGGCTGTATTCCTCCTGTCTTGTTTTTCATCCCACTTTCTAATCCAGTAAGTATGGTGCTGGCCAGCCAGAGTGTCTGTTCATCACTGTTAATCTGTCACTTACAGCAGTATGTGTGTGTGTGCGCCAGTGTGTTTCTGTGATTCTGTGAGTATTGAGTGAAGAGCCAAGTTTTCCTGTCGAAAAGCCATCAAAGCGGGAAAGGATTATATCTCCTCAACCTCTGCGGTGGCGAGGGATGAGAGATAACAGTGCATATACGTAGAAAGTACTTGCCGTCTGCGGTGTGTAATGTGTTCTCATCTCTTCATAAAAACTCCATCAGGGTGAGACAAACAATAGCGTATCCATTCCAGGCCGATCACGCATGACTCGCCTTAAATCAGGCAGGATTTCACTTATTCAGCCTCAGATCTTCTGTTGCTCATCAGTGCCACTCGCATCAGGCCCTTGAACTCTCTCTCTATCCTTTCCATCTCCACTATCAATACCTGTGTCTTCACTATATCATCTCAGGATATTGCACATTCTATATAATCTATTATGTTGCAAAATAAACAGCCGCCCCATGCTTGTATTTGTTTTTGTGCCTGCTAGCTGTGGTAAAAACACTGTCTGATGCCAGTCTTTGGTTTCTCTTTGCGGCCACAGCAAAGCATCCCAAGAGGGAGACGAGGGAACTTACTTCCAGTGTAAGTGACAACGGTGATCACTCTATTATACCACAGATGTGTGAGTGTGTGTAACCAGTTTTATGTTCAAACTTTTAAAGGGGTAGGAATTCATTCCATATGCCGGAATGTATGTGAACACACATGTTTACGTGCATTGTAGATGACTTTGAGGGCATTAAGTAGCACCACGGCATTAATTCTTAATTTGAGTGCATGCCATTAACTCTGAGCACACTGACACACTCCCATTAGGTGGTGTGCGGCTGAGTTTGATGGGGAGAGATTGAAATCAGGAGGAGGTGTTGACAGCACCTGGAGATGGGGGTGGAGGTGGAGGTGGAGGGGGGGGATAAAAAGTCTAGCACAAGGCAGGTAGCAGCTACTTAGAGATTGCACTCCCAAAACAGACATTAAATGTTGTTGTTGTTGCATATCATGTTGTACAAGGTTGTAAATGCTGCTTTTTAAAACTCTGCTCAGAAAGCTCTCAATAGGTTTTTGTCGACAGTGACAGAATGGAAGTAGTTGACATATCTCCTTGTTTGTGCGTGAAGTTTGTGCTAGTGCTTTGCTAATATGGTGGATGCATGTGTGTTTTTTAGTTTCCGTGTGTGTGTGTGCGCACGCACGCAGTTTTGTAATTTCAGCGTGTATGTGTGTGGGCATGTGCGTGTAGCGTGCTCATTTGTGTTGTTTAATCTCCCAGCATGATGAGCCCTCTGGAGAGGTTTGGAGCACTATGCCTGATGAATAATGAGCTGAAGCCATGCGGCTGGGAATTAAATCTGCCCAAACAAAGACATGCCAACAGCTGACAAGCACGCAATACACACACACACACAAAAACACACACATTTTTGGCCTGCTTTTCAAGCACACACACACCTTTCTCTGTAGACCCATGGACACTCACATAAACAGGCACAAAGACATTTTTTTGTTCTCTTCATCAACACATGCTCTCTTGAGTCCATTTCCCGTGTTCCGTGACTGTGGACTCGGTACAACATGCTCTCATTGTGCTGCAGGTCTGCCTTGTCCGAAGACAGGAAGTGTGTGAGGTAGTGTAGCGTCATGTAAGCCTGATTTTTATTTTTTCCTTCTTACCATCTGTTCATCTGCCAAACTCTTAAAACACACTCCACAGCCATATATTAATACAGAAGGACGAGGGAAGAGAGAGAATGAGTGAATAAATGAGTGTGTGAGTAATAAAGTAGGGGAAGAAGGAGGGGAAATGAGTGAGAGAAGGGCGTAGTAAGAGGTGAGAGGGACGGAGTGGGAAGAGGTGAGTTGGCAGAGACAGAGAGACTCATCATAAGTGACAGTGCTCAGAACATTAGTTTTATGTCAGAGTATGTGACCTAGAAACGTGTAATGGGGCAATGGAGGAAAGGATCAAGACTCATCTGCAATCTCCATTAATAGACCAGTTTTAGATAGCATGCAGGGTCTGATTGCATGTAAGAGAGAGATAAAGAGCAAAAGTGTCTGGGGAAATGAATGGAAAAAGACAGCAAGGCATGATGTAGAGTCTCTGGCCATTTGTCTAGATTGAAAATATTTGGGGCTGAGTATGCTCACTCTGTGGTCCATTGAAGATTATGCACCAGTGTGAATATGTTTCCGTGCTCTCTCTCACCGCCATGGCCGTGACACAGTTAACCTCTGAAACTAATCAGGTAACACAGAGCTAATGAAGACATCTGTGTGTCTTACATACGCAGGAACATTTTCAGCCATTTTCAGCTTATATTGTTCATTTTATGTAGCATGTGGCAACCCACTTTGTATGCAGTGTGTGTGCGTGTGTGCGTGTATACTGTACAGCTGGTTTTCAGCTGTTGGTGAGCTCTGAAAAGCTTATTTGACAAGAAAAGAGTCTCTTGATCCCACTGCCCGCCTTGAATAGAAAAGGTTTCTATTTACCATAATTGACTTTTGGCTTTATTTATGGTTATGTGTGTGTGTGTGTGTGTCTACATGCACAAAAAATATCTGTGAAAAAGCTGTCACATGTCGGTCCGCGGTGCATGTGTCTGTGTGTGTTGGATCATCAGTCAGCAGGAGGCAGTTGCAGATCCTCAGCTCCATCTGGAGCTGCACACATTCATTCTCGCCCGCTTTTTGGGAAAACTACTGAGGCATTTCCAGGAAGATTAGCCATAACATGCAGTAACAAGGGTCAAAGGTCATCTAATTGAAAACTATACCTCACTGTTAATAGTTATTGGCTATCTGCTGGCTAGTTTGTATTCTGCTAGTTGTTAGTGTTCTGCAAATACAACAGGCAGTTGATGAAGAAAACAAGAGGCTTCGGGTAGAGAAGACAGGTAATGCTTTTGTTTTGTTGTGCGGTTAAACAGTTGGGGGTCAATACCACTTGGAGTTCTAAATGTCAACTGAAATTTTCAATCATATACCAATAATGTCATGCAGTGCTTTTCGGTAGAGTCTGTGAAAGAAATTAGACAAGGTATTCCTTTTTTTTATTTGTTGATTAGATAGGAAACATGACATTATTCATCTATTTTGAAGTAAGATCTGCCCAAGTATACATACTCCAGAAGGTTAGTAATGTTGTGTAGCCTACACTTTTATACTTAGTGGGCTATTTATCAAATGTCACATTGTGATTTGAGGACATACAAATATTATTTATATATTTTTGGTTGAGGTTCCAAAAACTGCTGCCTTTTTGGGGAGGACTCAGAGCTGTGCCCAAATTTAAAATAGCAACAAAGCAGAGCCAACTACAAGTAATACTGTGGCACTGTATATGTTTCCTGCCTCAGCATTTTTTACTGTCTATTATGTCCCGTCCCAGTTTCTGACTGAAGATTATATTAGCGTTTTGTGTGTGTCTGTTATTTTGCATATGTGTGTATGTGTGTTAGTGAGATAACATTTGGAAGCAAGGAAAGACAAAAGCCTGGTGCAAGAGCCCTAGACTAATTAAAAGTCTTATGGAGGAAACCCAAAGTCGGATTTGAGAACTTGAGTTTTTGATCTCGCTTCTCCCTGCCTTTGAGTTCGTAAGGTCAAAACAAACAAAATGGAGAATTAGACAAGTTATGTACATAAACAGAAGTATTCTAAATTATAAAATCATCTTAAATAGTTTGTTAAAAATCAGCATTTGCAGCAAGCTGAAGTGCCTTCATTATTATGAACACCGATAACTGGCTAAATGTTTAAGTCAGATAAGTGTCCAGCAGCAGGCTTATTGTTATAGTTGAGTCTGATGGCAAATAATGTTTTTAGCTATCTCAAACATCAATGGTGTAAAACTTGTGGGTATTGATTTCAGTGTCTGACCAGTGCAAGAGCTTCTTTCCTAGACAACAACATTTTGGTCTAATGTTCAACAATCATTATTAGAGAGATGAAATTTTGTTGAAGGAGGCAGAGTTACCACCTTCACCACTGACTGGAGCCTCAATAGAGCAAAAAGCAATGCAGACAAAGAATTTTTGCTTTGTGCTGAGAGAGGGTACCCACTGGGGCCAAAGACTTCTTCTAATACAGTTGGCTAGTCATTAGCTGTATTTATTTGGCATTCCATGATAATGATATTGAATCTGAGAGCAGTTCCTTTTATCTATTTTTGGTATCACCCCATATATTTTGCTGCTGACTCTGCACTTTCATCATGTGCTACTTGTACAGACAAGCATGAGGGCAGTCTTGTCTCATTCTTAACTATGTATTTTGTGAAAGGTTGTCCCACACTGTGTGTTTCCCATTCTAGTTAAGATCCCAAGGAGGACCCATACATTGACCCAGAGACCAGGAGGACCTGTTGCAGGTCGCGGCACGCCGCCAAGGAACTGACAACTCAAGCATCGTAAGATAGAGAGAATTGTGCACACAGGTACAGGATTATACAGAGCAAGACTGCCTGCACTTTTGCAACTCTTAAAGTTTTGAAAAGTATCAATAATAGTGCTAGGGATGTGTGCGTTTTTCCTTTCAGTATATAATGGGTACAGACCTCTAAATTTATCTCAATATTTCAAGTTTTCCACTGTTTGCGTTGCGCACTTTCTCAGGCCTGATGTAAAAAGACATAACTGGTAAGGAGTTTAGAGCACAGTAGAAATTAGGAAATTCCTCTTTTTTCCAAAATTGCAGTAAAAGCAAAGAGTTCTTAACCTTACATACTTTCATAAAATATGAAATCCAGAGTATGAGCAAAGGTAGCAAACAGAGCAGGGAGTATCCACTGCTGTAGTAATCTTTGGGGCAACTCTCTTTTTTTCCACTTTCCCCAAACTGAGACAAACTGGAGTAGCCCATTCAGTCTGGTAACTTACATATCTTTGCTGCCAAAATCGAGCTGTCGTTATCGGTTTCGTATCTACTTCATGTTCTGCTGTTTCACCTGCACCCCATCCCATCTTTGATCTCCCTTTGATGCCTTTGTATTTCATGTCTCTCTCATGTTCATTTCATGTTACCTTTCTTATCCGCTATCATGTTTGTATTTCTCTCATCTGATTCTGCTCTGTCCTTTCACCCTCTTTCTCGCGATTCCTCTCCTCTGTCGAACCCTCTATTCATTTCTTCTCTCTTTCTTTTGATCTTTGTGCAGATATTACTCCCTATCATCAGCCTGACCTATTTTTCCCTCCGCTCTCCGCGGTTGTTCCTCAATCAATAGGGATCGTGACCTCTGCTTTCTTCATCTCCCCCTACAGGCGACTTTGGGGAGGTGTGCCACGCCTGAAGCTGCCCAGTAAGAGAGAGCTGCCAGTGGCCATAAAGACATTAAGGGCCGGCTGCTCTGAGAAACAGCGGCGCTCCTTCCTCAGTGAGGCCGGCATCCTGGGGCAGTTTGACCACTCCAACATCATCAGACTGGAGGGTGTCATCACCACTGGTAAGAAGGGGGGAGGGGGGAGACCAAGCAGAAAGCCAGGGGTGATGTGCAGTCTGGGAGGAAGGCAATACCACTGGGAAAAGAATGGGAAAACAAAGGAGAGCAGTTGAAGATGAAAGGGAGCATAGAAGGGGAAAAATCCTGGGCATCATAAGTTCAAAGGAGGAATTGGACAGTTTGACCATCTCCAGTATCATAAATGGGGGTTCATCGCCTCCATTACCAAAGGAAGTGAGGCTGTAGGAAAGGGAGAATTTGTTAGGAAAAAAAAGCGTGGGGAGGGATTGGAATTTGACTATTCCAATATCACACCTGCAGAGGGGGTCATCACTTGTGGTAAAAGTATGGAGAGTTGGAGCAAAGGCAATGGACAGGAGAAGGGAGGAATGGAACGAGCACTTGGACACTCCAACCAGTTTAATATCACACACGTGGAGGGGGTCATTGCTCACAGTGAAGAGGGCAGGATGGGAGGATGGGAGAAAGAAGAAAAGGTTGAAGAGTAGAGATCGGGATGGATGCTCACACTCTAGCAGCAGCCAAGCTACATCAAGGCCCATTTTCCGCTGACAGATAGCAATTGAGGTCCTAGAGCGAAAACAGGATGGAAGGAGGGAGAGGGGAAAAAAAAGTGAAGGGAGGAGACGGAGAAAAGAGACATGAGAGACAGAGAAGATGAGGTAGAGGTTAATGGGAATGGCAGGTGAAGGGAGAAGCCTTAAAGAGTTTGTGAAGTTTTTGTTACTGCCGCAGTGATGCTCTGTGCAGTGTTTGTGTGTGTGTGTGTGTGTGTGTGTGTGTGTGTGTGTGTGTGTGTGTGTGTGTGTGTGTGTGTGTGAGGGCACAGTGCCCGAACACACTCTGTGCTCAGTAGGATGGCAGCAGATGTGCAGGCTACAGTAATTGGTGCTAGAGACCCAGCGGGGCCTACTCCAATCTCTCCCACCATCATGTGCACATACACACACACAAATTTACACACAACTCACGTGGATGCTCCCTCACACACACACACACACACACACACAAGAAGGCGGTCCCATATGCTCACTTCTCTTTCACTATCATTGACACACACACCTGCTCGCTTGCCTCCTCACTTGGCATGAAATCACACCTCCATGCACACAAACAGTACACACACACCCACATACTGTTAGACTACAAATCACCTGCTTTACATCACTTACCCCCCCACCAGAGCCTCACTCAGCCCCCTTCTGTCCCTCCACCACTCCCAGCTCACCTGCATCCACCTTCTCCTGATCTCCCCAGCCTTTAACTATAAGTCAAGGCTGCATGAAAACATGGGTGTGTCCCATTAACTAGGAAAGCTTCCTCCATTCTGTTCTATTAATCAAGAACAACCACTTCCCCCCCTTTTTACGGGCAATACCAGGATTACAGGAAATAGAATTATAGGAAATGCACTAAGGTGATTTCTTACTTGCCAGGAATATCATTTAAGGAAGTATTTTCTCATGCCTCACCTCAGGGTAGAAACACACAGAAAGTGGCGAGGTTGCTAAATGCAGCTTTCTGCTGCGGTTGCTCTTTCAGTGCAGGAGCAACATTTGATCAGATCAGGAAACAACAAAGCTCTAAATTGCATTTACTTACAATGTACAGCATATTTGTCTGATCTCAGGTGTGATTGGTGACCACTCACAGTTCATTTATTTCAACTTTACACTCACAGAAAACTGCAGCTCCAACCAGCTTGTCACTTCCTGTGCGTTTCTACCCTCAGAGTCGTTTTATTTTTTGACATTACCACCAAAAAGAAATGTTAGCAATGATAGGATTCTCGACGTTTAAATATATGGGATTTTTTCCATTGAGACAGGGAAGGGGTGAGGTGTTACAGTTGGAGGATTACAGCACAAAGTTAGACTAGCGTAAGGTGCACTCAGCACACAGCTAAGGTGATCACCTCACTTTTTATTGAATTCACAACCATTGAAACTACCTTGCTTTACTGACACCTTTTGTCATGAAATCTCACCTGTCCCTGGGCCCTTAGCTGCATTACCAAGTCAGATCACACACTCTGTTTTCCCTCCCTCTCCCTATATTTCTGTCAGGATTTGCAAATTTATTTGACATCCTCTAAAAAATTTCTTAGCAGGTAACCAAGTGGTACAAATGATCCTTGTTTGTAGCTAAATGTATCTGTTGTGCCAGCCCTGTGCAGTTTACCAGGAAAAAGAGTTAACCTGATGATTCACTCTCCAACACAAACATTAATTACATGATGGTTGGTGCATTTTGGCATTCTGTCGTGCTGACTCACAGTTCTTGAGTGCTGTTAGTAACAGACAGACCAAACAGCTTCCTGAAAGCCCAGTAATACTGGCAAACCATAAATTGTGAAGATTACAATACAAAGTTATCATTTTTGTTATATGCCTGCACAAACCAGGATTGATAGCCTATCATCTTATCTCAGGATATGTGTTTTTAGACACTGAGTTGTTTATATATCTATCAAGCTTTTACCCAACTGTATCAACCTCCCATATTCCTCTCCTCCTTTCTCTTTGTTTCCTCTTTCCTCCGACTGCTGCAGTCTTATTATCCACCTCTGTGCACTTCATAGCACTGCTGGATCCCTGCCATCTGTGCCTGGGCACACAGGGTGTTTGTGTGTGCGTGCATGCATGCATCTGTTGTGCACATGTGTAGTGTGTATGACTGTGCATGCTCAGGCTCTGCTGGTGTATGTGTATTGTTGTGCACACAGTTTGGGTGCGTGTGTGTGAGTGTTTGAGGGTCGTTAAACTTGCTGAGACAGCCAGGGTAGCACACAGGTTCTCCTGGCTTCACCACAGTTCACTGGGTGAAGAATGGCTTTGCACAATGTCTGCCGTGCTGCCAAGTGGACTAGACTCACTTTATTCTCTGCCTCCCTCCCCCTCCCTCAGTGTCTCTGTCTCTATTACCTCTCACACTTTCTTTTTCCCCCTTGATTCCCACAATTTTTACCCCACTTTCACTTGTTCATATACTCTACTGCTGTGCTGTCTTTCTCCAGGTAACACCATGATGATCATAGTGGAGAGCATGTCTAATGGGGCCTTAGATTCCTTCCTTAGGGTAAGTGTTTTTTGTTTGTGTGTTGCGCATTTATCATACATTTATATGCAGACGTGTTTGCTCATTGGCAAAGTAAAACCTCATTATTGTTATCTTTTCGCACAAACAAGGCATTTTGTTCTAATCATCCTAAATTCACTCCTATTTGGGTACAGTCCTAGGGCAGCAATACTTGTGCTTATTACAGTAATAAGGAAAACGTAACATAATTAACAACACAAATGGAGTGTTTCAGCTCAAAGATGCTGTAAGCTTCTGTAAACTGTTATTGTGCCCCTCTGCTCTGTGAACCACTGCGGCATGGTTTATAATGATATGAATTAATGGCCTGTTTGTTTTTATTATCCAAATAAAGGGATTCAGCTCAGTGAGCACAACATTGTACTGTAGTAACAGATGTGTTGTTTTTTTTTGTTTTTTTTTGCATCACTATCTATACACCCACCTTACTCTCTCCTCCTTTCCTGTATCCTCTCCTTTGCATTCTCCTCTTTTTTTCCTTTCCTCACCCCCTACTTGTACTTTTTCTCCCCTTCCTGTGATTTTTCACCTCCTTTTCTTCCTTTCCTCATGCCTCTGATAATCCCAGAAACACGAAGGCCAGCTGAGCGTAATGCAGCTGATGGATATACTGACCGGAGTGGCATCAGGGATGAAGTACCTCACGGAAATGGGCTTCATCCACAAACGGCTGGCTGCACACAAGGTAAAGGAAGCAGGTGGGAGGAGATGATAGAGGTGAGGGTGTAGGGTGATGCATGTCTCGGGCTGTTGCAAGATTTTTCACAGGTGGGTTACAGAATATGGTTTGTCTTTGTCTGCAAAACATCTCTGACAATCACTCACCTGTTGGTTTTTATTTGAGGAACACGTGAAGCTGAAAATGATGAGATGGTACTGTCAGAATGGTTTTGTCACCTCCAGGTTTCACTGGGTGGGTTTTTTGTTTTTTCCTAAAAGAGCCCATCTGTCAAACTGCAAGTGCAGTGGTCACGTTGCGGAAAATGAAGAACAAGACCATTTGTTGTTCTAAACAATCAATTTAGTGCGATAAGAGCTTTGCCCACCAGGGTGGTGAGCCCTCATACTGAGATTGTTCCCCCTCCAGACGTAACCAGTGCTAAACAGTTTCTTTTCGTAATATCAGGTGCTGGTTAACTCCAACCTGGGCTGCAAGGTGTCCGGTTTCAGACCTCTTCAGGAGGACAAGATAGAAGCTATCTACACCACACTGGTAAGAGAGAATCATAATGAAAACCCTATGTGTGTGCTGCAGCCAGGATGCCAATTTTACTGGATATTTTACATTTTACTTTTCTAATTAATGAACCTCAAAGTGGTAAAAAGCCTTTTGACATGAAGTTCACCCATGTAGGGGTGATATTTTTAATGAGCCTTGGACTAAATGAGAGCTAACACATGTCATGTCAGGTTCTGTTGAAGTCATATAATTACGCTTAAAAAAAATTCAGCACCTTATTTCCCTGGATATTTTTGGGTTCCACTCAAGGTGAACCCACTCCTCTAAAGATTCTTTTGATCTACTGCAAATATGTCCAGGGCTTTTCAAAGAGAATATTAAAGCTTTACGTTTCGTGAACTCTCCATATCCTTTTACTCCCTGTCTTACCTATCCTATTCTGTCCCCCAGCATGGAGGGAAGAGCGTGGTGCTGTGGACCGCTCCGGAGGCCATCCAGTACCATCGCTTCTCCTCGGCCTCAGATGTCTGGAGCTTTGGCATCGTCATGTGGGAGGTCATGTCCTATGGAGAGAGACCCTACTGGGATATGGGCAACCAGGATGTAAGTGGAGAGAGACATAGGAGGGTGCTTTCCACTAATCTCTCCAGTCATTGCCTCTATTCTCTGTATTCCTCCCTCCGTTTTTTTATTTTAATATCTGCACTTTACCAGCCTCCCTCTCTCTTTCACCTCCCTCTGATTCTCTTTATCAATGAACTCTGTATCCATGCCCAGCTCGGATCTTATTAAAAGAAAGCCAAGAAGCCACAGTACCTCTGAAAGCTTTTTGCAGGGCCTAAGTCCCCCTCTTTAAGGCTGTATCAGCTCCATGACCAATCCTGTTTTCTCGTAAGGACGTGTTGACCCCCTTCTAGTGGCCTCCGCCTGTCCCTGACTGCCATCCTGCTCTTAAAAGTGTTGAAAATCCCTCTGGAAAAAATTCTGCCTCTTTCAGGAAATGTAAAGCTCTTGCTATTTGAGGGGTGAAGAGATTGTTCAGTCGATTAGACCCTGCCGCTTGTCACTTGCAACCTGTTATTTCCAAGTCAGTGTGGGTAGGTTCTTTGTTTTGCTGTTGTTGCCCCTACCTCTTTGTCCTTCAGTAAACAGAAAAAAAGTTTTTATTCTACTTTTTGAAGGAAGTCATCCCTCTATAGTGCAGATTCAAGAAAAAGACAAGAGAGCAGATGATTCTTTGTGACTATTTTTCTTTTTATTCAACCCAACGCCACACTGGGAATTAAGTATTAACAAAGATGTGATCATTTTAAGAGTTATTATCGCTCATCAAGTCCAAAAGCTTCATCATGCTAATGCCCTCTCAAAATTAATGTCATCAGAAAATAATGTGTACACTTTATGCAGGCAGGCGCATAGTTAAAAAGCAACAGATTATTAGCATGTTCCATTTTTGAATGTCCAAAATTAATATGCATGAGTTATTCAGCGGGCACGAGAATAGCGAGCTTTTTAGAGTCCTTTTTTCCCGCTGCCCTTTCACAAAGCAGAAGAAAGTTTCCTCTCAGCCTCGTCCATGTTATCAAACTTTCCAATTGAAGGGGCAAAGGTCAAGCTTGTAGAGCGCCAGGGATATTAATCCACTTTAAATTGATACATTATATCGTAACGGAGTTGTTGCTCAGCCTGTCCACCTGTGATCCATCGTGCCCTTTACCTACCGGCTTTGATTAAATGGAAAATGTCAAATGCTGAAAAGCATTTTATGAATGCTCTTTAGTGAGATAGGAGCTTAAGGGGCTGAGAGGATGGTGGAGTGGGGCACTGGGTGAGTGGGTTAGGTAGAGAGAAGAGAGAACGTTTTAGGAAATAATGCTGCTGATGGATGTCGTTTTTGTGATTACGCTCCAACTTTATTTCCTCCTCTCAGGAGATTGTATTTCTCAGAGTGATTCAGGAGGAGGACATATCACATGTCCCCAGATATATTGGGAGGAAATCTCTTGTGAGGTGTTATAGTGAATGGTTTTAGAATGGGGGGACAACATTAGTGTGATGGAGGAACATTGAGGAAGTCTGGAGGGATTCTTTCAAGCTCTGGCATTTGAAGACAATGGAGGTTTCACAGCACTGGATGAAAAATAGTGAGCAAAGATGATTCATTTCTGAGACTCATATTGTATTTAGTGACTCATCTTTTACAGTGGGCCAGATGTCATAGGACCATTTAAGAAAATGCTGGCTTCACCTCCGTAATTTTGCTTCTATTTCAAACCTGTCAGGATTGTTTTTAATCCACAGGTCTACAACATATTGTATTATAGGAAATTAAAAAGTTATGACACAGTTTTCTGCTGATAGGACCAAACTATGGTGATACCCAATCAAATATCCTGTGAAGTGACACTAAGTGACATTGAATATCCTGTGAAGAGACCTTTCATCCCACAGACAAAGTCAGTCAGTCATGAAGGGTTTTACATTGTTCATCTTTCTTCTCTCTCTGACAATAATGGGTCTATTTTCTTGTGGCAACTTCAGCTAAGACAAAACAACAGATTAGTATTCAGTTCATATTGTTTAGGTCTGCAATATCTCTGTGAAATTGTGTTTGTTTTGCAGTCTGTGCTGGCTCATAAGGTGACCTTAAAAGGGATGCAGCATTAAAATAAGTTCAATTACAAAAAGCAAAACCATGCAATGGAAAATTGTAGGTGGTGCAATTAGTGACAAGAGAAAATGAAAGCCCAGCACTTTTCTACTCTTGTTTATCCAAGTAGGACCTGGACTGTCCAAAGTATTCTATTCTTGGCAACTAAGCAATTCCACCGTAAAGGAAAAAAAAAAGGTTTTAAGAACCTTACTCAACTTTTTAAAGTAGGACAAAAATTTTCTACAATACTTATTCACTTCCTTCCACCCTGCCCTACAAGTCACAAACATGCATGTGGGGGATTTATCCAGTTATAGTACAAGTACTGGAAAATGGCAATACTAATTCAAAAAAAATTCTAACCAATATTGATTCCCTGTTTCTGTGTGTAGGTGATAAAGGCCATTGAGGATGGTTTCAGGCTGCCGGCTCCAGTTAACTGCCCTCCACATCTTCATCAGTTGATGCTTGACTGCTGGCAGAAGGAGAGGACAGAGAGGCCCAGCTTCAGCCAGATCCACTCAGCCCTTAGCAAGAGCATTCGCTCTCCTGATGGCATCGGTTCCTCCACACTGGCACGCAGGTATGGTCGGGTGATTTACTACAGGTTTAGCAAATGGATGGCTGTATACATTCATTTCTATAAATTTCCTGTCTCTGAACAATTGCCCCTATTTACTCTTAGGACCCTGAGTTCATCCATTACACTAGCAGAGAGGCCCCTACCCTCTTTCCCATCCTTTAACTCAGTGGGAGAGTGGCTGGATGCAGTGGACATGGGCCGATACAAGGACAACTTCACTGCCGCAGGATACTGCTACTTGGAGTCTGTGGCACGAATGACTGTACAGTGAGTAGCTGTACACAACACTGAATGTTTTTAGGGTTTAGAGTATAAGTGAGCAAAACAAGCAATTTTATGGCAGCACCTCGGGCTTTAGGAAATTACACTGAGCATTTCTCATCAAATGATTTATGAGAAAATAATCAGCAGATTAACTGATTGTGAAAATTTGTTGAATATAAAAGGTGAACAAACTTTTTTTAGTTAAGGACATGCAATAAAGACACCGCTGAGTTGTTTTCTTAGGAGCTGCTTTTTTTCCTCTTCTTTAGCTGTGTCACTGTTTTAGCCCCATGTGGCAGCAATACACTGCCATAAAGAAAAACACAGCTGAAAATCTAAGCTGCAGTGGTTTCAATTTTAACCTTTGCTGCAGGTGTGGTTACAGACTACTACTAATATTGTCTTACTAGCTAATAATCAACTTAACAGCTATATTTGAAGCAGATGCAGTGTACCTCATGTCTGGGAAAGGAAGGCTGTCTGTTGGGCAGGCTTAACTTACAGTTCTACTGGAATTGCCAAAACAGTACCTTAAAGGCCCTGTAAGTCTATTTTCTCAATCACCTTCTTACTTTGAGTGACTGGGGCCTTCACAAACACAAAATTTCCTGCCAAGAACAGGAAAAGAACTGTTTTTATGATTTTACCATAAAGATTTCTGTTTCTGTCTGAGCTCCTTTCATTGGTTTGAAGTGGGCGGGGACTCAGTTGGAAAAGTGTGATGACAGCTGTTGGCTTGCCTGCTGATGTTATCAGGCCACTTTCAAACTATTAACTAATGAACTTGGAAATCTGAGCATAAAATTATTAGAAGTCAGCCAGCCAATGATATAGTGTCCTATAAATTTCATATCCATCCAACTAATCTTGGTAACTCTTGATCTCTGTCTCCACAGAGATGTACTGAGCCTTGGCATCACTTCCCTGGAGCACCAGAAGCTGATACTGGCTGCCATCCAGACCCTCAGAGCCCAGGTCATCCAAATGCACGGCCGCGGTGTGCAGGTCTAACAAACAGTCAACGCGCCGAGTCTCACACTGCTGTTGCAGATGGATGATGGGGTGGAGAAGAGGAGGAAGAGAAAGAGAGAGAGCTCTTCCAGATTTAAGGAAAGATGAGCAGATCTTTCAGCTAACTGCACTCCTCTATTTACTCCTCTTTCCCACACTTCCTCATGCCTTCCTTGATCCCTTCCTTCCTTTTTTCTATGAATCCCCTCGGAGACGAGCGGTATTCCTGTTGTGATTGGGGGATAGCAGAGGAGGGATTTCATGTGACCTTTCTTGTGACCTCTATCTGCACTTTGACCTTCACTAACTGTGTCAGCTCCATCTCGCTGGTCCTGGATCAGTGCTTAAAGTCAAAATGAAACATTGTCTCTAGCAGGATGGGTTCTGTCTGAAGCTGATCTCTGAGCTGTGGGAAGAGGTAGACATCTACTACGCTGCAAACACACCAGTTATGGACTAGTGCTTGAAGAAACATTTACATTTTGGGTGGAATTTCCCTTTACCACAACATTGATTCACTAAAAAAAACAATATATTGTCAGAGGCAAGAACTATTTTACAGGCCTTGGATCAAATAACTCTCCCCTCAAAACTGGCACACACATCAAACTGGAACTTATCTACTACAAGGACACAGAATTGTGTCATTGTACATCAGAGCTGATCTCATATCAGATGGTAAAGGAACATTTCTGAAGATTAAACATGGCTAGAATGTAACCTATGGTTTCAGAGCAGCAGCTTAAGAGGACTGTGCTGTCCCATGTTAAGGGTCCAGTAGGTTTAGGAGAGTTGGATGAATGAACGGGTCTAGTATACTGTATAATCCTATACAGTATATAAACGGAGCTACAGTAGTTGTGGGTGATGATTTACTGTACTTTCAGGAACATCAGCCTGCTTTTTTTGTCCTCTGGGGCTACTGATGGTGAAGCAAACGCTGCAGGATACAGATGTAAAACAAAGGGTTGAAAATGTGTGTTTGATTGTTCATTCATTTGTTGTACGTCGCTGTCTGTTTCGCTACTCAGTTTCTTTATTCCCTCTATCTTTCTCTACTCTTCTGTGTTCTCCAGTTTTATTCTTTGTGAATTTTAAAGCATCTAATTTCCCTGGTTAGCCTGCTGGATGTCATCTCGGTAACATAATCCTCCTCTCCAAAGGCTCTCTCACTACCATGTTTAATACTCTGTATAGAACTGGCCAACTCTGGAAGATGGCCTGATTCAGTTATTTATCCATATTTATTTATGTTTACAGACTGTAACACAAACCTCTCCAGAAAAGGGGTTAGGAGGGTTTATTTAACTTATAGTATTTAAAAAATGTTACGCAAAGCAGTTGTCTTCTTGTTTTGTTTATGTTTGATTTGTTGTTGATTTTATTATATGACTGTGAGTTTATACCTGAACAGATTAGTTGTTTTGACAGGAAGTGAGAGGAACACTGGAGGATTTTTACTGTCAGCACACAGTATCTGTGTATTCTTGAACACTGGGTTTGCTACAGTTAATGTTAGGTCCATTATCATTGGATTTGCTGTATACATTACAGTGTGTGTGTGTTGCAGTATGGATACAGTATTACTGAATGTTTTTTTTTTGCTGTTGGATTACCATGTTTAACTTTATGTTGCTGTTAATATCACGCTCTGCCATACTATGTGGTTGCACTCTTTTCCAGTTAACTCCCAGAATTCTCTCTGTACAGTGATCTGCCCCTCGCCTTTTCTGTCCTATTTCAGTGCAGGAGATTTGAAGGAAGAAGTTTATCGGGGCATTATTTGATTCTCATAGAGGGTACACATACATTTTTGACTGGAATATTGTAACTGGTTTGTATTTGGTACAAGATGAGGTTTTTTTGCTCTTTCTCCTTGTACTTTCCTTCTCTCTCTGTAACTGTTTTGTCAAATTAAATAAAGTCAGACGTCCTTATAGATGTTATCACGCACATGTTAACATATCTGAAGAAACACTCATGATGGTCCCTTTACACATACACAAGACAAAAGACACACACACACACACAGTCACGAAACAACAACAAGCTGGACCTCGTCACCACGATGAATGAAACTCAAATTGTTTCCCCTCTCTATCTCCCTCTCTGTTACTGTGACCATTATGATTATATGTTTAATACTGTAAATATGTATTTGAAAATGCTAAATCTATTTTTATAATTTGTTTGAAGAACAATGTGTTGAATATAATATCTGCTCACTGTGTAAGGGTTTTATTTGTTTGAATTTAGGGCCATAGCTGAGAAACACTGGTGTTTGGAATATAAAACTAAAAAAAAAAAGTTTCTTTTTTTTTTGTTAGTTTTTGATGATTTTTACCTGTTAGAAGAAAATCTGATGGCTGTTGCAATATTGAAATGTGTTATTAAAAAATCTCCAAAACAAGGAAATATATTTTGTCCTTGTCTTCTCTTTCTGAATTGAAAGTAAACCTTACATAGCCTTACCATACTTTTTTTTAAAAAATATGCTAAATGGACTCTGTTATTAACTGTTACCTCTAAAGCCGCTAAAAGACGTTAATCTCACAGGCTATACATCTACTGTTAAATGTGAATATCTGTTTTTGAACATTTGAGTGTGCAGAGACAGCGACAGTATCTATGTTTATTCATTTCATTTATTTACATATTTCACACAAACATACAAATGTCATCGAAATGAACCCGGAAGCCCGGAAGTAATTCTCTACAAGAGCAACAGACTCCGTAAAATGCTTAAGGCTCGCCTCGTGTCCGGCCGTTGATCTGTGAAACCGAGAAATCACGAGAGGCTTTTCTGGAGTACCGTAAGACTGCGGAGTCGGATAATGTTCCTGTGTGCAGTGACCACAGCGTTAAAGGTAACATTAGCAATGTGGTCTTAACTGTTTCCTTTGGCTACTTCGTGATGTTAACATTACTGTTTTTTTTTTCTTTACTGTTACTAGTAGGGCGATTTGAGAGGGGCGCCATCCCCCTTGTTAGCAAAATTACCAAAGTGCATCCCTTTGTTCACTTGTCACCCCTCACGTGCACACAGTCGTGAAATAACTGCCTAAAATTACTGTCTCACCGGCGTCAATGCTAGCGTGATTAATGTAACTCATCATTTATGTGAACAAACCAAACAGGCAACTGAATCCGCTGAAGCGTGATACAGGTAACTAGCGAATTACAGCCTTATACCGGACCGCTTGTAGTTCATTGTCATTCAACCAAAGACCTCACCTGACCAACAGCTCCTGTGTGGTCATGCTACCGCCTGCGACCCTGCGTTCATATACGAGGGCATGACATATCGGGTTTGCTGCACCTTTCACTTAATTTTTGCTCAATTCACGTTGTCCTTGTTTGTTGACACCTTTTTTGTGTTATGGTGTCAGCAAAAGCACAGTACACTCAGCAGTGTTACGGCAAGATGGCGGCAATTTCCGCGAACACGTTCGACGGCCGAGAACCGTGGATGTATTACGCCGCGCCCGAGACAAAAGTAGAAAAAGAAAAGACATAATCAAATTTTATGTTTGAAACTTATTTATCTATGCTTAGTAACAGTTGTAGAATGATATGACCGGTGTTTACTTTCTTCTTACACAGAAGAAACTGAAAAGACTACGTCAATCAGCGCTCAGCTCTAGGAGGGACCACACAGGACAATATGAGACCAAAAAAAGTGATATATATAATATATTATTGTATAAAACATATTTTGATCTGTTATGTACTGTTTGAGGTACATCTAGTCAAATCCAAAATGATGCGAACTCAAAGATGAAACTAAGAAGGTGTAATCATTTAACTTAATTATTTTAACACTCTTTTGTAGGAGAGACAGGTGAAGAGTTAAAGACAAACAGACAGGCAGTGAATACAGAGGGAGAGAGAGAATGAAGAGTAGAGGACGGAAAGAAAAATGAACAGAGAGAATGTAATGCCGTAGACAAAGAGACAAGGAGATGAGAAAGAGTTTGGAGACAACTTTTGCCTACAATATTAACCCATTCAATAGTTTATAAATTCAATACTAAATAAATTACCAATTTATTTCTTGCTTATTGTTTCTGTCTACTGTTTATAGTAATGGATGCAAACAGAAAAGACAGAAGAGCGGAGCTGATGGTATGGAGCATGAGGACTTCTCCTGTATGGCTGCATCGATGGGAGCCTCGTCTGATGAAATTGTCACTTGATGTCACATGCCACTGTCATGGACCAGGGATTTGAGATAAAGGTATATTACACTTCATCATAAGCATACTAAAAAAATGTCCAACACATAAATTCATATTTTCACTTTAATGTAAAGACAGAAAGTATTTAAACTGTGGCATGCATACTTTTTTTTAACATTAATAGTTTTTAGTTGATTTTTACCAGACAGAAACTATGCTTACTAGCTTGGGAATGCTGAGTGGATTTGGATGCTGAGTGTTGCATCTTTGGTGTGGAACTTCTGTTGTTGGAAGGTTTTGGGAATTTTGTCTATTTACAAGAACTAAAATGGTGTACAACTATAAAATATGTCAAACATACTAAGTCCACAGTTTCACAGTCTTTCAGTCTTTGGTGTTCAAAGTTGTAGCATCTTAAAATAGGGCACTAAAATTCAGTGAAAAGAACATGTTAACAGTAGACTGGACAGGTTAATTTCGTCTGACTGATATAAAGACAGGTGTTTTTTACCTGACGTGACACGACTGTTTCAGCCGCCTCTTCATCAGAGGTGTTGCTGAAGCTTCATGTTAGCTGTCATTAGCACGTGGGGTGAAGGCAATAATCTCATATATCTCAAAAACTGGTCAAATAAACAGAAAACTACATCATCTGCATAGCTACATTTCATAGTATAACTTGGGTTTCAGCCTAAGGGAACCAGGTAGTGGCTTTGTGGAGCTCAACAGTAAAAGGTGGAAGGGCTCTAAATGATGAACTCTTCCAATTATCAGTCTACCCTTTAACGTCACTTCTGGTGCAAAGAAATGAAGCGATGGCCTTTAGAGCTCACTCATTTCTGTCTGGGCCTCTTGTGCTTATCTATGTGTTACGAGTTTAATGCCCTGTATCCACTTACAACAGTATTCAACTTTCAGTTACCTCTCCTAGCCTACTGTTGTGGTTCATGGTTTTCACTTACGCTCTCTCAGCTCTATCATGAGAACTTATTAAGTCTCTCTCTCCAGGACTGAGGTTATATTACTTACTGCTTTATTACGCAACGCCCACCTTTAGACCAGCACTGAGCATATGGGAAGTAATTGTAAATGCAAATTAACTTTGCGTGGGATTGCTGTGGGCAACTGTGTGGGTGCAGTGGTACGTGCCTCTGTGCCTGCTTCGCATGGGTCAGTGTGCGTGCATAAAACAAGTGTGTCCGTGCATATTATGTATGTGCAAATGTGCTGCAAGTGTGTAGACAGTCCATGGGCATATATCTGAGAATGAGATCTTTTTATTTATCTCATACAGTTGCAGCAGCAATCCATACTTTTTATATTACAGTCTTATTGGAGTTGAGGATTGGAGTTTGAGACTTAATGAGTTTCATCTCTGAGCCATCGCTGGCTGCAGCTTTCTAAACCTCCCACGCAATCAAACATCACCTCCTTCAGATGCTGCTTAGCAGACCCCAGCTGAACAGAACTCAGAACTCACGGCTGCTGCAGTAACACTGGATTTGGATAATTCATTATCGCAGGCTTATTGTAGATTTCTAGCTTGCATTCAAGATGTAATGTGATGAAGAAAACACAAGAAATCTTATTTACATGCCAGGCTCATCAAGATTCTGTGAATAATACTGTGAATAGCCCTGAATAAATGTTAATGCCTTCATTTAAATGGACAAACACATACATTAAAAAATTCATCTTATTTTACCTAAAAAGTGTAGTAATTGTTATGCTGTATTCTGTCATTCTAGGCAGAATACTATATTAGGGGCAAAAATAATAGCTGTGAAAATATGTTACTGGCTCTAATCTACATAATATAAATGATGAAATCCTAATAGTCTTGACACTTGACTCCTGCCTGCTCTGGGTCACGAGCCATCTTAGCAGCTGCACGTGTTAAACAAACCAAAGAGCGTGCCTAATCAACTGCTATCTGCCTCCTATTCCCCTGTGGTACGACATAATAAATGCTCTTCGTTTGAGTATGATGTCTCAGTATGCAAACAATATATCCCAAAGTAACTCTCCTCAGTTGGTGAAGGGGGGGTTTGTGTTAGTTGCTGTTTTATTAGGCTTCTCACGGTTTGAGCGAAAATCTTCAATCAGATTTGCCTGTTTATTCACTGTAAATGAGACTGGGACAGGGAGACGGGCAGGGATTCTTCCAAGAGACTGAAGGAAATCATGTTTCAAAACACAAAAATATAGATTCCACTACCTGAAATCCATCACTTTCTCAAAGTCAAGCCTACACTCAAGACAAGGCCTTAGAGCACATTCGAGGAAATTACAACACATTACATGTGATGTGATGTGTAAGTAATTCATCAAGTGGAAAAGATGTATTGAGTATGGCTGCATGACACATCTAGTGCTGAAATGATTAGTCGATTTGTCAATAATTTGAGAGTCAGTGTATTAATAACTATTATTTTGTCAAAGACAGAAAAAAATTTGATTCAATGTTTGAGACAAGCAAAGTCCAGCATTTCCAATGTGAAGATTTTCTACTTTTTCTGTTTTACATCATTGTAAACTAAGAATCTTTGTTGTTTTTAACTGTTGATCAGACAAACCGAGACATTTAAAGCTATCCCCTGGAGCTCTGTGAAATTATGATTTGCATTGGCATTTAATTTAATGTTTTCCAAGTTTTAGAGACCAAACAAGATTAATTGAAAAATGAATCAATAGATGTAGTAATAACGAAAATAATCATTAATTTGCAGGTTCCAGCTTCTCAAATCTTAGGATTAGCTGCTGTTTATCATAAATTAAATATGTTTAGATTTTGAACCGCTGGTTGGACAAAACATGCAATTTGAAGATGCCACCTTTGGTTATAGGGACTGTAATGATCATTATTTGTTATTTTATATTATGTTGTAATAAATAACTTAGTTGTAAAAATAGTCAGATTAGTCCGTGACTAAAATAATTCTTGCAGCCCTATACACTCGGCCCCAGGCACTACGTATTTGCTTTATCCCTATAGGATCAAACATTTTTTTAAAAAGAAACTAATGCAGTTGAAAAACAAAGAACGGGAGAAATGCCAGAGAGGTGGTGGAAGAGGCAAAAGGATTCAAAGAGGCACATGGGAAAGCAGACGACACCTCTGTAAAGACATTAGTGATTCCCAGCTGTGTGTTGAGAGCCTTCTCCCCTTCTTGTCCTCCCTCTATCCCTCACTCCCTCCGCTCCGTGTGAAGATTAAAGTGAGCGGCATAAAGGGGAGAGCAGTCCACCTCTAAGCTAGTGTGAAGGGGAAACTTCCCCCAGCACAAAAGTTCTGCTCTCCGCTCTTTGCCAAAGCGTGCCGCAGCTCAAATCGGCTTTTAGAAATTAATCCCTGCATTATGGAGGGAGTAAAGTAAACAAACGGAGGACAGGAGGGAGACCTGTGAGTGTGCAGCGGAGGGGGGGGGGAGGTGTGAGGTGTGAGGTGTGAGATGGTGAGGGTTTTGTAGGTAGAAGCTTGTGTTTCTCCAGAGAAAAGGAGAAACACAAGTGTGAACGTCTGTGTACAGAGAGCGGGAAGAGGGAGCTCAAGAGGTGACGGGTGGGGTGAAAAGAAGGAAATGAAGCAGCACAAGCCTGTCCAGTCCTCTGGGACACTCCTGGGAGAAGAGCGTCACAGCCTTTTTGCTGCATGATCTTAAAGCCCTCTCTCTGCCTCTCTCATGTCCAGCTTATTACTGGCTTTGTCTTTTCCCGGCTTCATTCAACCATTTGTCCCCTGTGGCAAGGAGTCATTGTCTGCAAATCCTCCTCCTGCTGCCTTCCCTGCTTTCCCCTCTCCTTTTCCCATTCTATCTCTCCATTGAGAGGTACTTAGATAAGGCCCGGGGTTCAGTCTGACGAAATCAGAACTTCCCACTGAGCCAGGATTAAACTCTGAGTGACCGAACGGACAACTTCTCTTGCTCTCCGCGGTTGGCTGGCAAAGAGTTTCCATCTCTCTTTTTGACAGTTTAAACACCCGTCTGTCTGGCTGCCTCCTGAGCCTCTCCATAAGTGCACTTTGAGTCTCTCTCTGCTTGTCTGCTTGTTGCCTCTTGCTGTCTTGCCATATATCTGCCGTCTGTCATCGTTCTCCATCTCTCAACTTCTCCGCACATACTCTAAAGATCTATCCACACGTCTTCCCCACCCCTCTGTCTCCTTCCACTTTGAAACTTCACAACTGTACAAGTGTGTACATCCCTCTTATATAAGTCCTCATTCTTGTGTGTTCTACTTCTGCTGTTTTATACAGATGTATCCTTCTTGTCTCTATCTACCAGTGATTTGATCTCCCCCCTCCTTCCAGGCAGACAGACAATATAAAGGATTTAGCAGAGTGGCATCATGCTGTTTGTGTTTTTTTTTTTTTAAATCCACAATCCTCTCGATGAAGCAGCCGAGCAGAATGACACTAAACTGACACCCAGCCTTTGACCTCGAGGTGTTAGCAGAGGGTTGAGCTTAAAGTGGAGCTTTTGCAGTCCCATACTGCCACTTGGTGGTATAAGTGAAAAGTGCATTTACTAAAAAAAAAAATATATATATATATATATATATAAATAAATATATATATTTATATATACATATATATATATATATATATATATATATATTTTTTTTTTTTTTTAGGTACATTAACGTCACATAGCAATTGTTTTTGTATTTTATACTTAGAACTAATTTTTCATTTCATTATTTTTTTCTTCAATACATTTATGTGACATTATCATATGAAACATCATCATCATCAAAATATCATATGAAATGAGGGATTGCAGTAGAATGAACTACAATGGTCCACCTAAACCAGCTGCAGCAATAAAATACTGTTATTGTTAATGCAACAGTTATGATAATCCAATGATATAACCTATATAATAATACATATTGAAAGGGGCAGTAATTAAGTTTGCTGACAATATCTCTAAACTTTTAAACTTTGAATGCAAGACCTTTGCTTAATGTGGATACCACTTTTACTCAACTGAAGGATGTGAATATTTCTTCCACCACAAGTACTGAATTACTATTAAGTAATTTCAATTACCTAAAGTCCAGTATGATGCCTTTAAACTGCTTGTTTTGTTTAAAATCCATAGACGTTAAGTTTGTGATCACATAAACAAAATTTGCAAATCCTCACAAATAAGAAAACCAGAAAATGGTTTAGCTTGAAAAATTACTTTAACTGTTAATTTATTATTAAAATAGTTACAGATTAATTTCCTGTCAAATTGATTATTTAAGCATTTTACGTCTATACTGAAAAATTCAAACATAGATGTACTTATAGGAAGGCACTATTTACATTTGGGATACTACAGGTTACAATACAGTAGACAGCGACCATAGTGCAAATAGAGGTTTTATTGAAACTTTTCAAATTCAATGTCAATGTCATTCAAAAAATGCCTTTTAGTGCATTTGATTGGTTAAGATAATCTGCAGTTAAGAGCTGTGTTAAAAGACGTATTAAGGTGAGTATCTCAGATTTTTACCATATTGTAGTTGTTGGTTATTGATTGACATTCGTTCTTTCTCCAACTGTTAACTAATCATTCCACTGGATTCCTCTCTTTCACTTAACATTCTTCTCCTCTCCCTGACTTCAAACACATCACTTCCCTCTAATTAGATCTTATTTTTACAGTTTTAATCAAGATAAAAAGAAGTTTAAAAAAGTAACCATCATCCCTTTAAAAGCCTCCCTTGCTGTGCATAGTGGTTACCTCCCTTTCCCTGTCATGTTCTCCTCACTCCTTCCAGCCGAGCCCCAGGGTCTCAGCAATGAAGGAAAAGATGTGAGTGTCCTCCAAGATGGCCTTGGCGGTGGGTTTCCCTGCACCGTGTCCACTACGGGTGTCCACCCTGACCATCAAAGGCTGGCGCTGCACAGGGCTGCTGCCCACCCCGTACTGCAAGGCAGCGCAGTACTTCAGGGTGTGCAGAGGCACCACACGATCATCGTGATCTGCTGTCAGAAGCAGGACAGCAGGGTAGGGAGGGCCAGAGTAAGGTGGCTGAGGCAGATTATGGAGAGGTGAATACCTGAGGAGAGGGTGAGAGAGACCAATTGGAAGGAAAAGTGTGAGAACTCCATACTAACAGTAAGACGAGAGAACATGGGAGTGATTCATGAATTTAACGTGATTTAGTGGCTCTGCTGTGATTGTTTTTTTTTTTTTTTTCCCATATGTGGGTGAGTGCAAAGCTGGGAACAGACCTTGATATTACTTAATGACTAAACACCCAACACAAAATGACTAATTTACAGCAACGTGCAAAGGTATATTTAATGTTGAGTCAGATAGAAAAAATACTGAACTGAGTAAATATAAATGACAACTCACGTGATGACACCTACTCTACCCCAAAATCCAACTGAAAGATAAATTCTCTTGTGCATCTATACCAAAAGTCTGCCCTCATAATTTACTTACTGTTTTGCAGAGAACTGCACTGAAACTATAAAATAAGGCTCACTCGCAGCACCTGTGCTACTTTACTGTTTTTCATAGAGTTTTTAAAAAAACTAGTATTGCCTTCACTCCCGCATCTCCATCCATTCATTGATGACAGACAGGCCAGGGCCAACAGATCAGGATTTAATCCAAACTGTGATTTATTCTCATGCAAAAGTATATTTTAGTCAGGTGTTGTGATTCTTTGTGTGTTTCGTACTTGATGAGCCACTTAAACTGCTCGGGGTCATCAGAACAGCCGTAGTCAGTGGTCCAGGCATGGCCGATGGTGAATTTGTGGAACTTCAGCATATCCATCACTCCAACTTCTGCCACAGCACAGCCGAACAGGTCTGGACGCTGGTTCACGCATGCCGCTGTGTGTGTATTTAAAATTTAAATAGATTTAATTTGCTCATAAACACACATACATCGTCCTTACTTCATACTGTAGGACACAATCACTCCTAAATGGCCACTCACGCGTCACAGAGGAAGACATTATTTGGGTTTGTGCTGTGCCATATGGCAGCCAGTCTTTGGTAAATGATGTGACTAAGCACTGTTTAATGTTCTGTTTAATAGCTAAATTAATTGAAGCTAAGCAGCTAACTGCTGTTAGAAGAATTTGACATTAGCAATTATGACAAAGATGAACTATAAAGAATACAAAGCATTGCAGTCGATGCAGCTAGGACTTAGAACAGACCAGTAATCTTAGGTTTTGAGGTGATTTTTTTTCTGCAAAAAATGGTACCTATAACCAGTAAAAACTGCAAAAACATGAAGAAGTACACTGTGTGTATTCTTGGTAGCCTCATGGGTTAAACTGCACAGAAGTGGGAGCTGAGCTGTTAAATTGAGAGGAAGTGGAGGTAAAGCTCCATTTACCAGATTTCAGCTATAAAAAATAAAGGGCAGGGTTCCCCCCACAATATCAGCTCCTGAGTGTAACATGTAATGGACTGTTGCATAATAGTTTCCAGGGTATACCTTTAAAATCCCTTACTCTTCCCCTCTAGCTTTATCACTTGATTTCCCACTAAATAAATAAATACATAATGCACAAACATACAGAGCTCATCCTGTACTTACCCACTAGCAGCCCTCCATTAGAGCCTCCATTGATAGCAATGTGGCTGGCTATGGTGTACTTTTCTTGGATCAGATACTCTGCTGCACACTGGAAATCATCAAAGCAATTCTGCTTGTTCCCTAAAGTACCAGCTACAAACAAATGATATAGTATAAGTTAAGTTGACACAGAATTAAATTATAGAAAACTCACTTTTAATGCCTTATGTTTGTACCTTTGTGCCAGGTGAGGCCATACTCTCCACCCCCTCTGATGTTGGCCACTGCCAGAATCCCTCCCAGGTGTCTCACATACAGCAGGTAAGAAACACTGAAAAACACAACATAAATACAAACAAGTACAAAGTGGAAAAATTATGCCCAGAACATTTTTACATTAAATCACATTACTACACTGTATTCAAATTTAGATCACATAGTGTACCTTCAGTGGCACTGTGTACACATACAGTGTTTCTCACTGATGCATATATTTGCATCAACACCCCATTATTACCTGAGAAATCTGACAATAACTAGACCCTCATATTTTTGTCCCTGTTTTGAAGTACCTGCCAGTGACTGGTAGGTTTACAACAGTAGCAAGAACAAGCAATCCGCTAACTCTCATGTGCTCTTCAGATATCTCCCTCTCTAGCTTATGTAACACGGCTGGTGAGTGTTATTTTATACTGTATGTGCATCTATATATTCATGGGTTCAGATAAATCATAGTTTTGCAGAACAAATGTGGCAGCTCTTTTATGTTTTATAGAAAGCTGGTATTTACATTATGTCCAACAGGCACCTGAAATGTTTACACTTTTCTGGAGTTCAAGGGATAAGATCAGTTACCACCACATCTTTGGATGTCTTTGGATCAGTTGTACTTACTTATAGTATGGTTGTATGGAAGCCTCAAAGCCTCCATATCCATAAAGGAAAACAGGATGAGTTCCATCCTTCTTCAGGCCCTTGGCGTGGACTAGGAACATGGGAATCTTGGTTCCATCTTTACTGGGATAAAATACCTGGATATATATTAGGTAGGTAGGTGGGTGAACACACATTTTATTGGGGCATGGCTTTCACATGATGTGTGAATATTTTTGTCGACTCTCTATTTGGCTATTTTTCTAGTCTTAAATGAGCTGTTCACACCATTTACCACTTCCTCAACCATAGTGAGTACAATTCTGGGAAATCTGCATCATTATATGAATATGCAAACAACCGATGTGATAACGGAACAGACACATGAATAAACTGGAAGATAGCAGTACGAAGAGAGTAATGGGGGAAGTTTGAGCATGGAGACAAGGGGTGTACAGAAATCAAGAAAACAGGGTCATTACCTGGCTGGTCTGGTAGTCTTCTTGCTCGATGCCTTCTACAATCACCTCCCTGAATACTTTGGGCTCTGGGTTTGACTCACTTAGATCACAGTGGTAAATGATACCTGAGTTTCAAAGAAAAAAGGCCACAGGTTAGAGGCTACAGTATGTTTAACTTAATAAACAGGTATATTTTAATAACTGATTGTTCACATTTTGTGAAAAAAAAATACTAATTACATTTAGAATTACATAATCTGCAGGTCCCAGTACTATAGGCTATCTTATGCAATATTTGGTCTTTACTATGAGTTTAACTTTTAACTAACATGTAATGTATTTTTCCCTCACTTCTAATGTAATATTTAAAAGCAACAGAAGTAGTCGAAGATGTCATTGCAGTGGCAATGCAGCACTTGCAGGAACAGATTTTAGATGTAAATGAGGATTTCCTGCTTTATGATTTATGACAGTAAACTGAATATATTTGGGTTTTGGACTGTTGGATGGACAAAACAAGAAATCCTGAGACCACACATTGAGTAGTATTAATTTTACTAATATGAGACAATTAAAATTTATGTATTAAATCAGGATTACCTGGTGTAGTAAAGGAGGTGAACTTGTAGAAGAAGTCTGAGTGTTTCTTCTTGCAGCTCACGCCGGCCACTGTGCCAACATCCAGCGGCAGGTCCCTGACCAGCTGGCCTGTGGACAACTCATACACCTGCAGGATATCCTTCACATCATGAACATAGTTGACCAGCAGGTGGTGCTGGTTCACACAGGAGACAAAGCCTTTAGAGAGGAAACAAAGAGGAAGTGGTAAAAAAAGTGAACATGACAGTATGTGGCTGGTTTTGTTGAGAACACTGTATCCAAGTGAGACTGTAGTCATGTTGTCGGTCTTCTTCTCTATGCTGTATCAGTTTCCTCTATGCTGATGATCCAAAGGTAACCAAATGTAGCCAAATGTAACTATGCTACAGATTGCACATGACCTTACTAATTAATGTGGTTAATATAGATGTTACTGTAAAATGTACAGTACAGCACAGAGTTAATGCAGGCATAGACTGAATTGTTATACTGTACTATAACCTGACCTCATCAACAACCAGCAGAGGGCAGACTAGCATGCTGTTAGTGTAATATGCTGTAAATGCAGGGCTATCGCTCAGTAGAAGGCAGTGGTGCTACAGATGCTGCCTTCTCTTTGTTACTGTGTTTATTAACATAGTAACCAGAATTCCATACATGACATTTGCTTATGAGTGTTGTCAGTGTCAAGACAAGGACAATAAAGGGTAGACTGATGAATCAGTGGCATTCAACAGGCTGATGTCCCCTTCTATAACCAAAAGGACTCACTTGGGAGTTCTTCTGTTGTAAAGAACTGATGTTGGGCATATTACTGAACTGATACTGGGTCTATTACATGGCTATTATAAAAGCTGGGTCTGAGACAGTATTAGTATAGAGGAGAAACAGCACTCAATTTACAAAAAGGGCCAAGATGGTGCCACTCACTCATGCACCATTTGCAGGAATGTGATATAATCAAACAAGTTGGTGAGACAACAAGGGCTCTCTTTAAAAGCAGTTGAATAGCATGTTATTATCAGATGTAAGTGTCAGCTCCCCACTGTGAATTTCATGCATACAATGACTAGTTTAAAAACATTTTAAAAACATAATTCATTTTTATACATGTAAACTAATAAAGCAGTATAGTCGATACCATAATCATTTGGCAGCACATTACTTCAAGTTCCCATATTTAGCATTTAAAAGCACTAAACATTTAGTAAATGGCTGACACTCTACAATGTAGCTCTACATTTCTGTAAATAGTGTTTTTAAAATTGCAACATTGGTCAGCAATTATAATTCCTTCCATAAAGACATACTTTATATTATTACAACCATGTAACCATTACCATGTTGTCATTTATTATTTGTTTATACACCAGCCTCCACTAATGAGTGCCCCCAGGAGGAGTTGTAGTTGGAGACAAATACATTAATAAACACATCTATGAAATTTTTATTTACTGCTTGTTGCTAAGTATGCCCTTTTTTTCATTCCAATATTTGTTTATTTTCCTTTACACTCGTCCTGCCGTGTGCGTGTGTGTGAACACATCAGTGCGGTGTCCCAGCAGAAGTGTGGATATTCACAGCTTTGTGTTTCATTGACCTCTAGGGACAGTTACCATAATTTGAATGACTCATATCAAAAGCAAGTTAGGACAAAGTGCTTATGGACCAAATTTCACTTTTTGAGCAGAGTTCCCTCTGACGAAGGTTTTCAACCACAGACACAGAACTTCCCAGTTGCTGTGGTCAAAGATTCAGTGAAACAGCATTTTGCAAGATTTCAAGGGCTGAATTGTGGAACTACAATTCTA
The DNA here is from genome assembly GCA_033238685.1 of Lates japonicus. Taxonomy (NCBI): domain Eukaryota; kingdom Metazoa; phylum Chordata; class Actinopteri; family Centropomidae; genus Lates; species Lates japonicus. Next base: position 3,971,675 of record BRZM01000037.1, on the reverse strand, counting down.
CGTACAAGCCCTTTACGCATTTCTAAAGCTTGGCGGAGTTTTCTCACACTCCAGCACAAACCCACAGCTGCCATGCCAACAAAAGTCTGTTTTACAAACCAAGAGCGGAAGTGCCCTTTTAAGTCTTGGACACATTACTTTTCTTTTGTAGTGAACCTATATTATGTGGGTGGACCACATGGCTGGCTGTATCTTCGACTGTATATTCTATTGAAAATTCCATTTAGTCTCACCCAGGACATCCTTGTTGTGCTGTGGTATGAGGGTAGTCCAGTGCTGTCTGTCTGGTTTCTGAATGTCTATGTTGATGATACAGTATCGAGGAGCATCAAAGTTGGAGCGGAAAGTGAATACAGTTCCCTCATTGGTGATGTAAGAGTATTGGGCTTCGAAGTTGTCCACAAGTTTGACCCATGGCAGCAGCCCTGGAGGAGAAGATAAATAAAATGACAGAAAAACTCAATTGTTAAAAATGAATCACCTGACTCTTATTTCTAATTCTGACCGTTGGGAATTTCAGTTATTTATGACTTTTGACTGTGCTGTGTTATAAAATCAATGACGTGTTTTCACAATACCCTTACACTGAAAGTTTCAAAATTCCTGTTTGTGGGAGAGATATTTTTCACACCAGACAACAGACCTCAGAGTGAATTTTGAAATCTCCACATCTGGTGAAGTAACTGTTGAGTCACTGGCACCGGCATCAACTCCTCTTCTGCTGATACAGCACTGTTGTTGTGTTTTGTTTTGTTTTTGTTATGGAGCTGTAGAGATACTATCTATTGCTGCTTGAAAATCTGCATCATAAAAAAGCTGGGGTGGTTTTCACTGAATAACTGAATCAATTTTTGATTCATTGAAAGTAGATACAAAAAAGGAGAATAATACATAAAGTGACAAGATCCAAACTAGACAGGTCACTTAGTGCTGAAGTGCCACTAATAACTGCTATTAAAACAGAGAGAATTCATTAGCCAGTCAATAGAAAAATAATGACCAACTAGTTTGATAACTAATTAATCATTTCAGTCAATAGGTTTCGCACACAAAATCATTTAAAATCATGACATCAATTTCACATGGGTGCAGTACTGAGAAGCCAAAGCAGACCTAAAGTTCCATTCTGTACAAGAGATCCTACTACTCAAAAAATGTGAGAACTGTCTCTAGTTGTGTTTCTGCCGTGCTTAGATCACAGAACACATGAGGCTGACTCAAAAAGACAGACCTGTGATGCCACTGGGGAGCTGCTGAAGGTCACAGTACCACAGTTGGTTGACTGGCTCACAGCCTTCAGTGATGGACAAAACAGCGTATCTACCATCGTCTGATATCTGAAAAGAGGAAGCAAAGAAAATACAAAGCAAAGAAAGACCAAGAGAAAGGCATGTAATTACGTCAGTGTAGTCTTTGCTAAACTGCTCACAGATCTTATTGATGGGTATGGCACATTCATCCCAACAAACCAGCCAGGTCACCGATTCTTTTGAAATGCCGAGGAGATTTGTGACAATGGTGCTAAGATGAGTGTCTGCTGATATGCGTTTCTGCTGTAGAATTTTGGGTTAAGTTCTACTGAAGCTTTAAATGATCTTAATTATACTGAGTAATTTTGAGATTACTACAGACTTACAGTTACTGCGCTGTGCCACTTTGGATGGTCAGGGAACTCTGCAACCAGAATGTCTTGTGACTGTTTGGTGCCGATGACATGGTAGTAGAGCTTCTGATTAATGTTGCTAGTAGTTTCTGTGCCTGTAGAGAAACACAGAGGGGTTGAGTCTTGAATACATTTGTAATAGTTTTGTTTGCTAAATTGTTATATTGGTGCTTGTGTGCATGGTGTCACTTCCTAACCATCTGTTTTGCCCTCCTGGCGTGGGTAGCAGTTGTAAAAGACACCCTTTGCATCATGAGTCCAGGCCAGACAGCTGAATTTAACCCTTTCAAGTACATCAGGCAGTGGGGTGAGGTCATCAGCCTTCATGAAACGCACTGTTACCCAGTCGGAGCCACTGCTACTCAAACCATATGCAAAATATTCACACTCTTCCGACAGACGGCCCACTGCACGGAGAGGGGAACAAATGAAAGAAGGAAGTAGTCGGCACTGTAAATCTTTTTCTGTTCATCTGTGTATATGTGTGCACACAATAAGAAGTGCTCTGTTGTTTGGCTCACTCTTTAGTGCCACAGTGCCATCTTCAGAGAGTTCATTTGGGTCCAAGAAGACTGTGGCTGGTCCATCCAGAGAGTCCTGCACATAGAGCACATCCTGGTTCTGTAGCCCTTTGTTGTGGTAGTAGAAATACCTGAAAATAAAACAGGAAATTAAGTCACCGTGAGCAGTTTTTTGTGATTTCAGACCTGCAGTTGCAGTTACTCCCTCTGATAAGTATAGTTGTTTTTAAGTCTGTGCAGTGCCAGTCCTTAAAATCTTGACTAGTACCTCTTCCCTCTTTTGTAAGGGCAGCTGTATTTGGGATAGTCATAGAGCTCAGTGAGGCGCTTGTGGAACTGAGCCCGGACAGCACATTGCTCCAGGTACGGCATGGTCAGTTTGTTCTGCTCCTCAACAAAGGCCTGAGATACAAAGGGAAAGTGAGGAGGGATCAAATTCAGAGCATTTTAGTAAAGACACAACTTGAGTTTTCTGCAAGACATCATTGCATACCATCGTTTCTGCACCATCAGGGTCCTCCAGCCATGCATAGGGATCACAGATCTTAGTTCCATGGTAGTCATCCACCTGTTTAAAAGATTAACAAGTTAAACAGGAACAAACACACAAACATAACCACGCAAACAAGAAGTGAGTTCAATCTTGGCATTCAAACTTGATTTTCTTGACAGAATGGATTCTCTTGTGCAATTCTATGGTTTTAACTTCCGTCCAAAAACGTTTTCTGTGGAACTAACAGCATCTGCACATCTGACTGTTACATTAATATTTGGCTTGTCAGCTTATTAATTGTCAGCACCAGAGGGTATGTTGTTATTTTAGGTGCTTTTAAAACACCAACCTTGATGCATCAATGGGCAGATTGGAGCCCAAATTGTTTTGAGTCACAAGAGCTGTACCCAATTACCTGAGAAACACAGCATCATTATTCCTGAGAATTTAACCATAGTTTGGCATCACTTAACAATAATACAGTCTAAGTCAAAAGTGGGGTTGCACAAATTTGTTATGCAAATTGAGACTGTCTGGATCCTATCTTACCCTTGGCACATGCAAGCTGAACTGCATGTGCCGATGTCAATGAACCCAAATATGCCAGCAGCAGCAAAATGCCAAACTCCTGGTCCAAATCCTAGATGAGGCATTGAAAAGAGAATATGTACTCAAATGTCTGTCTCCCAATGAGGGATGGAGCAATCTGATATTAGTCTGATAGGCAATACGCAGTATGGACAGATACCTAAATTGATGAGTTGATATTGGCACATGTAGAGCTTTACCACTCCTATCTGCTGGTTCCCAAGAAATTAGAAGGCATTTGTCCAACCATAAACCTACGTATTCTCAATTCTCATATTGCAAAACAACAGTTGGAGTGTATCCATCTCAGTGGATAGATGCCCCTAACCTTCCCTGTCTTAGGACATCTATGTTTTACCTTTGAGGGGAATCAAGTTTATTTGTATTATCTGGTATCATACAAAAGATTTTTACAGGCATGAATTCCCAACTTAGCCCAGTAAGGCACGATAATTTTTTAAATGTTGGCTGGTTCTGTTTAGCTGTTCTCTGACTCATTTGCTTTATCCATAACTGTGTGGGAATGGTATTTAGAGAAAAGTGGGTGTGACCCAGACAAACACTGACTGATTCTCACTACATTCGATGTTTAGTGGATATCCACACATCACACCTTCCAACATACTACAGCATGCTGTAACCTGAGTCAGCAGACACCATACCTTAGTTTGTGTCCAGACTCCAGACTCAAGCATAGAATTGCCCATGATTCAGGCAATTTAGCTATGGCAATACCTACAAATGTGGACAATGGTCATGCCCAAAGGTCATGCCCTCGTGACCTCAGTGTCCATTTGCAGGTTCTAATCACCTTAAAAGGAGTTTACATTTCACAGAAACAGAAATATGCTCTGAGTCTGAAGGCTCATTCTGATAACTGTTTTAAGAAAAGAGGACTATTTTCAGAGTGACGCACAGCTAGGTCAGCCACAGGTAACTGCCTGCAGCCTAATACTGTAATTAGACTTAGACTTAGACTTAGACGGACTTTATTGATCACTTTGGGATGACTCCCTCTGGGAAATTACGACATTAGACAGTATTTTTAATTCACTGGTAAGGGTTAGTCAGCGCTGAAATGAGCCAGACAGATGGCCAAATTTGAACTGAAATGCTTTGGTTTCTTGTGAACTCATCTGTAATATTACTATCCTTGAGTAGTGATTTATTGGCTTCATGACCTCAAAAGACTTTTCTGTCGTTTAGCTTGCCAGTTCAGCAATGGAATGACTGCTTGCTTTTCTGTTGTTCATAAACAACACAGTGGTTGCAGATGGACCATGCTGGGGGCATGGGTGAGGGTGGTGACTATATAGTGCTGACATTACAACCTTACAGAAGTCCTGACCACTCATTTTAAGGCCCAGTTTCTGAATGTGGGCTGTGTGCATTTCCACATGCATTTCTGCGTTTATTGGGTGTTTTGAAACTTTCACAGTATTTATATATCACCTAGACCTGCTTTACATCAGAAAGACATGGAAATCTCACATTCTAGAATATGGGTAAATAAGTGGATTGACAGAAAATAAACTGCCAACAATTTTGATAGTTGTTTACTTGTCTTTTTTATAATAGCAAATTGAATATATTTGGGGTTTAGAGTATTAATATGACAAAACAAAATTTAAATGACTGAGCTTAGGCTTTGAAAAAATAGTGGGACCGAAACACTTACTGTCAACCCTAATCATTAAAAAAAAAAACAACTAATCATTACACCTCTATAAAATAGACGTAGGCGTTTCTCTAAAAGAAATATATCACTGGGTCTGTGGCGAAGGCGAAACGTATTTTAAACTATCATGCAACAGACACGATAGTTTAACAAAACATAAATTATAAGATGGACGAATAAAAACTATTCTTTTGGTGCCCAATCTATAATTTCTTTGAGGGTAAGACAGTGCTGGGAGAGTTATGACTCAGTATTATTACAATCCTGGCAAGGCCCTGCACACACCAAACACGGGGAAAGAATTTTCAGAGGCGCAGTAGTCACATGGAATCCGAAAATAATGTAGTGCGTGCAATATCTCAGTGAAGCTAAATAAAATCAACTCTGACAGTCTCAGCGAAATAAATGAGCATTATGAACATAGTGATCCACTGGGACGTTGGGATCGTGGGGTGTTTGTGTGACTTCATCTGAACTGCATGACACATTAGTTACAGAGCAACAGGCTTTCACGTTGCTCCTTTTTCACGTGGCCAATACCACTCGGGTGACTTTTTCAGCTGGTCTTAAAAGTTTTGTTTTTGTTTCTTCATTCAGTCGCCATTTTCCCCTCTCTAACCCTCCACCCATATGACTTGTCTTTCTCTTCCTGGTCTCGCCTCTCCTGCTTGTGTACTTGCACCAGCAAATTTCACCGACAAGCGTCACCGAGAGATAAAAACCACTTCAGCAGGACTTTGACACTGACCTTATCCTCATCTCTTCGGGCAGTCGGGTACTTAAACGCCATGGCGGGGTCTCCTAAAGTGTTCTTCCGTTTCCCTGAGTCGACTTTGCTTTACGAGTTTTTCCCCCTCTTTTTTTTACTTGTTCTGGATGCTGCGCTTCGAGTAAATCAATGGACCCTGGAATTGAAAGTGAAAGCATTTTTTCACAGACAGACGCACGTTTGCGCGAACCGCCTGGGTTTGTTCTTTATACAGGAAGTGATGTGGCATCCAGGACAAGTGATACCCATAGTGCCCGCGCGCATTTGTGAAATGAAAACAACACCTTTTGCACAATTTGAAAATCCCCCACCAAAACAAAATAATAGTACGTGTCTGGAAGCACAGAGTCCACATTATTTTAGATCTCCACCTACATAGCAATTTGTTCATCAAATCTAATAAAATCCAATGCAGAAAAAAATCTTAAGACCAGATGAAACAAGGGAAAGTTGTGCACTGATACTGAAAACTGCAGGCTTGTAAAGCAAGCATATACAGTGAATCACTTTAATAAAAAGCAGTGCTGTTTGCACCGTTATCACCATGCACAAGTAATTTTAATTTTATTAATTTTAGTAGTAATTTTAATTTTATCTTAATTTATATTTGGTGATGGTTGGTGTGCTGCTGCTGTAACAAAGCAATTTCCTGTCAAGGATCAATAAAGTATTATTATTATTATTATTAAGAGCTGCAAGGCATTACAGGCCTTTAAAAACCTGTAAAATACAACTAACCATTACTGTCATTATTTAATTAATATTTATATTTCATAGATTAATCATTTAGTCTGTAAAATGTCAGAATATAGAATTGACGCTCTCCAGCTCCCCTCCCCTCAAATTGCTTGTCTAACCATCGGTCCAAAACCCAAAGATACGTAATTAACAATAATGTAAAACTCAGAAAAGTAGTAGTAAATCCTCACATTTGCGTGACACATGGAAATGATTAGCAGTGTTTTCCTGAGATTTGACCTGAATGATTTATCAGTCATCAAAACTGATGATTATTTTCAGTTGATCAATCAGCTAATTATCTCTGTGTGAAAGCTTTTGCAAAAGGCATTTCATACTATTCATTTGCTAGACTGAACACTGAGGGTTTTTTCCCATTTTAAAACGATACACTGACACACCCATTACTCATCTTTAGATCTTTCCCACTTTCAGTATTTCTCAGCAGGATCATGCATTTCTGACTAAATGAAATAAATAATGCCGTCATCTTAGTTGGCAGTTAAACACAAAATTACACAAAGGCTACAACTTCAATAAGAAAAGCATGTTATGTTTCTGTGTTAGGAAATGTCTACATTTTACAGCCCCAAACCAAGGACCGACTTTGGTGATGTCTATAAATGAGGGCATTTCCATTTCTTTGAAAATAAAAACAAGTTCTACAGATATGAGTCTGCTGCTTTCCAATGGCACAATGTCACTATACTATAAATAGTTCCCAATGTCAATGAACAGTTACTGTATGTTTTTACATACTCCAGCTGTGCTTCACTTTTTCCCTCTGAGACAGGGCCAAGAGGTAAATAATGTTAGCTTTGCCTCACAATAAGGTCTATGAACACATTTCACTCCATCACTTTGATTGGATCTATTTGTTGTCTTCTGAATGTAGCTGTAACAGGTTTAAAACAACATGTTGAGACATTGAACATCCTGGATTAAACCCCCCACCCCCACCCCACCAAGATGGAGGGACTGGGACTGAGACAGACAGAGAGAGAGAGAAAGAACAAAAACAGAGTTTCAGACTTGTAATCTGTCTAATCCACAAAGCTGTGAAAATGACTGGGGAGAAAAGGGGGAGGAAAGGAGGGGAAAGATAGACAGGGAGTCAGAAAGAGGGCTAATTTCAAACTAATTTAGCTAAGGTGATTAAGTGAGACTGGCTTGATGAGAAAATAAGCTGTTAGAAGGCCTCTGACCCTGTTTCAGTATATTTACCTCTGTCTCAGTGGTTGTATATGAATATAATAACTTCAGAGACACAGGATACAATAAAAAAGATGGGATAGGTGGACACATCACCATCTGATAGTGGTGTTTAAAATGCTGACAGTAAAATCTATATTTAGTACAGCTGCAACACTGACAATAGCCACTCTTAAGTCATGTTAAGATAAATTTTGATCAAATCACTGCTGTATAATTCAACTTTTTTACTTATTTATGACCATCTGGGTTTGTTTATGTAAGCCTTTTTGCTATGTTGTCTGATTTCTGTGATACATCTAACACTGCAGTTGCTATAAATTCTGTAAAATATATATTTTTAAATATAATATGTTGCATTGTGGATAGGCAGTCCTCTCTGAATTGCAGAGGCAGTAATTATAAAAAGACAACATTTGGTGCTAAATTAGCCCACTTAACCCAGTGATGAATCATTGCTTTGCCGATTACCTAACTACTGTATGGCAACAAGTGTCTTAATTGGCCGTAAAGTCTGCGGAGGAGCCCTAATCTCTGGAGCCGAAAGTGGACCAGGCCAAGTTGCAGGCAGATGGACTGTTACAGCAGATATTTGAGGCCCCAGACAGCCTGAGCTGTGCACCGGCTCAACCAGGCTGGCTTTGGCCTGGCCTCCATGGCGTGCTGTGCAGATGGACCCTAATTGGCTGGTGAGACCCAGGTAGTTTGCCAATCTGCGAAGACAGAGAGATTAGATTAGCCATGTCAGATTATGGCAGAGCAGAGTCAGACGGTGTCATCTGACTGCCATGAAGCTCCAGACTCACCCACTGAGAGAGAGAGGGACAGAGGAGAGGAGGCAGGAGGGGCTGAGTTGTTGATGTTGTGAGAGGGAGAAGAAAGGAGATGATGAAAAAAAAGTGTGTGAATAAATTAGAGCTAAACAGTCAAAGAAAATGTTTAAAGACAAAAAAGAAAAATATGCCTAGGAGTGAGAGGAAAATATACAATGGGAAGAGGAAAGGTGGATGTATCTCATATTCATAAGTCATTTCTGAGGGGACAACATCTTGACTATAAAACCAAAAATACACACATCTGGATATTGCAAGTTGGAAAAGTAAAAAATAATATAAAATGCATGCCTGCATATGTAAAAACACACATACACACACACACACACACACACAAGTGAACAACATTATTCATCCCAGGGGCCTCTCCTCAACAGATGGTGCAAAGGGCAGCCTCTGAAACAGATAATCCGTTATTGTTCTGAATATTTTGATTATCATCCAGGTTGTCATTTCAAAATCATACACAAATCACCTCCTAACCTTAGCTTGATCCTGGGCTTACCGCTGCTCCCGAGGCTAATATCGTTGGCTCAGGCCCCAAAGCCATATTGTAATATAACCGAGAGTGCTATTCCATAAGCTTCTCATTTTAGAAATTGATGATGTACAGATTTTGTTCTTTTCAGAGAGCATAAAGAGAAGCTTGGGAGGAGATTTGAAGGTGTTTACAATTGCTGGCTTGTGCTGCTGCTGCCTTCAAGTTAGATTTAATCCATAAATGCACAAAATGTAGATTTTTTCTTTTTTACAATTCCTCTGAAATATATCCCTCATTTCCTGCTGTTAATATCTTTGTTAAATTTTTCTCATTAAGAAAAATGCTGATAGCTGACCACTGTCTTTTCATCAAAAAAGATTATATAAAACTGACTTACTCCACCCTCTTTTTATTTTAATTAAACCCATAAGCAGTGCAGTCCACTTTAAATTAACAATAATCAATAAAGAGCATAGCGGGAATTGTGGCCTGATGCCAAGTATTGATCTGTGGTTAATGTTTTTGTTCTGCGGTACGCATGACGCCCTGGGGACAATAAAAGACCAGTGAGATTAAGACAATTAGGGGGTTGATTGTTATCCAAAAGACAAGAAAAAGAAGAAGATTAAATGAGGAGATTTAGGTCAAAGTGGGGTTGTCCAGAGGAGGGAAGGAGGAGGGGCAGGGAAAAGGAGGAGGGCAAAGAAAAGGTGGGAGGAGGAAGTGGAAGGATTGGGGTCAGAGAAACTGATCACTGTAGTATGGGCTTGTATGGGCCTGGCCTAGGGAAGAGAGTGAAGGAAGGAAAGAGGGAGGGAGGGCCTGATTCCTGGCAAGACTACATTGGATTAACCCAAAGAGCAAGGTGGGGTGTCACCTAGTGTACTTCACCTGATTTCCACATTAGGCATGCCTGTCTGGGGATTTTCCTTAGCTGTCTAGACTTCTGAATCAGCACTGGCTGCTGTGATGTTTTGCTTTTCTGTCCTCTCCCTCTCTGTGTGTGTGTGTGTCACTCTCATGCCCGTTTGCCCCTCCTTTTCCTGGCCAGCCTAATTAGCAGACATTTTTATTGATCCGCTGGATTTGGTGCTGAAATCCCCTTCCCTGTCTGCCAGACAGATCTTGGCTAAAGTCTCTCTGTTTAGCTGGTGGTCTTTGAGATTGGGGAGTGGGTGGTGGTACACAAGCCCACCTGTTGACCACAAGCCGAAAGCATTTAGACTTTGCTCCACCCTTACATTACACGTTTCTCCCCAGCACACCATCTTCAAGTCTCCCAGTACCTTCTGTAGCCCCCCAGTGTCCCCCTTACTCTACTTTTGTTGGACCTCGTCTGACCTGGGCCAGCTAGTTGTGTTGTGGGGGATGACAGAAGTTAGAAATAATTGGAGTTTTAGGGTGGTAGACTCTCATTAGTTTGGGAAGTAGGGGATTGTGGTAAACACCCTCTGATAATAGAGTGGTAGGGAAGGATTATGGCATCATACATTGTAAATTAGCCACCACACACTAGCTAATAAACCAACATCTGCTGGCACTTGTTGCTTTTGCAGGCTGTTGAACCTGATACAACAACATATTCAGTTCCTCTAACAAAGGCGATTCGAGGTAGGCAATTAGAGGTAAACATGTAGATTGCTGGTGTTTTTGTGATACAGTTTCGTGTGCTATTGGATATTTGCATGCTCTTGAAAAGAGAAGCAAGTATATTTTACTCCAAACAAAGTACTTAAGTATAATTTCAAATTGTACTTAACTTTCCTAATTTCCAATTTATGCTACTTCATGTTGACTCCACTACAAGTCTTTTCACAACTTCATTTATTGTAACATATGTTGTTCCTAGTGCTTTGTTTGTCCTTTCCTCCCCTGTCTGTTAGTTCTGCCTGGGTACTACTTGAGTCAGTTATAAGTGAGATGAGTTTGACTGTGGGGCCAGTCGTGACTCTTGTAGCATCAGAGACAGGAGGCTCTGAGTTAGGGTTGCGGTGCTGCCTCTCAGCCTGGGGTTTATTTTATTTTGGTGCGCGTTGTGGTTTGTAATCACTGATTTGATCTCTTAGTTGTTTTGGTATGTCTTTGTATTAATAAATCCCCATGGATTTGTTCCAACCGTGGTTCTTCTTGGTTGATTTGAGTCAATGGTGGGGTGTAACAACATTAAATAATACACTTACATATAATAAGTTACAGCAGCGTCATGTTTCAGATCTGTACTAGTTACTAGTATTTCTTTCAGAGAAGACATTTCCTCTTTTCTGTTCAAGCAAAATCAGTTTCAGATTGTACATACTGAAGTTTATCGTATTGATGACATTATCAGCACATGATGTTTTGTTTAAAAGATTCCAAGTTAAGGCTAAAGGGTTTGTGGAGCATTAATTTCTGGATCATCAGAATGTGATGAATCAGAAAATAGGCTTTCATTAAAGGTTAAGGTAATGTGATCTGTGCTGGTAGTGTGCACCTGCATGTCCAACACTAGATATGAAGCAATGACATAGGTATGATCTATTTATTTAATGTTGTAGTATTGTGTAATGGGTTTTATTATTGGGAAATATTTTTTGAGAATGTGCAATCTAATATTAATCTAATAAATGGGATGAGTTACGTCAGTACCCCAGTCACAGGAAATCCACAATGAATCTGGTAATAAAATTTGTTTTTTCAGTAGTATTTACCGATACTAACAAATATCGTACAGTGCTGTGCTGCACACCCTGTGTTCCCCTCTACTACTAACCCGTTCCTGTTTAAGTGTGGTTCCATATCTAAACTGAACTGAGAATCCTGACATCAACTTAGACATACATCGCCATCTACTCTGGTTACATGCATTTTAACCACAAATATCCTGCAATGTGAGGCTAAAACTAAGAGACTTTCCTGTCTTTGAAAAGAAGAAGAGACTCTGCCACAGAACAAGAGAGTTGCTGGTAACAACAAGTTTGATGTTAGTTCTCGAAAAAGATAAACACAACTGTGTGTAATTATATTGTAATGAGCTCATACAAGTATCACGATGGTGGACTGTTTTATATATTATCGTACTTCAATAGGTTTTCACAGTGCAGCCTAGATTTTACACTGGCTGTAAAGGTGAAATGTAATATGAGTGCTTCTATTTTTAGCTAAGTGAGGCCAATGATCGCATACGGGTATAATGTGGGTGATTAATAGAATAACACCTCTTGAAAAAACCATGCACGTCACCATACAGTTAAATTAGACATCTAAGTCTCATACACACCAGCCCTCACATGGTTCAAGTCACTGTTGTATGCATGGTAAACAGATGATGATGATGATGCAGATAGGATGTTGTTTGGGCCTCTGGCTCATCTGTCTTCACTCTTCCTCTTCTGTGATGGCGTATTGCAACCCAGAAGAGGTGTGAAAATGGGAGCGGGTTATTTTGGTCTGTCACAGTCAGCCTCTGACTCTGGCTGCAGATGCTGGTGAGAAGTGTGAGTTCCTGCTTTGTGTTAACCTTAAAGTTCAAAGAGACAGTGCTAAAAGAATGGTATGGGTGAAGCATTTGTAGCCATCATCTCTAGATAAATCTGTACTGATTTCTGCTGCAATGATGTATCTACAAGTTATTGTCAGAGTAGTGGGATGTTCCGCTTCTTTACAGTTACAATAAATGTATTATAGTTTTGCAGTGTCCAATTTCATTGCAGCTTTGAGTCATTGATGAAGCACTTTGCATAGCAGGCATGAGCCTGGTCTGGCGAACAATGCATGGCCTCAATAAGTCGGGTTCCAATGTTTTACAGTGTGTTTTGCAACAGGATGATGATGTAATTGTTGTCAATATTGTGTCACACTGACTGAAGGATAAGCTTATATTTTACATTTTGTACCTTTATCATTATGCTGCAGAGTCAGTACTGTGGTAATTTATTCGTGGCAGGTAAAGTCTCAAGTCATTTCAAATTAAATATGTTTGTGATATTTTTTGAAGTGCCATACACACAGTGTCCTGTCCTTTATTTACTAGACTGCAAGGGTGGTACAGATTATATTAGTATTACATTGTTTCACATGGATCCTTTATCTGTTTGATGTTTGATCTCTAGGTTTGCTAATACCTGCGTGGTGAGTATCACCAACAGACTGACAGCCTCTCCACAAAATGTTGCTTTACTTTGCTTTGTTGGTGCTCTGCCATGTTTCCGAATCAATAAATTTTAGAATTTATTCATAATGTGAGAGAGATGGTGTATGAGAGAGGTGGTGGTGAGATCACTGTAAGAAACAATTGACCTCTGTAAATCACCAAAACAGATGAAAAGGTTAAGTTGTTTTTATGTTTAAAAAACATATGACCATATCTAAGGTCATTGGAGTTGTCCTTTCATGGATTGACAAGATTTATACATCGGGTCAAATGACATTCAAATCGCACCTGGATTATATATATTGACTCCCTTGTTTATAGATACCTAATAAGTTCCCACCACCATGGAACCGCGGAGGTTACTTCCATAAGCTTTGAAACAGATTTTTATCCGTCATGTGGTTCAAACAAAGGCCTCGCGATGAATTTACAGTACCCTGGGTGAAACGCGGCGGTCGAACAACGCAGTCTTCTCCTTTTGAGGAGAAAGGGCGGATGTCACACTGAATGATATGTGAACTGGGCAAAACTACATTCTTCTTTAAAATTCTTATCTACGGTATGTGTGTGACAATAGATCAAAGCCTCTCCGTGGCTGTAGAGCTCAAAAGACATGATGACGATGATATAAAGCAAAACACAGCTGGGACTCTGACATTGGTTTATACACAGCTAACAAAGGGATGTGTCGACCCCCAAGACCTCTGCCCATTAAGAAAACCATTACAAAACAATTTTTATGCATGTTAGTGATGAAATGCAACAATGTAATCTTGCCTTACATATTTAGTTCAGCTAGCAGGGATGTTCCTGTGGTTAAAAGGGATCTGATGGAAAATTAAGCTGGCCGGAGGCTGGATAAACAACAACACCAAAAAAAAAACAAAAGATGTTTCTCTGGCTGCTTCCTATGGGTCATCTACTTCCTGGTTATGTGGGTGTAGATTTGTTGTACATTTTGAAATATGATGCATTATGGACAAATAATCCTCTTTTTCTCTCTATTTGGCTGCTCAACTGTTTACTGTTACCACAGTAGAAGTGGAAAACATCAGGGAGGGAGACCATCAGAGCAGGATGGATGAGGACACCTAGAAGCTAAGAGTCAAGATTGAGTATTGACACCTTATCACCATCCCAAAGTTTTCTGTTTTGAGATTTGCCTGTTTCCTCCTCTGAAACAACTGATACTCAGTTTCTGTTGTATCCAGGCGATAAATAAAGCGGCTGTCAGTTTCTTCCATGACTGGATTGTTTCCACTTTCATTCTCAGTGAATAAACACTGACCCTGGGTCTGATGACTGTCACATCTTATAATTGAGGTGAAGTTTCTATGCCTCATCTGTATTTTTTGTGGTGGTTGAATTTGAGCATAATTCAGTACTAGACCACATGATGGTATCAGTCGCACTAAGAACTCCTGAAGACGCATGATGGACAACAAGGCGTGCCAGCACAAGGGTCCCTGGCTTGTTGTTTAATAAGTGAAAAAAGATGGTAAATCAAAAGCAGTGGTAAGCAAGTTCAACAATGTGTTTTTACTAGCAAGACATATATATATAATCTTTAAACTGTGTTTTCTCTTCAAATTGACTTGTTTATGTCGTGCTATAGTTTTGTAATCATAGTTAGTATTTAGTGGTATATGTATTTTAGCCTTATGGGCTGAAATATCTCAACAACTTGAACATGGATTTGCCTGTGAAAAGTTTGGGTTATTCATAGTCCCCTAGGACTAGTTATACCCAAACACTGACTTGGGTCAGTCAGTTCATGACATTTCCTCTGGTAACAGCCATCTCCTCCAGCACAATTGTAGAGGTGTTTTCCCGGGTTTTAGAGTGAGATAAACCAACTTCTTGGATGATGCAGGTACCTGTTTGGTGCATGGTGTTTCCCCTCAGGACTGATTGTAATGCCGTTGTAACTGGCAGCTTTGGCCAATACCTTTGACAAATACGTGCAAAACATTCGTCAATATGGTTTTTAGTGCTAATAGGCTAATATTGACATGCTGGCAGAACAAATAAGATGTGAACATGGTAAATCTGCTGTCGGTATATTGCTTGATATAACAAACCTCAAGCATATTGGTTAGCATATAAAAGTATACTTAGTCATTGTTTAATAGTTATTCTAAATTCAGCTTGGACAACAGGCTGTAATTAACGATAAGGCTTTAACTGTCAGGTGACCAAAAATATGATGGGCCTACCAGCAAGTAGTCTGACGACTGTCCTGGTGAGCTCATAGAAGCAAAACCTAATAAGCAAATCCACTCTGAAACTAAACGACTCTCTATCTCTCCCAGCCATACATGAATAAGTTAGGCATAACAGTCTGTGCCACTCCCATATTTCCTGACTTATATCTCTTAGTGTTCCTGGTAAAGCATAGCCTATACTGCTCCCTCAGCAAATAGGGGATTGCTAGCTCATTTTTCCATTATGAAGGCACTCTGCTGCATTGCACAACCTTTCACCCCAGCCCTCCTTCTATGCTTTACACATAATCTACAAATTACTCATTTGAGCAAAGATAGTGATGATTGTACCTTAAATAATAAATATGTTCGGGAATACACATTTTGTTTTGGTTTGTTAAACATGGTTTCTTGGTTTAGAGTTCAGCTACATGTTACTACAGTTAGTGGCCATGTTGTTTCAGCATGGAAATGAGGGCTGGCACCTCTGAAGCTAGATGGTTGGTGTGAGCATGCCTGGCTGTTTTGTGAGTGGATTAAATTAGATAAAGCAATACATATTTTTAGGTACTAATCCCCACGTAACTCTCAGTGGGGTGGTACGATTTATAAATTAATAGTAAATTCATTTGTTAGCCACCCTGTTCACCATGCATGTGTGGGTGTGGTGTGTGACTGGTGCAAAAGTCCTTACAAGAAATGGGTCATCTTAAAGTTTTCACAGAATAACATTTCCACGAGCTGCTACTTTCACAATATTCATTATATCAGTATGATTGTGAAAAAAGGCAATTGGAGGTACATAGCTGTGTCTGATTGGGCACATGTATGTAATGGGAGCTTTGGGTGGTGCAAGTTGGTGGAATTAGTGGTTATTGATGATAAACAATAGGATTATTGCACACTAATTACCCTAGCCCCTTAGATAAACTACATCTAACTTGACCCTTACTCCTTTGTTATACTTTAATCATGATTCCAGCGCATGATATAATCATGAGTGATATGTATGGACTGCTGTCCTCCTAATCAGCTGTGGGTTGTCACAGTGGAAATTAAGTGATAAGTGGGCAGGCACTCACACACTGTTACTGACAGTGAAGCAGCGCGAAATTAGTCCTGACATAGCAACGGTGTTTATTAGACCAGACTATTACAACACGGTACACCACACCAACTTAGTATTAACGTGCCAGGTCACATCACTTTGTCTGATTTTTCTGCGTCTCAGACGGCTTCAGTACAGCTGACCTCAGGTCTTCCTTCACCTTATCCTTTTTCGTCTAGTCTGGTGCCCTCCCTCCTCTTGGTACCAAGGCTGACCGCCTCTTGTCCTGAGTGAGTTCCCTCCCCAGAAAAGGAGCACGCCTGGACCATCTAATGTCTATGGATGTGATGTGTCAGGAGTTGATGGAGTCAGGCTGGCCTCTATCCTGGAGTACAGCGGGTCCCTTAGCCTCTGAGCCCTGAGCTAGGTCCAGACTGTCTGGGTGGGGGTGGGCCGAGGTCAGGCTGGCCAGTAGAAGAGCCAAATCCTCACTCCCCACCCCCACCACCACCACACACACTCCTTCTACCACTACCAGCTGAGCTACTCCGCACTGGGCAGTAAAGCTCCACTCTTGGAATATGCCAGTCTTGCCACATGGCAACCAATTTATTATTTCACCATCCGAGTTAAGAAAGAAAGAAGGGGGGTGACAGATACAAATATGGTTATAATGTTTCAAATATCATGATATACGACAATGAACCATCTTGAACTATCATTGGTTTTAAAATCAAATACTATTTTATCAATATTATTTTATAAGCTCTCAAATTCTTTTCTATCTTTATGGTATAATCATAATAGATGTTATAATGAACAGGGTGCATCTCAACAAATCAAGTACACTTTTTGGAACAAAATTTCACAGATAAAATTCAGTGCTGCCCTTATAAGTTTTGACAGTTTTCAGCTTATTTAGCCTGTAGGTTATATGCATATATGGTAAATCTGGGTAAGACATTTTTAAATTTCAGTAATAATAACTAAAAGAAAGAGACACATAATTTTTCCTTACAGTTATATGTGTCAGTATTGATAAAATGACTGTGACAGATGTTTTAAAGTTGTGAAATTTAAGGCATCACATGTAAAAACTTCAATTCACATGTTTTTATGCAAGGGAAAAATTAAATTTATTTTGCATGTGATAGATTTGATAAGTTCACATGTTTATTTATAATGCATTTATATTTCACATATGCTCTTTTGGGTCACATCCTCACATATAGAAAAGTCACATTCCTTTTTTACCCTCCATGTGTTGTTTTGTTGCTCTCTCCTGTCCTGCCTACAGACCTCCAGGTGAGGTGACCCAGAGCTTCATGTTTCTAAGCTCTGTGTGTGTCTAGTAAAGGGAACCTTTTCACAGACAGGTGTCTAAGTCTCTCTTTACTGCGTGCTGGGTTGACTGTAGCCACATCTCTGTACCTCTGAATGAGCACAAGTGGTGCAGAGGCATGCATCATGTGTTAAAAGAAGAAAAGAAAAATACTATGCCTTATGCTCTATATTGGGTATGTGTGAGGATCATATATGAGATTTTTTTCAAATTTATTACTTTAAACCTTATAAAAATATATATTACATTTATATGGATCCTGGGTTTGTTTGAGTGGTGTGTGTGTGTGTTTTGTGTTTTGTGTGCATTTATGTATGTGTGTAGCGGGGTCTTAGGGTCTTAGTTAAAGGCGTTCTACAGTAGGATGTAGGTCAAGGGAGACTACAGGCTGGCAGTTGTCATTGATAAGCAAAAAGTCCATGATGTGTTTTTTCAGTGGCAACAGGCCAATATCTACTCCTTTATTCATTCGACAACATGTCTTCTTTGTGTGCGCGGCGTGGATATTGTGTATGCATGTGTAAGCATTCATAAAACGGCATGCTATTGATGTCTGGCGATCACTGATGTTGTCAAAACCTAATAACGGTTATTGTGTCCAGATATGAAAGCAATCACATGACCACAGTGGCTTGTAATTAGCCAGCGTTGAGCTAAAAAAGCTCCAAACAGTATTCCGTGATTTCTGGTGGGGTGACAGAGTGGCCACAGCGAGGCGGATACCCAAGGATCTAACTGAGAGATCCCTGAAGAAACCTTCGGAGACAGAAGAGAGAATACAAGGAAAAAATCAATCAAGATGATGACATAACCACGAAAATGAGATCCTACAGCTGAATAGATGTGAAAATAAGTCAGATCTTATTTATTTTTGCTTGGAAAAAGAACAATCTTGGGTAGTTGAAAATATAGATAAATGATACAGAATGAGTGAAAAAGACTGGTTGACTATTGGCCTTTTAAGAAATGGCTGGTTGAAATGAATGGTAACACTGGTATGTACAGGGCAGGTCAAGTGAACTTTGGTTCTTCTTCATGAATGGAGTAGCTGGCAATGAATGACATCAGCAGGTGTTAATCCAGCTCTTGGAAGTAGTGGGTTTTTTATGTCACACAGTATAGTATATAGTTGATTTTGTGGTTATAGATGTTTACTGGTAACAGGTCAAATATTTTCTTGTCAGTTTGCAGAGGTAAGTGTCAATATATCCAGTTTAAAAAGGCAGCTCCACTACATTTATTTCTATAATATGTGCTTTACATTAATAATAATGACCTCTCAATCCTTAAGATAATAGTTTTTTACTAAAATCCTTTCCTTCCACCTTCCCTTTTCCAGATCGAGCTAATCAACATATACCTAAGACAGGACCTATCCCAGCAAACCAGTACACATTTATACCAAAGCAACTGGAAACCAAACAGAAACGAAACCAAATGGGGTCTTGAGCTGGTATCCTTTAATAATAAATTCTGAGGTCAGGTGACAGATGGTACTGGGAGACATGGTAGGTGGGAGGAGGTGGACTTGCCCTCAACTGCACCACAGTGCCAGACAGCCAGGTGTCGGACCCAGTTCCGGCTGCCCAAAGCACCGACCATCCCACGAAATCTCACCTTTGGTGGCACAGACAATGAGTAAGGAAGTAATTCAGTCCTTTCAACTTGTTTATCCATTGAGATATTGGACTGAGATAAACAATATGTTAGATCTTAAACACAGCACACAATTTAAAACTTTAAAAACTTAAACTTTACTGTAAGTTATGGTTACTCTCCCCTGATGGTGTTTGGAACAGTCAACTTTGTGAATTAAATCTTTATACTTCAAAATTACAATTACATATTTACGCAACATTCTGTTGGGCCATCTGCATTGGGTTACTTGAACAAAAGATCACCTTTTTACAACAACAGTTCTTCTACAATACAGTATTAGAGTGCAGGGCAGGGTGTGTGTGCGTGTGTGTGTGCCTATGCCTGTGTGTACGTGTGTGTGGTGGTAGGTGAGTGAGAGAGAGTGGATGTGGGACAATGGACATGGTACTGGCAGTCAGGGCACTTTGTCATGTCTCTGGCCACCCTTAACTTCCAATTATGCCACTCAAATGATTGAACAGTTGTACAGCTTCTTTACATCTCTTCTTCAGACATATAATAATAATTCTGTACAGAATTTTGAAGATGTCAAGGATGCTTGGCTTCCACCAGTTGATGCAGTTTTTCTTCTTCTTCTTCTTTACAACCATCCTTTATGCACCTTCTTATCTCCCACTCAGGTGAGTCAGGAACAACTTGTCACTTATCCTTGTGCAAACAGTCGATCCAGCTGGCTGGGCTTTGGCTCCTGGGGCAATAAAATCAAGCGTCTGCTGGTTGTATCCTACTGTAAAGGCACTGCTATTATTTCTCAAAAGTAGGTTTGAGGGAAATTTGCTCTGTAACTTAAGAATCATCGTCTTAAAGGAAGACAGAGGCTGATGTCACAGTCACACTAACTTTTATGGCCTTTTGACACTCCAGCACTGATGCTTTGTAGTCCCAACTCTGCTGTCCCCTTCTCTGTTGTCCTGTCCCAGGCAACACTTTCTGCTATCGTTCCTCTTCTCTACGTGCTCATACTCATCTCTTCCCTCCTGCTCTGCAGCATTTACTGTAAGAGATAAGAAAAGCAGCAAACAGTGGTGATAAAATCACATTGGGGCTAATTTCAAATCCCCAGGCCTTGTTTACCAGCTAACACATTTTCAAAGCGCTCACACGATCGCTTGAGCAGCTAAACTTGTGCGTTTGCTTGTGCTCACATGCAGCAGTGTTTGCTGACCAATCATAATGATAAAGATGTCATTGTATCTCATATCCCCGAAAACTAACACTTCCTGGCAGACAATTAAGTACTTATATATGGCTGTACATGTGTGACCATTGAGACGAGAGGATATGAGATTAAAATGAAAACCAACGTGAGTACGCACTCACATGGTTGCCAGTAATCTGCTTTGCTTCAACTGGCTCCCGTCCATTGAGTGGTTTCCCTTCCTAAAGACAGTGTCATGTGAATCTTTCTCCTTGACACACTCGGCAGAGCTGGGAAATTCATGTCCCATTATCATCGCCAAACACAGCTGCTCTCCCTTCGTTAACCAGTTTGTGGTTAGCCAAATGAAGCACAGTTTTATGATTATCAGAAAGTTTTCACACAGGTGAGAATGATAAATAGGTCAGACTCAATGGCTTTGAATAGTCTTCATTTATTACTGAATACACGAGTCACATATCATCATGCAGATCAACACGTTTTGCCTAGGTTTCTCATTTTTATCTTGAAAGACGAAGAAGGGTGGAGGGGCACGTGGCAGATGGGGCGTTAGCAACGGGTGATGGGGTGGGAGATGCTAGGGAGAAGAGGGTGTGTGTGTGTGTGTGTGTGTGTGTGTGAGTAGGAGGTGGGGATTTAGGTTAAAACCAGATGATTAACTTTCATTGGGGACAGGCAGCCAGCCAGGCAACCAGTCAGGCATCAGGCTTCAACCTGGCGGGCACAGGAGGCTGAGAGAATTCAGAAAAGATGAGGGATAGGGGCCAGAGAGGTGGGAGGTGGGGCTGGAGAAAAGGAGGGCGTTCAGGAGTGTGATAGCGTGGGTGCACTTAAGAACGCCCGCCCTCCTTTCTTCCGTTCCGTAACACCCTTCCCCTCCCTCCTCTCCTCCCAACCTGGCTGGACTGAAGCGGTTCGTAGCAACATCGGCCCAGCCACAGCCATTCGTTAATTAACGCGTAACTGTCTCCCTGTCACACTGGTTCATCGCATCCGGGAATCACCTCACTCGCCTCGACGGCCGTTCCACGCACATACATGCACACACACGCACACACACGCCTCTGCCGCCCTTAGTGTCCTGTTGTTTGTCTAATTAACTGGTTATACATTTACAAAAGCCAGCTCCACCTTTCATAGTTTGATAAGTCATCACAAAGTGTTCAGGTGTTTGTCATCTTGTTTTTGTTTTTATGGATTGATCTTTACATAGGATGCCGCGAAAATCCTTTTGAGGGTCAGTTTGAAATGTAATTCCTCAATGGCAGGAAGAGAGAGTGTGTGTTTATGTTTGGGGGGTGGGGAGGGAGTGTGACGGCGGATGGTGTGTGTGTGTGTGTGTGTGTGTGGAGGTGGGGGGCTATTGAAGGATTGAACACAAAGCTCCTCAAGAAAGCGAGGCTGTGTGTGTGCCGCAGATGCCACTGGCGTGTGTAATAGCAAATTCTTTGTGGGATTATTTAAGCCTGCGCATTTTCTAACAAAGTGTGAATCATAAAGCTGTTCTCCGCAACAAAGAGGACATTAACATATCCATATATATATGTATATATATATATATATATATATATATATATATATGCCTATATATATATATATATATATATATATATATATATATATATATATATATATATATGGATATTGTGTATATATATATATATATATTTCTTATCCAACTCAGTTTAAAAAAAAAAAAAAACACCTCAAAAGGTCAAAAATGACTCAGTAACCTGTAGAAGAGGACGTGTTTTGTTCTCACCACATATTTTACTGTATGTCCCTGGGCAACATGGTAGAAAAAAATCCCCTGATTCTGTACTTCAAAATATACGTTTGGACAAGCTTTGAGGAGGGACTTGGGAATCTAGTTCTTGAGAAAAGGTCTGACTCATATCTGCATCTTCTCATCCTCTACATTTTGTAATCATGTGCTACCACGCTTTCAAAAATCAGTCTAAGAATCAGGGAGTTGCTTTATATGCCTTTTGTCTTTGTGTTTTGAATATGACAATAGTACTGTCATCTCTGGATTTAATAAATCAGAGATCAGAGCACAGCACTCGAGAAAGATCACAAGACAAAGAACAGGTGACACTGCTTCCTCTCTCTGTTTGTGTCTATCTGTGTCCGGTGTTTACAAGGACAGCAGGTCGGAGGTCAGTGGAGTAAGTCAGAGAAAGTGTAATTCTCTTCATTCGTTTAAGTCATTAGTGGGAAGTGGGTCACCATGTGGGGTTTGACGTGACTCTAGGGCTGTCTGGGCCAGCATGAGAAGTCACCACAACTGCAACTCAGGCCAGCGACCTGCCAGACATAAACAATGGACATACAGAAGTACTGGGCTATATTATGTGTATAGATTTAAAATGAGAGTAGCATTTGAATAATTCCTTTGAGTGTGAAAGATATGAACTTTTTGAGTGACCTGAGAATGACTTTATGTTTTTCTGTGAAGGAAGAGAAAGATGGAACAGACACTCAAAACCTAATGATGTTTTTGATCTGTTTCCAGGTCTGGCGTGTCAGCAAAGGCCATCCCTCAGGAGACTTCGCTGTGGCCCCTGGGAGAATATCTACACAAGACGTGCCATAGGCCAACAGAAAATACTTCTGGAGGGTGAGGAAAAGTACACACACATGCCTCTACATGAATACATGCTTAAAAGTAGAACTCAATTAAATTATTGCCACAGTGTGGTACTGGTTAAACAGTGAAAGTCTCAAATCTATATGTGAAAGCCAGCCCTGGGAATAGTCAAGGGCGACAGAACTGTTTTTCATCTTCCTCTCTTATTAGTGAAAAAAAGACACTGGTTGCTCCAGATGCAGAAGTTCTTATCATTCCCATGCATACGTCAATGAGAGCAAAAATGCTTTCACACATGCCGTATTGGCGTGTAGGGGTTTTGGTCAAAATTTTAGAGGAAGTTGTCAACACTGGCAGCACGTAACAATGGATTCACTCTCACACAGTCATCAGAGTCTTACCGGCACTTAGGTTGTATGCAACATTTGTCACATACACAAAGGAAGGGACTATTGTTCAATACACACACACACCCCCAGTCTTTCCGCCCCCTTTTTATTCTTCCAGTCTCCTGTTTCTTTCCTCTCTCTATCTCGACAGACTTTGCTTGTGTCCTCAGAAATTTTCTAATCTGATACTGCTGAGTCAATTCCTTAACTTTTGCTGCCATCCTACGTATTTTCCCTTCCGGCTCTATTTTACACCTTAAACCTGTACCAAGGGTGTTATTTCCTGCTGCGGTACAGGCAATCTGACATTCCTGGGAGTGATTATCTTATCAACCAAGGCAGCACAGGTGCAGGATGAGAGCGGACGTGTTGCCAAGGCGTGACATGTGCGCCCTTGGCGCCAGCACCTGTCTGTCAGAGTTTCAACAGTTGCAGTTTCACTTTCAATGACACTTTCAACACATACAGAGTTTTTGTTTCAGTTTTTTGTCTGGAAAAAAAGTTATCATAATTAAGTGTGCCACAGACTAAAATACAGGACAGTAATAACAATAGTCTGCGTAATGAGGACGGGTATGATAAGTGAAAGCGAGAAAGAAAATAGAGAAGAGAGGAAGAGGTGAGAGAAGCAACAAGGCGGTCAGTGGGCGGGCCACCTCCGTTTCAATACGCTGCCAAGACAAGGCATAAGACTTAATCTCTCAGGACAGAGCAGAACTATAAAGACAGACCAAAGGAGCAAAATACACAGTAACTGAAGGATACAGGATATTTAGTGTTCATGGCAGGAAGGTGATTATTTGGACTTTTCTTTATAATCTTGTTTTATTTAAATTTTGATTATTGTTTTATTTTTTCGTGTGTTTTTTGAATATTATTTTATCATGGTTTGTTAATTTTTCAAATTGAAATATCATTAATTCTGTCATTAATGGTGGTGAACCATTGCAGCGGATCAAATAATATGGTGGTTAAATTATATTAGACAATTTAATTAATAAACTGATACGTCATTATGTTACACAGTTTGGTTGCTTTTCAACATATTATTATATTCAAGTATCCCATACATGAGCATGTTTTAATCCCATTTCCTGTTTTTTCTTTTTGGATTTAGCGTTGGCCAGCTTCAAAACTTCCTTGATGGCTGTGATATACAAGACAACTAGATGTATTCGTCAACCCAGCCCGCTCTGGCTGTGAACAGAACCTGGTGGCTTGCCAGAGCAGCCGGGACATCTACTTCTACCACCATCCGACCGTGGAGCTGGCAGGAGCTGCTGGTCCCAGGTACAGCCAGGAGTTCGCAGAAACTCTGCAGCCAACAGGATGACATCAAACAAGTGAGTTTCATGAAAGTGGAAGCTTTTTCTAGTTGTGGTGGGATTAATGCCACAGTTTTTGTAGAACTAGTAGACAAGATTAACAAATATCTTGAGGCACAGGAGGAACAGAATTTATGTATACAAAATGTATTTACCATGTGATGGGTGTACATAAAACTTAACTTCTAAGCAGTTGCTATTCACATACAACCAAAACAACCATCATGTTTGATGAACAGTTCCTCTGACCTTGCATTAATCTTGCTGAATAATGAGTTGAGTGAGAGGGAGTGAAGACAGCTGATTATCAGTTGTTTTGATGCAAAGGCAACTGTGTGCAAAACCACTGTTTTTTCCTGACTAGATCTGATAAAGTGACAGATTTAGATCTATGCTGACTAAATGTAGCAACACAAAGTCTCACGTCAGGAGATAAATAGTTTTATCAGAAAAATTCTTTTCACTTCAAAGTGAGAACTGATAGTGAATAGACCACAGTCTTTATCTTTTACAACATTAAACATAGTTGGTTTGATGCTATCATCTTCCTGTCTGTCTTGAGGCCAAATATTATGTAGATATTAGAATACCCGCCACACACAGACCAAATGAAATCTCAGTATTTGTAGGATGTGGTAAATAACATCAGAAGGAGACAGGAGAGATCTAAAGGAATAATGGGTGGTCAAAAGTACCTTGATGAGTCATGAGTCTTCAACTATTGTTAGAATGGAAAGTCATGCCCTCATCATCTGAATGATTCTCTGTTGCCACAAAGTCTGATATTCATACTAACTGGATACAGATACATGCCATTCATCTTTGTGACTAACACTAAGGCAGTATCGCTGCGTGTATAATCTTCTTAAGGATCTTAAAAATTCATCTGCCTTTATTTCAAAGTCATGGTATGCTCATCGTTGTTGTTGTCCTCTGGTTTGATGGTCTGGTACATCATGAATGCGATGTGGTCTGTTAACTAATTCTTAGGTGTTGTCAACGCTTTGTGGCGGCACTTGGAACACGCAGACCCAGAGGGCATTTTGAATCCATTTGCACTTTCAAATGCGTTACACTAACTGTGATGTAACTTTGACAAAAGATAAGCCTTTAATTATTACACAGGTTCAAGTCTCCCTGCGAGCTGATTTTCATATTCAACTGAATGACAAAGGAAAAGAACTGCGGCTTTTAAGACTACATTTAGATATGTAAAACTGTATACTTTAGAAAATGGTTGGGGGTAAGGGTAACTCAAAATTATTCGTAGTACATGAGTACATGACCCTATGTTTAACTCACAATGAATACTTGGAGCTGACACGCGGCATTTAGTGAGGTGACCAACTGATGAAACTGGCTCTCTCAAAAAGGAAGAAGGAAAAAGGAAGAGATGTTTCCACATTTTTTGTGGCTAATAAGTAACACAGCCATACTCGAAAATGTTTCATAAATCAAAACTCAGAATCTTGCCAGCACTTTGCTCATACATGACATGACATGTACTCCACACACTTTACACTTCAAGCTTCTGTCTCCCACAAAATGCCTACTGTGATTGATAGTAAACCATACTGTATGATTTCGTGTCAGAATGGTCAAACTGAAACTACTATCATTTGCCATAAGAAGGGCCTTCTGTGGGTGGATATTCGGTCTGTGTTGGTGTGTATGAGACATTTTAACTTATTGAATTTAGAAATAAATAGACATTACAGGGAGCTTCTCTACAAAAATATGGACATACTTCCTATTGTTTGATGCCATTATATACCCATCAATACTTAATGTATTTTGATTTTCTCTCACAGAATACGTGCTGGGTAGAAGACCAAATACACAAGCACCTACCTCAGCAGACATGTGGCTTAAAGAAAGGACAAAGAAGAGGAGTGAGAAGAGGATGAAGAAGGAGAAGAAGTGTGTTGGAAGGACTGCCGACACCTGATGAGCAGATCATGGACTTCAGCAAAAAAGTTGAGAAGGAGGAGAGAAGCGACAGGGATCCAAAGGAGCGGGGGATCATTCCCTCCCCTCAGCCTGAACACAGAGTGCCCAATCTCGGCTTAGGTCACCTGTACTTGCCAGATCACCACCCCGCACTCCCAACTCCACACAGAAATCTCCCACTTCATCTTCACGGCCTCTACGGGCACAGGGAGGGGCTGGTGTCATCTTATCCGCTTTAGTCAGACCAACCATTGCCACCAGCTTCTCCCCCTACAGTCCACTATCTCCGCCTCCTCCTCCTTCTGCCCTCCTTTCCTGGATGCTTCCTCAAGAGGATCCCTCCGGTCGCAACTATCTGGGCACAGATGGACTCCACCCTCCCTATCAGCTCACTGTGCTTGGGTCCTCCTTGCCCTCCATACTCACAGGGAGGTCTGGAAGGAACAACAAACGTGTCACACCCCGAGGTGCCCCAGCCACCCAGAGCTCTCCCCTCTCCCCCAAGCCAGCAGCCAGCATCAGCCCCCTGAGCAGGCTCCCTCTGGCTTCTTGGGAGGCAATGAACCTAAGCCTGACTGGCTAAAGCAACACAGCGCCGCAACGGTCCTGTACAAATCCTGCCCTACCACTGAAGAAGCCAGAATGGAAAGATCAAGTACAGATGTAACATCTGCTCAAAGACTTTGGACAGCTGTCAAATCTCAAGGTAACAGTTCCTCCTTTTGTATTATGATTTATTTCAATGTATTCAATTATTAGACACCAGAAATTCAAATTCAAACCAATGCTGATCCACATTTCTGTATTGATTGTGATTATCCTCCGGTGCAGTGGTGAGAAATTCATTCAGTATAACTTATGTAAGAGCCCTCAGCTGGCCCACCTCCAGAAACACCACCTGGTCCACCACGGGAGAAACCCACATGAATGTCGGGTATGTTGAAAATCGTGACCTGTATGTGTTCTTATCTCATTGATCTCTACAATGACATCGGTGTCATAGTCAAGGTGAGAGGAAATCATTACGTAAATGCTCTCTGGGTCACATATCTTTCTGGTAACTGTGTTTGTTTTCATTGAGCCACTACACCTTGTGTGCTAATGTCTGTCTTTTGTTTACAATGTGACTCTGTGGAGTGTTGAGTTTTGTTGGACATTTGGTCTTACAAAAAGCGAAGTCCCTCTTGTTATGTCAAAGCACCCGAGGACTGGAGTGTTTAATTCAGCCCAGATTTTCGCTATTAAAACGTGGTATCACAATGCACAGCTAAGTTTTTCCAAAATAATCCATAACAAATTATACCGTTTTCTTAAGGTGTTAGTCATCAGTCATGTGAATGCTCACAGAGGCCATAATCTTTCATTTCCTGTTTGCTAGGTATGTCACAAGCGCTTTAGCAGCACCAGCAACTTGAAGTCACACCTGCGACTCCACTCTGGGGAAAAACCTTACCAGTGCAAGCTGTGCAGCTCCAAGTTCACCCAATACATCCACCTCAAACTGCACCGCCGCCTCCACAGCAGCCGCGACCGCCCTTACCACTGCCAGCTCTGCACCCAAGCCTTCTTCCACCGCTTCTCGCTCCGCATCCACCAGCGCAGCTGCTGTCTAGCTAACTCCACCGCTCCTGTCAACGTGCACATGAAAGAGATGGTGGAGCGGTTTGACGCAAGCCAGGAGGCCGACACGCTCACAGAAACCGCATCTGCACCGCAGGTAGAGGAAGCCGTCGAGCATTGGTTGGCTCGTACCTTAGAGGGCGAGGGGAAGGAGGATCAGAAGGAGGCCACCATACTCCTGAAAGCTCTGACAGCGGCTATTAATGCACCTGCGATGCCCATGGCCCAATCAGTTCTACCTGCATCACATCAGAGCCCTCCACTGGCCTATCAGGAGAGGGCCAGTGTTGTACATCTCCACAAACGGCCAACAGTGAAGACAGAAGGACTGTGAGAAGGAACCCCAAGAGCAGAAAATATAAAGATGGACATACAGCATATCATCAACAAAGAAAACTGATGTCGCCAAATAAAACTCCCTGTCCCTCATGGACAAAACAGGGAATATGTACTTTCATAATCCACTGAGCACAACACCAAAAGAAGAGCATTCCAAAGACTGGGCGAGGGTATTCAGTGATTGTACTTCCTCCCAAAATTCAGTTTAGAAAATTAAAAGAGGGAGGCATAAGCTGTGAAATATTTAAAACTTTTCACTCAGGTAGAGAAATGTTTGCTTTTGTGCTTTAACTTATTCCTTTTTTTTATTTGAGTCATTTATATTTATTTAGTTTGAACATAGTTTGTTTTTACTGTTAGTGTTTTTTTCTATGTTGACATTTCCAAGGAGATTTGATCTCTTAGGAAAACCACAAATGGACTCAGGAACAATGACATGGGATAAACCTGTCTTTACTTGTTATATTGTGTATTGTTTTACTTTGTGTGAGGGTGTGTTTGAGCCTCTGGATGCATGCGTGCGATGATTGAAGTAAATGTGAAAGACAGGGCACAATGATGGCACAAACCACGTTCCTGCTCCTCAACTATTTTATTTATTTATGAATTAAAAGGGAAAAAAATCCGGTATCTTGAAACTGTTGATAAGCAATTGCCAAAATTACAATCAAAGAACAGAATGTAGCACAATTTTTGAATTATTATTCAACTGATTTTAACAAGGGAAAGAAGGAAAGAGATTCAGACAAAGCATTATTCACATCACTTCTTGGTTATCCAGCAACTCACAGTCAATTTAGACACCACCAAAAGAAATAAAATACTACAGATTTGATGTGATCACAATAAAATATGTTCATAAGATCCTCTGAAAAATGGCTTTTATCCTCTCAAACCTTATTCTAAGTCACTACGTGTGTTGCAATGTAGCCTTTTGCCAGATTCAAATGTTTCACATATTTCTTATATACAAAGCTTTACTGTAAATGTTTAAGCTGAGCTTCAGCCAACTTTTAATTCAGACATTGGTACCTCATGTTAAGTACTGGACGACAAAAACAAGCAAAAAAGGAGCACATTTGCAACATTGTTGATATTTTTTGTTATTTAGCACTGGGATAAAAATGCAAGTAGACCTGTGTGCTTTTGGTGTTACCTAAAACCAGAAGGCCGGAGCTGTACTGAGTCAATAATGTCCTTTATTGTTTTTTAGTTTCTCTTTCTTTTGTACAATATGTTTCTCTATGTAGTTTATTTTTTGAAACAGGTTATGAGATATTAAGAATTTATATGTGAGAGACTATTTTGATGATACTTTTATATTTACATGATGTAGCATATTAAAGATATTGTTTCTTTACGCCTGGTGTTTCGCGTCTTGTTTCATGCTTGTATGAGATTTTCATAGTGGAACAATAACTGCAGCTGGAGGCGCAGAAAAGAAATCATGTCTGAAATTCCCATGATAAAATGAGGCATTGTTATTTCTGGCACTGCGCAGATGTTTTCTAAGAGTCATCTGATAAGCATTAGCTCACTCTGTATAGTCACCAGTCATCCTCATCAAGACAATGATGAGGCAGAATCCATTCATAAGTTTTCACAGAAAATCTTTGGGTTCAAAGAGCACGGCCTCACTTAACATGCAGGGTACTTCGAAAAACTTCCAATGTCCTTTGCTGCGTTGAAAGCTGATGGATGAGTCAAGTAGACTGCAGCTTGTTGTCTGCTCACGTATATGGGCTGAGACTGCATTATGGTTTAACCAACTTCTGTGAGTGCATAAACGTAAAAAAGTTTAACAATGCTGTAGTGTACCCTGCATGTTGAAAAATGATTGTGTTAAAAGTTTAAAAGGTCCTAACAAGTTGAGAGTGAAAACATGTAGGTTCAAATTACTACTTTGATTAGTTTAGGCTTAGCTTGTTGTCATGATTACAATAATTAGGTTAAGGGATGATTTGGGTCCATGCTTAAAAAAAAAACATGTTGGTGAAACTGGAGATAAACAGCTGTCTTTCAACTGGGCTATACCTGTCACCTGCAAAGAAAGTCACATCTTCTTTTATTTCTTCCAGCGTTGGTTACTATAAGTCCATTGGCTCTGCACTCATCACTCTTTCATTAGGAACACAACAGCTAAAAGTCATGATGACACAACAAAGGCCTATATTTTGTAGACGGGAACACAATGTATATGCACTTACAACATCCTGCTTACTACCCCTCTCTTGCTGGTAATAATCTCTAGGTACTCCCACACTACATCCCCCTAACTGGTTCACTTTTCAGGCTCTCTTTCCTAGAAAATACAGGAAATGAAACCAGTCAGTCACCAGTGAAACTTAGAAAAAGCACTGCTTACATTACAATTTTTATATTACAAAATCAGAAAAACAGATACTCCTTTTTGTTATTGTTACTGACGAGAATAAAAAGAAGGAAGAGGGCATAAACAACCAATGCTTGACAGTAAGTACAATGAGGAACATTGCAGGTGTTGAATTATATTGCCTTTTTTTTTCCCTGTAACATTTGTGAGGATTCAAGATTTAATTAAAGAGCACTCATTGGAAGAACTGCTCTGAGGTCAGGCATCTCATTTGAGGTCAAAGTCACTGATTATTGCCTTAAAAAAAAAAAAACATTTTGTAGATTCAAAACCTGACATTTTTCCTCTGCTTTTCTTAAGACAACAAGTGTGATATATCTACAGGAACAGCAGGCATACCCAAATGAACATGAAACCTCAAAATATGATTCTAACTTAATCATTTTCACACTTTCAATCAACAGAATCTATGGCAAAGTTACTGTAAGCATGGGTATGCTCTTTACAGTAATTCTCTCTCAGCCTCTCTCTGTCTCTCTCTGTTTCTTAATCTCTCTCTCTCTCTCTGTCTCTTAACCACATTCTTCTATAGTATTTCTTCTTGTGTTCTCTACTGTGGGGGAGAACCCCACAGCAAACACCTACACACCACTGACCAGAATAAAAACACCTCAGACCTTTTAAAGTGTGCAGTCAAGCTGCAGTGGTGACAGGAAATCCTCTTGCTCTGCCAGGCTACCAGCCACCCGCTACTTGTTTATCCTATTGTGTAAGCAGAAGTCACAGTTAAGAAAAAAGGTAAAATACCTGTGTATTGTTCTGATAAAGACAAGAGAGGAGAACTATAGACAGCCCCGTTTATACACCACATCCTTTGAAACATAAGGTCATTCATGTGTACATAATATTTATATTCAGCCCTGAAGCATACAGAGACCAAGACTGGGTTGCATCAGCTTCTCATAAATTCATTACAAAGTGTGTGTATAAAGTCCTTCCGACATTCTTAGTATTAGCTAGTTTTAAACTATCAAACCAAATCTGATCACACCATAAAAATTTCAAATATGTCTTAGCTAGTAAAGATCTTAGTAAGTTTGTTGCTAGGGAATATCTTTAGCTCTGTCCAATAAAAAGTGATTAATTATGCAAACAGGCATTGTGGCATCACAAGCTGTGACGTCACTTCAAAAATTACAATTTTAGTGCACCAAACAACATTTTAAACTTAAACGCCTGCCCTATGTCAATGGAAGTGTAAGTTATTTATATATGTATATCATGCTGTTTAGAATGATAAATATCTGGTTATTCTAACCTAACTGATGTTATTTAATCATTCAGCCTAAGATGTTTTGTTCTGAAATATAATTTAAATCTTTTTTGTCTTTTACTCTTCACTCTAAACTGCTGATAATGTTTTATAATAATGGTAATAATGTTATGATAGTGAAAGCTAATGTTAGTGTTCGCAGCAGTTACACCTGGCAGTTAGCACTTAGCTTGGTAGCTTGGTAGATATAGCATAGTTATAACTTACTTTCTAGGTAGACTAAACTTGGATTTATGAACAACTGGCCCCTGCCCTTTAAACAGCTCCACCGCTGTATATACTCCCATATGACACATTGCCATATCTATAACACACTCCCATCTCCCCACAGATGAGAAGACAAAATACACATGAGATAGTGTGAGGAATGGTGCATGAGGGGTGACTGATAAGGTCCTATAAGGCACGTGATAAGTTTTGTTTGAAGTTGATAAGTATTGTGGTATTTGTGTTTTGGGTAATTGAAAATTGCAAGTCAGCACTTTTCTGAGAAAATAGACAACATCACCCTTCCTGTAATCATCCACTGAATAAGAATCAGAATCAAAATGTGGATTTGAACTCATCGAACACCTGGCCTGATTACCTGATTTGACACCCTCACACTACCACTTCTACCTCATGATGAAGCAGGAGCTCAGATCACCATTTTGAAAGTGGTGATGACATCATCTCCTTCAGACAGCCCTTCCCCACACAAATACGCATAGAGACAACTGATATGATTTTGCTAATATGGAATTGTGCACCAATACCACAAAGGAGCTAAATAATCAAAGTGAAAAGAACAAAATTAAACTGAATTAGAAAGAGTATCAGTCATTTTGCAACATTGTCATTTGCAGGACTGTTGGCTGGCTGGTTCACGCCTCACATGAAGCGAACATCCTGTGTATATTTTCTTCCTCTCTGATCTCTTGACACTTCTTGAGACTAGACACCCTATACTTTCCCTCTTACTGGCCAGCCATACTGCAGACTCACAACAGGAAATCCTTTAACTTGCCAGACAAAAAGTGAAAGAAACGTGCCAAGAAGTAGAGAGTAAAACACAGTGGTGTTAGGTTGCGGCATGCCTCAGAGTCTTTCAAGCATATGAAAAAACATGATCCCAGTTGTCTCTCTTCAAGAGTTCATCATCAGGTCTCTTGGAAAAGGGATGTGAAGTGATGCATGCACCATGCAGTCACATAACTGTTCTTCTAGTCTGTTCTTAACAAGGAAGTTTTCTTCAGTACACATTACAGGGTATCAATAAAAAATTTCCAAGGAAGTCATTATCTTGTTTTATATTCCACCATGAATCTAACTTGCATGTAAAAAGTTTCTTCTGAAATTAGCTAGATCTGACCTCCACGGGGGAATTGAGGCAAAGTTTCCAATTTGCATGGAAAATGCTCACTCATTACTGGAGCCCTTACAGGAATCATTACTTTATACCACAATGACACGGTCAACCAGAGTCATTTCATTTGCTTCCAGTATTTTCCGAAGAGCAGTATGCCTTATGTGTAATATACAAACAATTTCAGCTCACACTCTCGGTGCAAAAAGTAGTGCTTTTACTTCACGTCAAAAAAGCCATCACTGCCCGATGGACTACACTGTGCACTACAGAGAGGAATTCAGCAGCAGTTAGTAAGCAGAGTTAATTACACCTTCAAGTGCAATGACAGTGTGTCATCGAGAAATTTCAGTCTGTCATTACCATTCATATGTTCATACATTAGCAGGATATGTACCGACAATGTTGGTGGGATTACCGTCAGCGTCTGCCTTCCATTATATGTATAGTCCTTTTCTTAGGAATAGTGATTATACCAAGGTGATTCAGTGTGTGAGACAGCAGGGGAGGAGAGGAAAGAAGACAAGAATGATGAGAAAGGAGGAAACAGTTTAGGAGAACTTTGACTAATGCTCAGGAAATGAATTGAAACCAGCTTGTTATTACCAGTGCCAGCTTAGACCTTGGCAACAATTACAAGCTCTCATGAGCATGTTAAATGTGTAATATATTTTTAACTAATCCCTGTGATCACAAAATCACTCCAATTGGAATCCATTGCCACCTTTTTCTCCAGCAGAATATGTGTTTTACCGGATATCAAATAAGTTATTCCGATCTACATTATTTATTCATTTACAAATTGGCCATTAAATTCAGGGCACGTTTCACCTTTAAATCTTTGGCCATGTGCTGTTATTGTGGCACAGCCCACCTGCGACAAAATCCAATCCGAAATTGCATCATGTATTATTACACCAAACAGTTTTTTTTTTTTAAATCAGCAATGTACTTTCTGAGATTGTGTGAGCACAGTGTTGAAATCATTTAATTGCATTTTGGAAAAGGAAACAGTGTACAGGAAACATACATGTCGTCTCTATCAACCACTTATCAGTAACTTTCCGCTCCTGTAATCATGGTCTGGTTCTTAATCAACAGTAAAACTAACAGTGAAACATAGCACAGGTACCACTTTGAACTTGCAACTCTGCCAGCCAAAGGTTTCACTCTGTGGTTTACTAGTCTTGTGTCACCGGGTTTGTATGCAACACCATAGCTGTAGTATGTGTAGTGGACATGTTATTTGGTAAATTTGGGTTGGAAATAGATGAAATGTCTTGGCAACTTCAGGGACAAAAGAGTCAGGACAACTTCCCTCAGATATGCAATAATTGACACACATAATTTACAACCAGAGAAGATCAATGTGATGAATATCAGGATAGGGATATTGGGAATGGGAACCATGGCTAAAGATAAAAATATTTTTATTGGTTTCTAATGTCAAGACAGAAATGAGACTGCACTCCCAGAGTCCTATTACTGTTGCCATGACAACAAATGTCTGGTATGCTTGCCACTGGTACACGCCTATGGATCATATTTGAGGGTAGGGACAAACAACCTACAGTGTATGGTTGTTTGAGTTGGAGGACGTTTTGGAGATAATATAATGCATGGACAGTATCTATGGCAGTGTGCAGTGAGGGGTGAATGCAGGACGACTGTGCGGCCCACAGGGGGTCTCCCACAGCCGAGGCAGGGGTCCATCGTGCAGGTCAGCTGGTGGCCTGAAGCTCAGTGGGCCACAGAGAGCACAATGTGCAGCATTCAGGCAGATAAAGTCTTTGACCAGATGTAGCTGATGGAGGCAGCTTTTAATGCAGCTGTTTGGAACCTGCATCTTTCATATTTTTGCGGGGTTGTTTTGTTTTGTTTTGTTGTACATAAGCAGCTTTACTTGGAAGACACTCATGTTGGATAATCACCAACTATCTTTTCCATCCTTCACTTTATGACTAACTGTTGTAACTCCTGAGCATCACATGACTTTCTGTTTTAATTCAACAGAAAGATTCCAAAGATGATAGTGTCAGATAGCGTGTGTGTGTGTGTGTGTGTGTTTGTTTCATGTGAGTGAGCGTGCATACAGAGCGGCAAAGGCAAACAGACTTTGCTCCACTGCCATTGTTCCCTTTCAGTTTAAAATTAGTGATATCGACTCATGGTAACAAGACAGCTTTTTTTTTTTCAAAATCAGATTACAGGATTTTTTTCAGAGGCGCATGCCTTTAATTGTGTGCTGGGTTCATATTTTTTTAGTCCCAGGTTGTTTGACTTTCGGTTACAGTTATAGGCAATATACATGGGTGTGCTGCACTGAGTAATAACACAAGGTTGTGATGCTGTAGCAATCAGCTAAATGGGTCTAAAGGTTTAATGTGTGAAGATAAAAAGTGGTGGTTCACGTCACCATTTAGTGAGCTCACTTTATTAAAGAGACTGTACAATATTGATCAGTTCACTGTTGTCTGAATGTTTGAGATTGAAATGTAGAGAAAAGTAACCCTGCTGCTGATGATCCAGGACCTTTGTTAGAAAATGTTTTATTACAAAAAAAATATTTCAATAGACTTTATAAACAAATTGCTAACCAAAAAAACTGAAACCTAGTCCTACTATATGGGAAATCAAGTACTCTGGAAATATATTCTTGGCTACTGTTACAGTAAGACAATACCAGACAAATTTAGTCTCAGCTATCAGCTAAATATGAGTCTCATGTTTTTTTTTCATGGATAGAATGGTTGTGGTTGTGTTACTGACAGGGCCAAGCCTGCCTGAACATCCTAAAATCCACTGTGCTGTATTGATGTTTTTGGTGAATAGATGTGATTGTAATTTTACTTGGGAAAATGGCAGCATACACCAGTAAGGTACAATATCAACTGGCATAACAGCTGTGTTAAAGGAATAGTTCAACATTTTGGCAAATACAATGATTTGCTCTCCTACAGAGAAATATATGAGACTGTATATACCACTCCCATATCTTGGCTTGGGACCAATAACTTCCTGTAGTCTCTGCTGGTTTCCAGGTAAGTGCTCAGAGCAAGGAAATAGTCTGACACGTACCCCCGGGTAAAAATATATTCTTATTCTTTGGTTCTTGTTTGGATTAAAAAAAAACTAGATATAACATGTTGGTAGGTGG
This sequence comes from Lates japonicus, assembly GCA_033238685.1. NCBI lineage: Eukaryota > Metazoa > Chordata > Actinopteri > Centropomidae > Lates > Lates japonicus. Next base: position 3,934,778 of record BRZM01000037.1, on the reverse strand, counting down.
GTGTTGAAACCATCTGTCAGCATCTATTGTTAGTGGCCTCATTACTTCAGTAGATACCATACTTGTAATCAAATTACCAGGCATTCTTTTTTCCCCCATTCATATTAATGTCCTTATCCAACAGGTAGTCCATGAGCTGATACCAATTCCAATTAAATTTTGATTTTTTTTTCACTGTTAATATTACACATAACAATCAACACAGTAAAAAGTTATAAGGCTTCCATATTATTTCCTTTCAGGTTGCTGCAGGGGAACCCAGCAAAATCATGGCTACTATAATTCGCTGTGATTACCTTCCATATAAGGATGACATCATTTACAAGGTGTGTTTTCAGTTACTTATCTCATGTTATCTCGTCATCATCAGCCATTAAAGTGTGGGTGGCTATTGTTAACAGTAAAGCAGAGGAACAACTTTAGTCTTTGATTATGACTTTTCTCATAAATGCTTGTGAATATATGGGAATCAGAGGACTGTATTTTTAAAGTTAAAGGTACAGTACATGCTGACAGTAATTTCTATTGTTCACAGAGATGGTAAAAAGAAAAGAAAAAGTTTGTTTGGATCCTTGTAGGGATTTATTGACTATCAATAGCGTCAGTTAGTTCACAGTCATCAAACAGTAACACACACCACCTTACCTTTACTGGTCACACAGTAGGTTTCTGGCCCTGGTTGCACTGAGCAAGCTGTGAGCGCCATCATGAGGTAGAGGAAGCCACGTGTATATCTGGACCAGCAGGGGTGCTTCTGTGCCCTCTAGTCACATCTGTGATCAGGTTGCAAACTGCATAAAGACCACAAGAGGTCGCAGTTGACCCACTGAGATTGCACACACATACTGTGTAAATGTAGGTTATGTAAGACCTATAAATTGCTTAGGGTAGATGCCTATTTCATTTAAACTGTCAGAAAAGTCGTATTTCTTCTTCTAATTATTATTATCATTATTATTGGTATAAGAGCTTTTATTTGAAGTAATTATCTGTTATCCTGAAGGTTTCTAAATCCCAACAAGATGAGGGATGCCGTGCATGCGACTTACAGCCTAAATATATAGGTTTCTTGACATCATATCTAATCTATTTATAAAATATGACATAATCAGATCTTGTCTGGGATAGACTGATAGAGCCAGGGTTTTAATGACATCCTGTCCCTGCTGTGTTTACAGCCCACTAACGTTTATCAAGATGGATCCCATATCTGAGCTAAGAAGTCATTCACACTGAGAACTAAAAACCTGAGGACTTAAACCATAACTCGCTGCAAATATTACATAACAAACATCCGAATGGCAGAGGAGAGTGAGTGTGTGTGCATTATGAAACACCCTTGTTCTCGACACTGAAAACTTCATGATTCATTACATTATCTTAAAATGGCTGTAGGGACGATTGTAAGCAGCTTTGGGTGACCCTGATAAACTAAGGTATTAAAATAAATAAAATTAAATAATTTTCTTGTGTTATTGCACACGTTCTTTGTGGACCAAGAGTCAGGCAGCAGTGTCATTGGGAGGCTGCCTGTGTTATGGGTGTTGCTCGTCAGGGGCGTGTCGCCACACCTGAGCTCTGCGTGCTGCACAGAAAATGAAGCGGCAGCAGCAGCTGTCATCTGTCAACAAGTGCCATCCGTGCAGTTTCTTCCACTCCGCCACAATTTTCATCAGCCTTTAATGACCCGACCGTCCGTGGAAAAGTAGGCGTGAGTCGTTTAAACACCGGCTGGACATCCTCTGCCCTCGGTGACTTATCGCCTAGTGAGCAGAGATGGCGAAGAAGAGTTCAACCAGAAAGTCTCTGAAAAGTTTGTTCTCCAAGAGCGAGGCTAGCCTGAGCGAGTCGGTGGAGAAGGATGTGAGCAAAACCGAGGGGGAGAAGAAGAAGTTTAAGTTCTTGAAGCTCAAGACAAAGTCGAAGAGCGGCTCTGCGTCCGAGAAGTCAGCTAATGAGAACCAGCAGGTGCTCAGCCTCAGGTATGACTGCAGAATGTTTAGATGTTGAATCAGGAGCTCGTCGTCATGCCTCTGCATGTGTCATATGGCTTCTCAAAGAGGAGCGTGAAGCAGCTTCTGACGCTTTGACTTATTATAAAGCTGTTTTTAGCCTCAAGTATTTAATACTTTATGTAGTCCACAGCTGCTCTGAAGTTATTACCACCTTTACACATAACAGGTAAGTTTAGTAAACCCTTACTGTTGGTGTCTTCATTGGCCTACACCAATAATGCACAAACTCCCATCTTGTGTGAATAATTGATACTTTTGAGCCCTAAGTATAATCGCATACTGGCTGAATCAGACATTAGTGTCATGTTATATCAGATCTCATCATGCATTAGGCGATTAAAAGGCAGTTAACAGTGTTTTATGAGGATGGAGATATGATAACTGAAAGGGATTCTTTTCAACACCATGTCTAATAAATTTCCTCAGAGTTACCCTGACTTTAGATAGTTTAGTGATTTCAAAAGCCCAGGAGGACTAATAGTGTTGAGACAGGACTGTTGAAAGGCAGACTGTGAAGTCCATGAAATTCAGTCCATTCTCTCAGTAATTGTGTAATCGTGCAAAAGAGCAAATGAATGGTGACATTAAACATTTCATTTTTCTGACAGCTTGCAGAATGCTTAAGGGACATACAGACGAATTAAAGAGAAAACCAACATGAAGTATATTAGTAAGGCTTTGGGCCCTCACACACAGCCAGAAGAGCTTCAGTGCTCCTTGGAAATGAACTCTACAATTCTCTCTACTCTACTTGGTGTTTTGATGATGGTGGTGGAGAGCGCTGGGTGTTGAGATCTGGTGACTGTGAAGGCCGTAGCATATGATTCACATCATTTTCATCAAACTACTGAGTGACCTCCCGTGCCCTGTGGATGGGGGCGTTGTCATCCTGTTTCTCCTCTCATTCTTCAGGCTTTTCCTTTAATTTGTCACCCGTCCTGTGGCTTATGAACAGCTTTAGCGAAGTCTTATTTTTTGCTTGGGTATATTTTAGTTTTAACATAATTAGATATGTTGCATTTTCAGTTTAGACAAATGAAATGCATGATTGAAATTCTCTTTTGTTGCATTATTTGAGGGGACTAGCAAAAACTCTGTTACTCAGTTCATTAACATGAAAACTGTGGTCAAAGTAGTTAGAAATGACATAATTAGGCAACTATTTCCATAATCTATAAATCAGCTATTTTCTGTTATAATGCCCCAAATTCTCTGGTTGTAGCTCTTTAAATGTGGTTATTTTCTGGTTTCCATAGTCTTAAATTATATATTCTGAGAATCTGTTTTTGGATTGTTAGTTTGGCAAATCTGAATGACTCCACCGTGGTAATTGGAAACTGTGTTGGACATTTGTTTCTATTTTCAGACATTTTAAAGACCAAACGATTAATCGATGCATTGACAAAATTGCTCCATTGCTTCATCATCAGCATTGCTGCTGTTAATGATTAGTTGGAATTGTAAGCAAAACAACAACACAGAAAGTGACTGCAAAGTACTGCAATAAGTGAAAAATATGCAAGATACAGGCAAAGATCTACTATGAGCTCACTATGATAAGTCTTTTTTTTTTTACAGCTGAGCAATAAACACATTATTCTAAACAGAGCTAGAACGGCCATCTGATAAACTGCTGTATACCCATTTGTAAAAGTTCACTCAACAAACAATGTAATGGTCTACTTAAAATTATGACCCTTAAACAAGGATCATTGTTTCCAAATTACTATCAGTACATTTGTGATTAACCAACATTGAGAGATAAGTAGGTGTAGATCTATGCAGTACACATGAGAAGCAACAGTGTTCATCAGCAGAGGAAACTAATGCAGAAGTGCTGTTATCAGTGGACTGTACTCATGAAGCTGATGCACACACCTGATCTATCTCTTGCTCTCAAAACCTAATAAATAGGCTACAACTTAAATTTCTGGTGATACTTGACACATGTAAGCATCAAACAGGGACCACCATTATCGTGTTCTGATACCACCAGACAGTAATGTATTACACAGTATAGCCTCTACTTGTAGATGGGACTGGGTTGATGAAATAGTGAAGTGCAACTATACCCTAGAGTCTACAGAGACGTCTTATAAAACGCAGTGGGGAGTTGAATAAAACAACATCCCCACTGGCCACTCAGCAGTTGCAAGAAACACACACATCCATGACTTTAGAAATTCAATTTGGGTGTATCACGCACTGTTAACTTGTTCTGCAGTGTTTACAGAGGAGAACCGCACAGTCCTCTGTTTAAGCCTCACAATATATAAGCAAAGGGGTGCGCATATACACACAGGTGAGGCTGTGGTTGAGCCAGGAGTCACATGCCACGATGGTGTAATCATGTTGTTCATGTGGTTGTAGAGCAGACTGAGTGACAGCTTATGTTTGCACAGAGAGAAAAATAAATGATGGGCTGACACTACAAGAACCGCCTCTGCACACAAGAGCTGCACACAGGGGTTACACAAGGGTAAAGTTGTGTATGGAGCATACATTTTAAAATTGAGATAATAACAATGACCTACAACAAGCTTCCAGTAATACATTCATGTTTCTAGGACAGAAGCACAGCAAATTCAAACAGGACAAAAAGAATAATAGGTCATTCTTCTCAATAGCCTCTTATTCACTCATTGTCAGACAATCACTTCTTGAAAGCGAAAATGAGCTATTGTATGAGCTTTTCTATGAACGTAATTTGCAGTGTGTGAATGCTTTTTAATTGTTGACATTGTGGATGAATGTCCTAGATCAGAGAGTCCAGACAGAGACTAAATCTGTTTTTGTTTTTAGTTAAGGATTTAGTTTTAATCCATGTTCGGGGTCTTATCTGGCAAAGATTTGAGGATTTCAGGGTCTTGGAAACAAATCTTTCAAGTTATTTTGTTTGTTTTGACTTCACCTTGAACTGTATGAAATGCTGTGATGTGAAAGTCATATTGGACTTTGCTTGAAACTTTATCACTGCTGTATGAAATTACAGATGGAACACTCAAGTCAAACACACCCAGAGTTTTAGTATCTGGTGCGGGCTGTTGGGTTCCTGACTGGAGTTGTGGATTAATAGAGGTACTGTAGAGAAACCTGCAACTCCACATGCCAATTGCATTGTCATGAAACTAGTAATCAATGACACAAATACACACACATACCATCATTGTGTCTAGGGATACAAGTCGGTGACATCTTAGTCACAGTTAAAGCTCAGATGTCTCAACTTAACTGCGTTTAGATATCTGAGATTATTCAGAACAATTGAGTATAAAATGAGTCACGGTATTGTGGAACCTGTTACATCTGTCTGGGAAGTGTCATGAAGTTAACACAGTGGTTACATAAACTGAGCTTACACCACACATCTGAGTAGAAATACTCGATTATTCTCACCAAAAAGTTACAGAATAACCTGTTACAGTATTGTGACAGTGAACGCGGGGTGAGTTAAATGGAAACAAAATGTCTTTTTTACATGGTTACATGGGTATGTTAAGGGATAAAGGGCTGAGACAGAAAAATAATGAAAATTTTAATGATCAACATACTTTTAACAAGTAAAAATTCACTGGCTTGAGTTTGTGAAATGTTACAGTTTGTTGCTGCTGTCTGTGTTACATTATAGTTAAAGGAATATCTTTGTATTTTGGACTTTTGGTTGGACAAAACAAGCAATGTAAAGATGTGACTTTGGGCTATAGGAGATTGTTATGGATATTTTGAAGTATTTTCTGATGTTTTATAGTTTGGCCTGACTGATACTGGATTATTAGGGGCAATACTGATAACATATGTATAAGTTATTGTTATATAAATCTGAAAATTATTTATGGACCAGTAGTAGTAGTTATTTTCTTACAGAAACACATACACATTTAACCCAACATTTTTGAATTTTTATTGAAAAAAAATAAAATAAAAAATAATTGTGACCATGATTTATATTGGCGTATACATATACACACACATACACATATATATATATATATATATATATCCTGTATTCTTTTATAGACTCAGTGAGGCAGTCCCTACAGGACTACCATAGACGATGTACAGTACAACCTCTGTCCTTTGCTTTTATGCTTTAGTTTTTGAGATCTTTTACATCTGTCTTTTTATATTTTTATTATCCTCAGATGGCATTTTACTTTTCTTCACCACTGTCTGGCCATTATTGACAGACTGGGTCAGATGGCAGCAGAGGAATTCATAAAGCAGGATGCAATGAAGTTAAACATACAGTAGTTTAACAATAAAATCAATGGTGGGTTTCATGTGGTAAATCGCTGATACTGCTGTCCAGTCTATTCATATCTGTCTATTCAGTCCATTCTTCTTGGTTAAACAGGGGTATTGATTCCAAACGACACCACAGCTTAAAGAATTCTTGAGCTGATGACATTAAGTCTCAGGCAGACAAAAGATATAGATGATGCTTTGTTCAATGGAGGGATCACCTCTGTCTCTGCAAACAGTGTTTTATCATTTGTTGGCATAATATTGAATTTAACTCACTTTATGTACTGCACTAGTGTATTCCATCATCTGAGTGAAAGGGGTTTTGGAGTAACTTTTGAGTTGTGACCTGACCTGCCCTTATCTGTGAGGTCAGAGTTCAGGAGCACTAAGCCATCATCAGCTGTTGCTGCAGGGAAGTGTTTTCACATCTTTCAAAGAGGCATAATTCTTTTTGCATGATTCACAGCACATAATGAGGCAGCTTCATTCTGCCTTTTGCTGTATATGTATTGAAAATGGCATCCTGACATCAGTCACTTGTTGCTCATAAAATGACAGCTGTATGTTCTGAGGAGTGAGAACTGTAAAACATTAATGTTTCTTTTCTGGCAATGCCTCCTGTGTCAGGTAAAACTTAGCTAGTGATACACAAAAGTTATAATTGAGTTGCATTTAAAGCCCAATAAAAACGTCTTTGCATGGCTAAGTAGTTGTGAGATACTTTTCCTTTGCAGACTGTAAATATACAATAGAGAGGAGTGACCTACATAGTTGTCTGTCACCTCCCTTAGGTCCTAGAAATGCATGTCACAAACTTTAAGGAGCTAGCATTGCACAGCATGCACACAAGGCAACAAAGACAGTTTGAGCCTCTGGAAACAGAGGAAGCAGTGTGTAAACTTGGCTTACCAAAAGCTGCCAAAAGTTTGTTTTAGTCCTTTTGCATACAGAAAATATGTGGTTTGGCTGTACTGTATGGAGATAAAATGCAAATGTCTAAGTTTGACTGAAATACTGTGTGTACTCTTTTTAGCTCTCTCTCTCTCTCTCTCTATCTCTCAGTTTTGTTCTTATCCAAACAAACACTTTCACATGTAACTGCACAGCCAAAGAAAGTACAAAAGGGACTTTCATCTTTCAGTTACATCCTGTTGAACGTCATCCAAATCAAGACATTCATAAGGACGATCCAGGGTTGTAAGTTCAGCCAGTGAAGGCTTTGAATATTTCTGAGTCTCCTTTGTATTTACATATAAACACACATCACCTAGGGACAAAGGTATGACTCATCCTCTTATCGCTGGACATATTTCCTACCCCCGAAAAGAATAACCAGCTTTGTTTGTTTCACATACTGTAGTGGTTCACAGGCCATTGTCATAAAAAAGGACAAATAGACAACTTTTCCTAGCAGTCTACAAAAATGTGTGAGTGTGTGTCTGTGTCTATGTCAGATTTTATATGACAGTGTCAACTCCCAATCATTAATGCTGTGTTAGGCTTGTCAACAAAGAAGCACCAGAACAGTTATCACTGTATGAGTACAGAAAAAGGTGAAGGTCCTACCTGCACGACAGCAGATGAAATTGTGTGTATGTTTGCTGTGTGCACACATGAATATGCATGTTTGTTGAGGTTACATTGGGCTATAAATTGTGGTGTTGCTACTATGATATTTGCTTATGATCTTGGCTTCCTGTTTCATCCAGGTGTGCAAAGTAAAACAGCCTGTGTGAATAAAGAGACCTTTGTGCCATTTGTTTGATGTGATGACAGCTCGTGATTAGTAACGGACGCCAGTGTCCAAGGACACAAGTCAGAAATTATTGTGAAGACTGGACAAAGCCAAAAGTCTATTGTTTTGCTTTAGATTTTTTTAGTCTTGTAGCAACAGTTTTCTTGTTTTAGGTGACAGGAAATGTAGCTCCCAAACATGCATGTTCATATACTTTCGTCCTGATGGCATAGTTAGTCCTTGTTCTAAACAAAAGTCAACAACACGCAGCGCTGTTCTAAGAAACACAAACTCACTCTCTGCTTAGCCGGTTCTGCTCAACATTCCCTAAGCGGTGATTCACTGCTTTATTTGGCTAAGCAGCATATTTTCCCTCTTTTTCAGGATACTTATTATAATGTGCAAACGGGGTTTGATGGATACATATGATGTGATCTGATATTCATACCCCAAGTATTTGTACCCATTTGGGTTATCTCTGTTCACACAGCTTAAAAATGTTTAACTGATAGACTGTATTTTCAAGTACATTCACAGAGAAGAAACTCTGCTAATTTCACATTTCTAACTCTGTCCCCCTCAGTGCTACTGAGCCCAATAACACTGCTGAGGATGTAGAGGCCTGGGCTGACAACATCGTCTCTGACAAGAAGAGGTCTTCTCTCTATGCCACCGCACCCAGGTCAAAGGTCAGTTAAAGCTGTTCTCATAGCTGACCTCTGTTCACAGGTAGTTATTAAGAATTAGGGGCAGTTCGCCTTTTCCTAGCTTTTAAGTATTTCAGACGGCGCAGTCAAACAGGGAAGATTTTTGACTGGATCATGTCAAGGGTTGAGTGTGTTGAGACTGCGTGTGATTACAAAGCAAGCTACATGCCCACAAGGCTAGAATTGTGCATTTAAAGTAGAATCTAGTTTACTGGAACCTGATATGAATCATTAGTTTTAAGGGGCCGTCTTTAGGCCTTAAAACTAATAGAAGCAAAAAAGCAGAGGTATGAAACAGTGTTTTAAAGCAACACATAGACTCAGAATTCCACTTATTCTTGTTAAGTTCCGTACAGTGAATGATTTAGTCAACCAATTTAAACAATGGCATTTTGGTTTGCCATATTGGCAGACATGTAATGAAGCACATTTTACTGACTAGTAGTAAATTGTATGTCAGTCATAGAAATGAGTATTGCTTTGTAGTAATAGTAGTACATTAGTAGGGATCCTCCCTCAGTAAATGGTCATATTTTCATTGATAAATTAAGGGAAGAATATTACCTTAGGTACTGCAAATTCAGAATAAATTAGCTATGATAGTTTTTTTAGAGCAGAGAATCAAATAGACAGTATTGTATTTGTACAGACCTATATTACTCATAATGTCTCAAAAGGATTTATATGTCACCATAAGTACTGGTTTCACATTGTTCCCAAGTTATAAACAAGGAGAACTCATAAAATAAAACCTGACTTAAAGAAACAAAAAATGCAAGGGAGACCGTTTTAAAATGGATCCTCCTTCCTCTGATGGCTGGAGGCACAGCTATAGGTAAGAAAAAGCGAGATCCAAGATGGAAAAGAACTGACAGTTGTATATGAACATAAATCAATTATAGGTTTGCGTGTGCAGTAACAACTGTTCTAAAATGACACATGTTGTGCAATAGCTAAATAGCCATTTGTACAAATACAAAAACTCAGTCAGAGAGCTCAGTTTCCACCATGCCCCTTAGAATCCAGCAAATCAGGCTCCGGGCAAAATGTTTCAACATTATTTTTCACTAGATTCTTGTTTATTGCTTCTCAGCTTCCCAACTGACTTTCATTTGATGCAGCCAGCAATCTGATCTGGGTTAAAACAGGTACTTGATCTGGATGGATGCTAAAGTTAGACTATTGTGAGTCATGGTGAACCTAAACCACTTGCACACGGTGAAATCCATTTTTCTGTGTGTGACACGCAGAGAGAAAATGCATTTGTTCTTAGCAAAGTATGTTCAGTCATCCTGAGGATCAACTTTCATTATTAAAATATGGGCTTTAATTGCATTGGGCCATTATTCCGGCAGTTATGAGCAATAAAAGTAGGGCAACTGTTCTGTCAACCTTGGCTGATTGCGTGACTGGTAGCCAGTTCTGGGCCCTGCCCTGAAATTATCCCATTTGTAGTGAAGTGTTACCGGCTTCCTCATCAGTTCAGGTCACTGCTACAGCTAGCAAAAATAATGGGGCTTGCATGGAGCTGCCTTCACACTAATTTTTGAATCAACATTCTTTAAGGGTGGGGTACCATGAAATGGTCACCTGATTTAAATGAGTCAGAAATATTTTAACATGAAAATATTGAATGATCTGGTTTTGAACTGTGTACCCCTTTTGAAATAGAGACAACAAAAACTTTTGCTTGAGGTGTAGAAAAAAAATAGCATCTAAACCACTGAAAACATTGTTTCCTCTTTCTTTGCAGCCTGATATTTAGAGTAAACCTGATATTCTTACTAACTAATGTCAAGCACATGATATAGGAAGTAGGAGTCAATCACATACTATAAATTCTGTGTAGGTTAATTACTTTGGTTGGTAAAAGTAATTGTCAGTCACTATTTTCTCCTCCATGTTACTCTCATTCATACATGTATACATAAAATGTTTAGAATTCAAGGTAAAAAGGTAAAAACCTATTCTCAATGTGATTTATTCAGGGATTGAGGCAGGTGAACTAACGTGTTGAGCCTCTGTCTTATTTTATCATTCCTAAAACTGATGTGTATAAACACTTGTGACAGTGTCTTTCATATTTTCAGTCATGGGTGCTTGTAGTTCTGTTTTTCTCTCAGATTCCAGGACAGATTCTCCCAGCTCTCTTAAGATTACTTGTCTGAACAAGAATATTCTTGGGGGTTAAGTTTTGCGTGTCAAAGATGAGCCCCCTCTCAGGTGACTTCATGACTCCCTCTAACGGTAGCTGCATTCCACATGTGTTTTATTTCCCTCTGGGTCTTGCTTGCATAATTGTGACCTCCTTAAACGCACAAGCACACACTCACAGATAACTCTAATATGCAGTGAGCTAAGACTACATTATATTCTTATAATCTCAACTGAGTTAGACCCACAAAGAGACATGCAACTGACTGCATGTGACCAATGTACTCTCTAGAGGGCACCATACTACAAATAATAGCACATATAACACAGTTTGTCGGTTCAAGTTCTGTGAAGTCACATGTTGTTTCTTTATGTCTGCAGTTCTACCATTTAAATGTATCTGCATTACTCTGGCTGTATTTCCCATATATGCCTGTCAAAGATATAATACCGTTAGACAGGGAAGTAGGTAAACTACACCAAGACTTTTTATTCCCTCCAGAAGAGGGTGCTAGTGCTTTAGTAAGCAGCGATGTGGTGAAGATATGACTGATAATGACCTGACTTGTGACGTGTGGGTCAGATGGCTTGAAAAAAATGTTCAAATCTTACTCTTAATCTTTGACTTCTTAAATTGTAATTAATTGAAGGTGAATGTATGAATGCAGTAGATGTGTGTGTACACTACCTTATAGTATATAGATGATGCTGAGTACCTTTTTTTTTTTTTTAACATTCTATGCCTTTTTGTGAGCTTGTGTAGGAGTGTATGTCCTCAGTCTGTCTCTACCAACAATCAACAAAGGTTTTAAATGTTAACCATAAACCTTAGCTTAAGTTTAAGATTAGCCAACATACCTTTGCTAAACAGCAGGTACTGTGACTACAAGTGACAAGAGATAATGGTAAATGGTAAAAAGCTGTGCAAGAGTAGCAAAGTAACGAAGTCATAAACTTGGTAATCTAACTGTTATGAAACAATATCTATGAAGAGTTTGCTAACATTAGCTAACTTTTGCCACCACATGCTATCAGTCAGACCGATTACGGCTATAGCAGCAACACTCTTGAGTGTATTGAACAGAGTAAGGTTGTATTTTATTGCTTTTCATTTGTAAGAGGAAGATTGTGTTAATTCCTCTTCCAAAAGTTACATAACAGTAGTCTTGATTTAACCTCACAGAACATTGTCTTTAATTTTATGCTAACTCAAGCTGAAAACACAAAGTTTTTAGTGGTATGACCTTTGGATTCACAATGATAAATGGTAACAAATGGAAGTAGTTTTGTGTGTGGCTGCATATCTTTGTATCAGCATTTTTATCTCTGGCCCTTTGTAGTTTAATCAGTTTTGTTTAATGTTCATATCATGTTCATGGAGACCTTTTTAATGGTGAATTTCACTGAAAACATACCTGCTTAAGATGTGTCTAACAGAGCAGAGTTAAACTGTCCACCCACTACTCACTCAACTCGGACTCTGCTTTAATTGTTGTCTTAACTCGTCAGACTTTCCAAACTATCCATCAGAGAAGGAAGAATTTTTAAAGACACACCCTGGCAGATGGCAGTGACAGATGGCATCGTGTTCCATTCTCCTTTGTCATCACCAAGCATGCACACATAATCACCAGAATAGCATCACCTCTATCTTTTCAATCGATGTTTGCTATCAACAGCATGCTTTGGTATCCTTTTGAAATATCTGGAGAGGAACGCCCGGGTCATGCTATGTGCTCTCCTAACATACTAACATCTAACATCCTTTTGAGTGTTTGGCCTGCTAGATCCAATAAATAAAAGAGATTTGGTCTTACCCTCACCGACTGTCACTTTTTCCACTTTCTTTGGCTGCATATGGTATTTGCAGTAACTATATGATACACTGTAGGCTACAAGATATAAACAGTATAATGCAGTAAGTATAGTAAAAGTGGGACTATTTAACAGGAATCCTACCAAGCCCTCCAAACCCTAGTATCTAAGAAAGCAGCTACTAGGTTTAGTAGATCGTGTTCTACTAGTCTCTCATTTTTTTTCAGGGTGGAGCAGTTTTACTGCTTGGAATGAAGTTAGGGTGTCAACTCCTTTTTTGTTTACAGGTGCAAGAACTCATGATCTTTGTGGTAGAATAATTTTTCATCGTGCAATATCCTTATTCTTAACACTAGCAGAAGTGTTTGAAAGTTCCTAATTAATCTTTGGCACAGGCTTCAAATTTGTTAGGTATGTTTGCTATGTATGACTCTGTGTATGGAAAAAAGTCGTTTTTGTAAGCTACTGTTACTGTTTCATGTATGTAAGGCAATACATGCATACATCCTCAGATGCCACCAGTAACAAGTTATTGTGTTAGTGTTAATAACTACCATTTTACATTTCATTTAACCTCTCCCTTCCCCTCTCTCTATATGTCCATCCCTCGGTCTTCCTCTCATCCTCTCAGGACAAAGAATTAAGCTACTCAGAGTTGGACCTCCGTAAGCCCAAAAGGTTTGCTACCTTTTCCTTTGGTCTTAGAAAGAAGAAGAAGAAGGATGAAGATATTATCTCTAAGAGCACTTTTGGCCTTCATAACCCAGGCATTGAAGAGCAAGAAGAGGTAACATTGTTCACTGAGTGTGTGATAGTCACGTGTGACAAAATAATGTTTCCTTAGTTTTTTGTAACCTTGGAAATTTAATGCAACTGCTACGCACATAGCTTTATGATTATATTGTTTTGTCTGTCTTATCCATAACCCCAGTTTGTGCCCCTCATATATTATCAATATATTTATGTAATTATTTGTATAACCTTTACCACAAAAGCTACAACCAGTCTTGATCTCTGCAAGAAATAGAAATACTATCATAACATAACATAATGTTCATCCCTGTCTCTCAATTGAAATTATCTATGAACTGATCAAACTTATCATAACTTCCATCAAAGTGCTTAACCACAAATTTCTCCATTATTTCATAAGTGAAACTGTAAATGATCTTCTTATAGACCCCTCTGGACCTCAGTCAGATGGAGTTGGAGCAGGCTGACACGAAGAGGCTCAGTATGTCTCAACCGGAACTTGACACCAGCGGTACATTTGACATCCCCTCTCCTCCGCCTGTGGCCACAAACCAATCAGAATCATACTTCTCTATCCCTAACCAGTCACAGTCATCTGTCACTATAAACACCCAGCCAGAATCAAAGGAGCCTCTGACAAACAGCACTGATATGTTGGATGTGCACAGGGAAATGCCAAAAGCACCGATCGCTGCCATTCCTGAGCTCCAGCTAGATGATGAGAGAGTGAACCTTCCTGTTCGTGATAACTCATTCAAAAATGACGCCACATTACCTGCTCCTACGACTCACACTGAAAGTATCTCTGTTGTTGATACTCAGACTACACCCAGCCTTCCAGCTAGCCAGCCTCCAATCATGCTTGACACCTCGGATCACAAAGCATCAGTTGTCGAGTCAGTCAGCGCAAGTGATGGTCCTCGTGATAACGATATCCTCCAGCAGTCTTACACAAAAACAGAGAGTACTCGTACCGAATCCGCCAGTGAATTAGCACATCATCAACCTGATGCCCCTGACATGGCTGACAGTACAACTCCAAGTGGTGAGCCCTTCCTGACAAGTGTTGATTCCAAAACTGACGCTACAATTATAGAGTCAACCCCCGTTCCTCGCAATGACAATGACAACTCTGCTCTGAGCGAAGTTTCTGTTACCATCCATGAAGAAGTCTCAGTTCCTCGCACTGAGAGATCTATTCCTGAAGCTGCTAAGAGTGTCACCAAAACCTCGGCTGTTAGCAGTGATAAGAGCACTCATCCCTACAGTCAAGATGCAGTTTATGGAGCGTTGTACGAGTCACTTTTCCCCCAGAGTTTTACCTCTGACATCATGTCATCCCTTTCAAACCCTCCACCTCAAATCCGTACGGAGATACGACATCTAAGCCCCAAATCAGAGCCTGTCATGGTTAAAACCCTTAATGAACTTCACACAGAAACTAATGTTATACACTCTCGCCTGTCATCTGACTTCGCTGCTCGCACAGTGGATGATGCAGGAAGTAGTGATACCAACATGAATGCCAACTTCAAGGTGGTTTCTTCAAGTGAGAGCTCCAGATTTACCTCTTACCAAAGTTCTGCTACTACTGATCTTCAAACAGACACAGACACACGCCACAGTTATCTTCCTTCCTCTCTCAGTTCAGCTGCTCAACCAGCTGATAAAGATATTCCTTATTCAGAGCTGACCCGCACCGATTCAGAGATGAAATCAGACAGCTTTAGCCACATTCATGACATTGTCAGGTCAGTCCCCATGGTTCAAAACTCCACCCCTCCCATTCCTGACTGTGTAACATCCCAAGGGACAGATACTCAGGTTACTGACTCCAAACGGAGAGTGATCCTGGTCAAAGAGTTAGTCACAGACGAGGCGAGCGCTGACTCTGGCTGTCCCTCTCCTGTCCCTGATAAAATGAGCGCAAAAGCTAAAAATCTTGAGCTAAAAATCGAAATGACAGAGAGCTTTTACATCGCTTCTGCTGGCTCCGGGCAGACAGACGGGCCTTTAAGCCCGGCATATCTCAGCGTGGGATCAGATGATGGCAGTGCCATGGAGATCTACTACAGCGCAGAAGAGGACAATGCAGAGGAGAGCGGGGAAGAGGAGATGTACACTGTGGATGAAAGAGAAGACGTTTGTGTGTTAGATGGCATGAAAGAGGTAGAGTGGGGGGAGATTGCAGAGAGAGAAGGGAGCAAGAGAGATGAGAGAGATTTTAGGGTGGTAATTGTTAAAATGCACAGTGAAGAAGGCAACATGGGCAGTGAAGAAAAGAAAGAGGATCTCCTTAGACAAACTGAAGTGCAGCAACAGCTAACAGGTCAGAGGGAAGAAGCTTGGGTGCGTGAAACTGGAACAGCTGAGTTTTTTGTAAGCAATGATGCAAAGAGTCAGGATAAAGAAGTAGCAACCAAAGCGTTGCCACGGGTGAAAGAAGAGGGGAGAAAGGAGTTACTGGCCACACCGGTTCAGCAGGTGAACACACTGATGGTATGCGAGGTTACTCCGCCCTCCGGTGAACCGCATGGGCAGGGGGAGGGGTCGAAGGGAAACTGGAACGAGGACTTTGAAACAGAAGACCACCTTAATGGAGCCAAGCAACTCCCAAGCCACGAGATACAATATCTGGCCCACAAAGACAGCAGGAGCTCTGAATATATACATGCTGCTTCCAGTAACACAAGAGAGGAAGATGCATTTGGAGAGGCAGAAGAGCAAGTTTCACTGACTGCAGACAAGAGAGAAGAAGTGAGCAAAGAAAGCTTAGAAATCAACAGTAAGGCTACAACAAGTGTGGTCACGGGTACTTCTGCTGGAGCAGAGGTTGTCACAGGTGTTTTAACACAGACCGCTGAGCTACAATCAGATGCCACAGAGATTGAACACAATAGGGCTCCGCAGAGTAGTGAGTGGGTGGATCCAATTACTCACAGCACAGACAGAAACAGGACGGTTCAAGAACAGGTGGCAGTCGAGCTGTCAACCTCGAACGCAGGCACACACCGTCCTGATACAGAACCTGCAGAGGCGCTCTCAGAGACACAGGAGCATCCGGCAGAGGCCCAGCCTGACCTGATTAAGGGGTAAGTGACAAGTCTTGCAGTGTTGGAAAAAAGTGTGAGTATTTGTTTGAGTCCAGTGGCTGCAGGTGTACTGGACTTGAGCTCAACATGAATTAAGTATGTGAATGAGCAGGTACGTTAAGTAGTTTTCAAGTCTGCGTGTAACTGATGGTTTTCTTTTAGGGAGCATGAGGGGAAAGTGCAACAAGTGAGTTATTTTTACAACGTTGTCATTTAGGAAATTGCAGCCTCTGTAGCTACTGTGTAGGCGTGTACAGCATGTAGCCTGAGAGGTATGTTAGACATATATATCTTGTTGATGTGAAGTGATACACATGTGCTGCCAGGACAATACACTGTACATGGGTAACCTTAACTCGCTCACCTTGGTCACCTTGTGGTCATCTGATAAGGCCCTGAAATGTGTTATGGCTAAACATTTCTTCAGGTGAAGAGGTTAGCAGTGGATTAGCTGCCTTGTTTACCAACAGACCTATCTGCATACCTGTGTAGTTTTGAACACACCCTTTTTTGACTCACCATATATTGAGTGAAATAACCCAAGATCACTGGCTGTTTTGAGCCATATACTCTGATCGGAGCTAACAACAGGACTAGCAGTAAATCAGTTATTTTTTCTTGTCCACTGTTTGTTCAACTCTGACCCAACAGTATTGATTTGTAGGGGTTTACCAGCTCACACATTGGTACAGGACACAATACAGACTTCACAACTGAATACACTCCTCATATTTTTAATAGAGCTAAAATGTGGATCATCTAGAAACACTCAACATCTTGTCAGAATTAATTGTAATCACATTTTTTTTCAGTCACTTGATTAACTGATTCACATCACATGTTCCATGAGCCCAACCTCACATCTTCAGGTTGCTTGTACTGTTTGACTGACAGTTGAAAATGCAAAGATATTCAGGTTACAATGATATAAAACTGAGAAAAGCAGCAAATCATCACATTTGGGATTTTGTTTGGCATATTTGGTTAATAAATTACTGAAATGAATCATGTTATTGTTTCACTTCTAGTTGTCATATAGATAAATACACTGTTTCTATTGTATGTTGCACCACTGCCCTCCTTCAACCAGTGGAAAGAAGTTTATTTGATGGTACATTCTCCATATGGATGACCAGTGGAGGAAATAGAGTTTTAGAGACATTACTTTGGATGTTTTAATTATTTTTTTCTTCATGATAACTATGCACTAATCTTCTGTAAGTGGTATGAATTTAATCAGACTACTATTGTTCCTCTTGAAGAACATACAGATTTTGGGTGGAATATCATTTTTAAGGTCTCATACACTCTCTAATCATTTATGATCTAATGTATCAGTTGAGCCGTCCATACAGTTTCAACAGATTTGACACTGATTCACATGATGAAGCATTATTTCCCTATGCTACACCACTGTCTGCTCATGATATTTAAATACGTTTCCCAGGGTCGGCCAGAATTTGTCCTAAAGCATCACAGGAGCAGAGCCACACCCAGAAATTCACATACTGTACACATAATTAACTGCCTAATTGATTAATCAATCAAAAGAAAATGAATCGGTAACAATTTGATGATTTTTTTTTTCTGTTTTATATCATTGTAAATTGAATATCTTTGGGTTGGTTGTATAAAACATGTTATCTGAAGACTCAGTGAATGTCTGATGAGCATTTTTCACCATTTTCTGACATCTCTGAGACTAAACAGTTAGTTAGTATCATGAAAAACAATTAACAGATTAATCTACAATGAAAATAATCAAAAGTTGCAGCCATATATACTTGATGCTGTTGCACTAAATGGTTAAAACTTTCATGATCTATTCTGGTTCCACAACATGTCCTGACAGCTGCAGCACTGGGCCAGAATGCCAGAATGCTAATTTGCTTGTTAAGACGCTTATGTAAACCAGTGGTGTTCTGGTACTACAGCGTCATTTTTAGATTTCCTCTGAAGCTGGCCTTTGATCAAGCATTTTAATTCACTGGAACAAATAAGGGTGAAGGTGATGTTACACAGAAATACATGAAAGGTTTTTGAAGTCATGACCACACCTCAACCATATAACTTGTGAGGGAGAGTAGCTTTCTTTGGCACAGCTGAGGTATCTGTGCTTGTGTTATTGTGCATAGGCATGTGTTTTCTTGATGGATCTCTTCCTACTGGACTGTGTCCCACTGGACTGTGTTGATTTGCAGACAAAGACCTTCACTTCCTATTTTTGCCTTGAGGTGATGGGAAAGGTTTCTCTGGATGATTAGATTTTCTCTGGAAATTTGTGGCACATGATGTGACAGGTGCAGATTTACCATTGGAGCTTAACACAACAAAATCTTAACATAGTGCACAGCACAGAGAAAGGCTTCAATCTGCTTTGCTGTATTCACAGGAAAGGGCCATTTGGGGACCAGTTGTGTAAAATGAATGGTGCATTTGGTCTTATAGCTTAAACATTGCTCATTAGTGCGAGTATGGTTTCTTATTTATTCATAGTGTGTCATATCATTGGCCAACTTTGTTGCACCATATTGTTTGTATTTTTAAAACCACAAGATGGCAGCAAAGACATGTCATTTACTTGAGTGGAAGACACTGGCTGATAGATTACTGTATTACTGACAGAGAAACAAGAGATGAGGTTAAGAAAAGGGCATCTATTGATTATATAGTATAACAAGAATGACTCCCACAACCCTCTTATATGTTAAGTCAAAAAATATATAAATCAGAGTAAAGAACCCCGTGTAGTTAGTTTTCTAAGCCATGACCTATTTAGCTTTCTATTTATGAATTTAAAGCTTTGGTAAAAGTCTAACAGAACAGATTCTGTGGAACTGTGTGTGGACTGAGTGAAGGTGGGGAGCTGGAATCTACTGGTTACATCATGCCAACTAGTAAAAGAATGAATGTCAGCAAAGAAGGAGTTGTTGCATGTTTTCCATCGCTGTGTGTGTGTGTGTGTGCTTTTGAAATCCTTGTCATTATTTCCAGGGATGTTTTTCTTTTTCCATAACCTGCCAACAAACAAGTTGTGGCCTCCAGTGCATTTTCAACAGGCATGCTAATGTTCACTATTTAGTCAGACCTGCTTGTCCTACAGACTTCCTCTGTAGTGGAGTCAGGAGGAGATAGACACACGTATAAATCAAACATCCCACCTTCCTCTAAGGGCCCAGTGGTAAAGATGCTGAATTTTGTGAGCTGTTGGAAGAGGTTGTAACATCTGCTACATTGTTAATGCTTGGTTTGTTTTTCCCCCATGAATCAAGTTTGTTAATTTACTTTTTAGTATTTTTTCTCTCGCTACAGGTGTATAAAGATGTCTCTGGCAGGATTAGATCTGAAGCCAGTTGAAGCACTTGTATGTCTTTAGTCAAACCTTTCGCACTGAGCTTTGTCCTTTGTTTTCCTTTCGAGTGTGACTGACTGGCTGTTGTCTGACAGCTTATTGGAGACACAGGTGGAATGACAAACTTGTGGAGAATTCCCCTTGTTGAGAATGTGAAGGTGTTTTAAACCACACCTCAACCTGGCTGTAGTCATCTTTAGGAAATCCGTCATCTTAACACTTTGGCAGACCATGGCTGTCGGCCAAGAGTCCTTTGGAGTGGCTGTGTATGTTTTTGTTTTTTAACATCATTAACACTTTGTCACTAATCATTTGACCACAGTTTAGGGCAACTGAAGATCCTAATCCTCACTGGATGAATACAGTTCTCTTTGCACTGTATGTACAGTATTTCAACTACAATCAGGCAAACAGGTCGCTACAAACCCAAGCACATCATCCAAAATGCAAAGAAACTGTTGACATTGTGACCCCGATTTCAAATAGTCTAATTTAGATTAGTATGAGCAACAGATAAATATTTGCATATAGAAGAATTGCTGAATTCAGTAGAAGAAATTCCTACTGTATTTTATCTATCGTGTGAGTGGACTAAATGTTGTGTACCAGCAGCATTCCTATGATTGGGGTGCTTTGTAAATAAATGACATTTGTCAAAAATTAAATTGCTAATGTGTAATGGTGTGAAGACAAAGTTTGACTGGTAATCACTATAATTAGGTTAAATACAGGGTGCTGCTATTCAGCATAACTGAATAGTTGCAATGTTTTTCTTGATTGCAGTTACCTTTTAACAAAGTGATTGATGATGCGTAAACACACTTGAACTGTCTTCCTTGAGCTCAGTAAAGCTTTAGGGCTTGGTGGTGTTTGACAACGAGACAGATGGTAGCTCCCGCAGAAATCCAAACACTCACCAGTAACACTACTGTGCACTCTGTAAACCATTTCTTTAAAACCCTACTGATACGCAGAGAGAGGGGAGGCTGAACGAGAAAAACATGTCAGTGGTATACACTTGCACTCTTTTCCCACGCATACATTTCCATATAAATCCTATATGATCAGACAGACATTGAACCCTGATCTGAAAAGGTTTTTTTGTTGTACTGAAATCATGTTTCGCCCTGGTGGTTTCTCATGTGAGTTAGCAGCCTGCATGTCTTCTGCTAGCTTCATCTGTTTGCACAGAACTCTAAGCAAACCATTACAAAATCAATATTAATAAAGGCTCCACCCTAGATGCGCTGTTTCTAGTCTGTTTACAGACTGTGTGTTGTTGTGTTTTTGTTGTTTCTTTGTATTTTTTTGGAAAATAGAAAAATATCCTAAGCATCTAGCTGTACCTCATGTATGCACATGGTTGTCATTCTCAGACCTAGATGCCTTGACAGGAGAGTCTTAAGAGGAATGCTTCACCATTGTTTTGCATATTAGGATGTGTCTACTGTTTTGTGACCAAATTCCAACACATTTCGTCACCTACAGGGGAAGGTCAACAGTAGGGACTTTTTAGAATGTAAATCAGTACAGAAGGAAGAATATTTGAGTTAAACAGTCACTAAGAAATTACACGGAAGCAGGTGTTATTCTTTGATCCTCAGAGCTACAGAACCAGACAAGAGAGAGCTACAAATTATGTCACACCTGTGCATAATTACATGGAACATGTGTGGCCCTCCAGCATTCCCCAAACTGAGAGTCACTCCATGTTCAAGTATATAAAGACTCGGAGTCCCTGTTGAGGCTGGTACATGTTCAAGCACATGTGTGAGCATGGATCTTGATTTACAGGTGTGCCTGTTAAAGTTTACAGAGCGTCACTGCACCCGCAACATGTGCAGTGTATGGGTCCAGTCTGTCTACCTACATGTCTGCCTACCTGTCTCCTGGGGTGTCATTGTGTCAAATATGACCTAATTTGAATATTGCAGTGAAGTCTAAGAGGAGGTTTGGGATCACTGCCAGAACTTGCGGGTGCCCTCAGGTGTAGGTTTGGTTCTGTGGTTTGAGCAGGAGGGTACTCACCATGTCTGTGGAGCTCTTATCCTTGGAAAATAATGTGAAAAAAAAAAAAACTTGAAAAGTTCTGAGAGGAAATGAGTAACAGGTCTGCCTGCATGAGTATGAGATTAGAGTTAAGTAAGGAATAGTAGGTTGCATTCACATTTAAGAGTGAGTAAACTCTGGTTTGCGGTTTAGTGCCCATCTGTTAGGTCAGTGCAGCAAGAAAAAATTTACCATGTTCATCTCACTGTCTCTATTCATTACCTTTTGGCTGGATCTGTAGAACCAACAGTTCAATAGTGACTCACCCTGTGTGGTCAGTGAGTACACACGAGTCTATGTAAGGACACTGATACTCAAATAGTTTGTACCCATGCACTTAATGATGTTTTGCATTAGTAAGTACTGTGACTTGACTAGGAACTTTTTACTTCCTGCAGGTATTTCTCATCTTTTATGTGAAAGAATGTGGATGTCTAAATTTCAAATGTTCCACTTAAAAAAGCTTTTAAATTTGTCCTCTCCGTTGGGTGCAAATGACTAGCAAGGGGAAAAATACCAGGCCTTGACCTTGGTACCCATTGCATCCACAAATCATAGCACGCTGTGACCTTTAAGGGTTTTTTTCCCGTAATGTCGTTAAGTACCAGTACTGAAGCAATTATATTCTCATGACCTTTGAATAATCCCCTGGGCCTTTTCAAGGTGTGTCACCTTGTAAGAAGTAATATCATCCTCTGTGCCAAATAGTTCTGGAGTCTAATGTCAAGTTTGATGATAACGAGTCACAGTGTGTATTCTTTTGTGTACTTTCTACCATTTACCTTAGTCACCCACACAAAACCTTTTGCCATTTACGGAAACATAATGTATCTGACTCCTCCTTGAAATGTGCAAAAACGGCAAATACAAACTCACTCTACTTACATAATCAGATTTTCAGACTTTCACGCCTACTACAAAAGTTTCTTGTCCAGGCATTAAAGGGCATTAAAACCTCCATATCAAATAATTGCTCCAATTTAGGTTTTGTGGAGCCATCTGATGAAACTGTAGATTCTTAACTTATTGCAGCATGTGCAATACAAAACACCTCACTTTCCACTTTGACCGTGTGTTGACTTTGAGTAACTTTAAGTTGTCAGCTGACAGTGTTTTGTTCAACATGACAACATGATCATCCCAGCAGAAACTTGTTGGTTTTATGTGTTTATCTGTAAAGTGAATCCAGCTCTTGGGTTTTTCCTCACCTTTCCAAAATTTCCAATACTTTCAATCATTATATGTCGGAAATGCAGATTTAAAAAATTTGTCAAACAACAGTTGCAATTATGAGGCCTTTGTAAACTTAATTTGACATTGCATGCAAGTCAAGGTATCCAAAGTAGTTTTGTGTAATTTGCATTGTTGGCATTACATTACCACCACACCCTGCAGGCACTGCAGCACTTTATACACTGTGGACCAGTTACCATTATTAAATCAGACTCTAGCTTTGTCCTTTCTGTTTTTGACAGACATTGTTTGTTTTTCCTTTGCTCTGTTTTCTCAGGTCCCTGACAGCTTCAAGGACCGACACAGCAGCTTTAGAAGTCTCTGCCTCAGAAAGTCAGCAGACAGAAGCCGACCAGGAATTGGCTGATAAAATGAATTCAGGCTACAGCAGCCTGAGCACTAAACTGACCATAAAGAACTCTCCCCCTAGAGAGGATGAATCCAAAAATCGTTTCCGTAAAGTTTCTCTGATCAGTGAGGAGGATAGCCTCAGCCAGGATACAGTGGACTTTAGCAAAACAAGCCAACCCACTGTTACTGAGTCAAATGGAACAGATGTCAGCCCAGAGTACAGATGGAGAAATAGATTTGAGGGGGTTTCGCAGTATAAACTACACAAAACAGAGGATTCCTCTTTGTCTGACTCTCTGAGAGTATCTGACACCTACTACAGTACCTCCTCCTTGTCCTCCTCCACAGCTCTCCCCGAGGCCAGCGCATACAAACATCTCAGCAACACGTTTTCCTCCTCCTCCTCTTCCCTCCCTCCAGAGGAACACTTTACCCTTAGCAACAGGCTGAGTGACAGGACCAAAGTTTATCTGAGCCATGAGAGCGAGCCAGCGGGAGAGCCAAAAGATGAGTGGAGGAGGAGCTTTGTGGAGCAGGAGGGGCCTGCTGCACCTGCAGGTGAAAGAGAGGGACAGAGAGAGGGAGAGGCAGAGTCAGAGAGGACAAAGTCACGCTGGGACTCACAGCAGCTCCCTGTGTCCGGCTTCTCCTCTGCACTTAAAACCAGCCACACCGACAGTTTCAAAGAGGACGACGAGTCATCTCAGTTTACTGGAGTGTTCAAGGCCACGCTTGTGGAGCTGGTCTCCGACCCCGCTGCACCCCCCTCCACACCCCCTGCCTCCCCCGACGAAGACTCCCCAAACCAGTTCGACATGGATAGCCTGGTGGATACCCTGAAGAGCATGGGACCTTCCCTGAGGCCCAGGAGCATGGGCCTGCGTCCGTCTCCTCAGGTCCTCCTTTCCTCCCTGCCTCCCATCGTTGAGGATGCTCCCAGCCCGGTCACCCCTGATATCCCAGCAGCCCTCACCAGTCTTGCAAAAAAGATGGACACAATAGACGGTTCTTCTGAGTCCCTCAACGGAATTTACTCTCTGCCTCCTGACCTGGGACTGAAGAGGAGCTCACAAAGAGACACTCGTTCACCACTGGAACTGATGAAGCAGAGCCAGCAGGTACTGTAAAATGATACCTAAATTCAGTATTGTCTTTTGCATAGTGGAAACCTTGTGTAGTTTTCACAAAAGAGCAGTGAAATCTTATTTTAACCCTTATTGCAGGGAGCAGTAAGATTTACATCTATATTATTATTGTTTGACTTGTCTTTAAAGGTTCACCCACATTATAGCAAAAGTATATTTTTCACTTATCCCTCTGTGGAAACTTTACTGATCCAGAAAGAGATGTTAAAAATGAAACATTTTTTAAATTGAATTCTTCATAACAGTGTTGCTCTTTCAAATTCCATTCATCTCCATTATATTGTGGTGTAGGCAGAAATCTCAGATAGATATCTCAAAGACAAATAAAACCAAAACAGTTTGCATGAATGGATGTCTTGTAGAGGAATATGACAACATGTTTTTCTTATAATTTGGGTGAACCAGTGTTTTTACTCTATACTTTTACTGTGCTCAATCACCTGCAGGACCAGCAGCTGCAGTCTGGAACAAGAGGCCTGAACATGCCTCTGAGAGCATCTGCCACCAACAGTATTGTAATGAGAACATCCTCTGACTCTTCCCCTGAGGACTTAAAATCCACAGTGCTTAATGGAAACGGAGTGCCTCTGTCTCCCAACACAGGCTCTCGCCTAGACAACAGTGTCATCTTTGGAAGCTACAGGTCATCATCCATAGATCAGAATGGGGAAAATGGAAAGGCCCATCGCCCACTCTTCCGCACCAGCTCGCTTCCAGAAACAGGGCCTTTGAGCGATCGCATGAGCGTAGGACCAAAGGAGCCTGGCGAACCTGGTATTGGGAAGGAACCAGTGGGGTCCCGTTTTGATCGTTTCTCCTTCCTTTTGAACTCCTCGTCGGGCTCCTTGACCGGAGCGGAAGACCCCAGTGCTCGTATGAGTCGGCCTCCACCGCTTGGCATCAGTTCACCACCCTCCAGTAACAGTCCCACCCGCCTCCTCAGCCCCACTGGCTCCATAGACCTCCAAAGGCCACACATCACCCCAGACTCCCCCTTATCTTTGTTTGGCCAGTCACAGGGGATGGGGATGGGGATGGGGATGGGGATGGGGATAGGTACTGGGACCCTGGGCACTCCCATCCTGCAGAGGAGCTTCAGTAGTGATGGCACCATGGGGGTCCAGCAGACTTCATTGTTCAACAGTGTGCATGGAGGGTCTCAGTTCCAGAGCAAAGAACCTGAGCCTGACAGGAATTTAATATCGAAATACAGAGCCTTCCCAGATGCCTATGTGAGTATTACTAGTTTTGTATATATAGCAATTCAGGCCAGAAATTATTTAATCAGATGAAATTACATGAGTTGCACAAGCATACTATTGCTGAGGAAAATGGGGATGTTAAAATTTATAAGGATTCTTGCATTTGTTCCCTTTGGTAAAATGGGTGTAGAACTAATTTATGTCGGAGCAGGCCTCAGCTCAGTGCATGAATAATGCATTTTCCTTCAGTTCAAGGCAAAGGTAAATGTGAGAAGTAGGTTTCTTTGTATTTTACACTTTGTTTAACAAAAGATAAATCCAGTATGAGAAAGTGAAAGCGCGAGTTTTTATCTGAGCTTTATCCAGGTCTGGTTGTACACAGTGTGCATAGCTTGCAGTCAGTGGAAGGCTGAGTGAGGCTTGAATTGGTTGTCGTATCTATGTTAACAACTTGTTAAGTAGATTCCTCTGAGCCTTTGTACAATATCTGTGTTTACTTATTATGTAGGCAGCTCTTAGCCTCACTCAGATCTATTTTCCTCACTGCTGTAGAAAAGACAACAGGTCATCTTACAATAGGTGAGAGAAATGACTTCATATGTGGTTTGTTGTGCACACAGGAAATGGCCCTTTTGTGTGGCTTTTGTCTGTGTATGTGTCCCTTAACATACTGTAACATATACCATTTATGGAGCTCGTTAATTCAAATGTTAGTAGGGCACCGTGGGTCATTAAAGGCAGAAGTGGTTGCTGATGGCTACAGTAACAACCAGTGCATCAGCAGCGTCAGAGGTGGTAGTCAGAGGGATTCAAACCCTTAATCGCTCCCTGTCAGTTATATGCTATTCCCAATGAGCATCACAAAATCACACAGAAAAGGGTGTGTATCCACACTTACATTCATGCATGTGTGCACTTGTTCTTCCTATGCAAGCATTCATGTGTTCATGTGAAGGCCTTAACTGATTAAGACATGTCTGTCATTTTTATTTGCAAGAAAGTCACACGTGCACACATGGCAGTGCACACACACACACACACACACACACTCACACTCACTCTCTCTCTGTCACTTCCCTGTTTAACTCTGGATCTCACCACCGCTCTCAGTTGATCTCCCTGTTTCACACCTCTGCAAAGAAACCATAAAATGCTCTTAAGCAATTTCAACACACAACTAATAACGATCATAATTAACCATTATATTGTCATATATTGTCAGTGCAGTAAAATATGCCAAGAGTTAGGAAACACAGCAATTACAGAAGAGACCCTTAGGGAAAGTTAGGATGTTGTGACAAGCAGCAGCTGTTAATGAATTCATTTAGTTGATCATTTTTTTCCATGCATAGTACATGGTAGTGATGTGCAAATACAAAAAGAGTGTCAGCTGGATTCTGGAAGTGCAACTGGTCATTAGTATGCAGCTGCCCTCTGTAGTTTTAATACAAATGTTTGCACAGGATGTTCATTCATGTTCAAACAATACTTTGTTTTCCTCTGCAATGTTCAACGGAATGGCTCCAGCAGCTCCTTTTATTTCAGGCCAAAGTACACAGCATGACCGCAGCTCATATTACTAACTCAGCCACTGAGACTGACACCGACTTCAGGCCAGGGGTTTGGGCCTCTAGAGACCTGCAGGGGGGAAAATTACTGCAGGAGGTGTTTGCTAAAAACTGTCGTGTCTGTCAAGAATTTACTGCAGGGCCTCTGAGGAGGAGACAAGTAGGCTAATGTCGCCACACTTGTGCTACAAGTACATAAAGTTGCATTCCTGCCTATGATCACCTCTCCAGAGGCACCTGATTACAGGAGGCCACCTACACATTTTATTTGAAGTGAGTGTGAGGTCAAGGCTCATAAACTTTTTGCTGGTAGCTTTAATGCTAATTTTGTGTTAGAATGTAAATTTTTAACTGTGTAGAAATTTTCACTGACTAAACATCTGATCTAAATACCTATCCAATGCAACAGCTGAGGAAAATGTCACATGAACTAGTCAGTACATTTTATTTGCAACATTATATTTAAATGTATCTGTACAAACTCTCTTGTGCCAGGGGACAGAGATAATGAACTGGCTTTTATCAGTAAAAGTAGTGAGTTAGTGTCCTGTTATGACATGGGAGTCAACAGGGATATGTTTTACAACGCTATCCTGCTTCACTTCAGTCATCTGAAAAAACAAAGGACGTGGAGAACAAATGGATTAGTTTGTAAAAATGAACAACTCTGTGGAGAGAGGGACACTGGAACGCAAATGCATGAATTTCAGGAACACACTGCAGGACCCACGTATGTATCTGTTTGTCAAAGTGTTAAAAGGAGTACATCCTGCAAACTACTCATGCATTTAAACCATCAGTGACACTTTTCTCAGCAGGTGGGTGTGAGGCCTCTCAGTCATTTAATCCCATCAGAACACTTTCTGCTCCTCTCTGTGTTTTTTTTTTTCCTCCAATTTCTTCTTAAGTCTCGACTGGGCTCCCCACCCATCCCAGCTATCTGTCTGTTCCTGCAGAGACACAGCCACACCTCGCCTTTTGTGTTTATCCTCACATTTCTAAGCTTGTTTGCTCGATATTTGACGAAGCAGAGTTGACAGGGAGAAATAAGGAGGTGGCAGGGTGCGAGAAGAGGACAGGGTAATTATCTGTTCCCTTGTATGAGTTTTTGTTTGTTTTGTTCATCAAGCCACGTGCATCGCATGTTCATGCATATTTTGAATGTGCAATTCTGCTGAAACTGCACATTCCATCTGCGGTACCTAATTTTATGGGAGAGAGGATCTTGTGCCTGGGAGGGAAGGGAACGGACGGGGAAAAGTTGCCTGTGCGAGTTTGTTTCAACTGGGCATCAAGGCAGCAGTGAACACATCACACCTCATGAATAATGTACTTGTTTGACCTTGTTCTGAACTGTTTAGTGAAGGAAAGGAGAGGTTAAGAAGGAGGTATATATGGCGAAAACATACACCTAGCTGTATTTAGGTCAGGCCAGAATGATTTGTATCATGTTTTGTACATATTTAGTAAGCAACCAATTCAGTGTAATTCATAGATATTTATTCTACAATCAGTTTGTCTGAAAAATAACATCAAATCAAATCATTCAGCCCGAGGCTTTTAGTCAATTTGGTCTCATTCAATGGTGCTCAGCTACAATTTGAAGACATAATGTCCATAAAATTTTATGTTTGAATTCACAGCAGAGAGCATGATTACACACTGTTTAGATTAGTAATTCACTTACTTTGTTCCTGTAAGTAAGTATTATCATTATCACTCAAGTGCTATCGGTAGATCAATTTTTACCATTAGCCGTCTTGCTTTCATTCAGATTTTGTCTTTGTAATTAATGTTTCAAAACAAGCCTTATGTGACTGTAACTGTGATTTCTAGGCATTACTGTCTTATTTTTACAACCTCTAAGAGTGGTGTTGTAGTCACCATGCCAATCACTATTCTCCTGTTGTCTAGCATTTGTCACTCATCAGGTTGGATCAAGCTTTTCTGTCCTAGCATCTACACACGGTCGTCTACACCATACACCTTACCACAACACGCTATAGAGGAATGTAAATGTTGACTTTGAGTCTTTGTTGATTATGCAATTTTACAGCATGTCCTAAAACAACAAACATTGTTTTGTAGAAACAGTCCCACCTATGGTTGCATTAGGACATAAAGATGTTAGAAGTCAGTCAGAATGCAAAACAGTAGAGTGTGTCAGATTTACAGTAACATGCTGCAGGCGAAAGATAGATAAACAAAAAAGATGAAAACACCATATGGAAGGGGAAATAGACTCTGTTCTATTCTATATCTATCTAGACTAAAATAGACTATTTGAGCAACTGCCTGTGGAATAAATTACTTGATATACATGTTCTTAATTGCCAAAGGCATCTTCTGGCACCTGCCTATAATCTTAACCTTTAATAGTCAGGGTATTGGCTGCATAAATGAGTTTGGCAACGGTGACCAACCTGCACTTTGCTCTGGTAAAACACTTATTTTTTCTGTCATGGCAAACACCATATCAGTAAAGCTAATGTTTCTTATGTGAAAAAGAACCTTACACCTATTGAATGTCAAGGCTTCATAAAAGGAAAATACAGGAAATGGACAGATGGCGCGAAGGTCAGGTTTTGGTACTTACTCTGTGGTGGGAAACTATTTTTTGTTGTATGGTATGTCTGTGAGCAGTAATGAGTCACTCTTTTATTTACTAGGTCAGTGCTGAAAAGACACCAGAGCATCCAGCTCCTTGGCTCACTTTCACTGTAAATGTAAAAAGGTGTTATGTTGCAGTAAAAAATCCAGACACTATTGTGTCCTATAAGGTTGGTTAAATTTGGCTGAGATTGGTTATCCTTGTAATGTATCCAATAAAAAAAACTTTTCCGAATTAAACGAGAACAGAGAAGGACTCTAATGAGGGCTACTGAAATAATAGCTGCAGTAGCAGGCCCTCTTTGCTTGGTAACATGATCCAGATGATAACCTGTTTCCTACAGGGCTCTCAGAGAGTAGAGGCCAAGTGATATCTGAGACCAAATACACACACACACACACACACACACACACCAATCTCTCTGGTAAATCGATATGCAAATTGCACAGTGCTAACCTGCTACCACATTCCAAGTCCTACAAGTAAACATGCCAAAATTACTATATATCAATATCCCAGCCAAGATTTATATAGTGGGAAATGGACACCATACTCATAATGAGTTCATTCATTAGCTGCTGGCTCCACTGGAATGTTTTCCTGTACAATAGTAGAGCCAACCTCAGGTTAGCTCATATTGTTGTTATGAGTGGGGGTAGTGTTAGAAAGCATCAGGTTAAGCAGGTACAAGGGAGGAATGTATTCCCACCTGTCAAAGAGACGCTTGTTCTGTCTGTCATGTCACTTCTCCACCACAACGCCCCCAGAACCTGTTGGACAGGGTGACATAAACATAAACAATGTTTGGATTGTCTGGCATGTGTAAATTCACCAGGTAGAAACTGGGGTTGTTGCATAATAATACTTTTATATCTGGAATAATATATCGGGCTGTGTTGTTCTACCCCCTGCTTTTCCTAAGTTGATGAAATCTTTATGTTCATCATATATGAGTTTGTATACAACTTGCTTCATCTTGGCCTTTATCTCATTAATATGATAAATGACTTGCTTCAGGGTCTCAGAAAAAAAAAGAAAATGTAATGCCAAATGCCATATATATTAGAAAGTTTGCTAAATATCTTTTTTTTTCCTTTGTCCACAGCTCACTAAAGAGAAGGAGCATGGGAAGCTCAATCCTCGTCCTGGAAAGGTGAGTCTCTGCACAAAACACAATCTTAAGTAAAAGTGGTCTGCTCAGATACTTGAGCAAGTTTGCATTCAAAGCTGACAGCTGCTTTCACTGATTACCCTCAACCTGGGACAAGGAAGTCATGTCATCACTGTGAAAGCTGTGTTCCTGTAACACCGGCTAGATAAACAATCATCTTCTTTCCTCGTGCTGACAGTTGACTGAAACAGAAGAGATTAATTTAAGGGTCTGACGTTACCATTTAGCATGGTCTAAATCCAGCCTCCAAGAGCCACTTGTGGCTGCAGACTGTGAAATGATACAATCATACTGGTGTCAGTTTTAGGCTTTATCTTTTAAAATGTAGTTGGAAAGTAGTTTTATGTGAGCAAACTGCAGATGTCCATTGTCACCAGAGCTTTCTTGTGAATCTCAGTGTGGCCTGTTCATATGGTCTGACATCCTGCTCCCCATTCATTCATAGGATACATAACTGGTTTACTTGAGGGGGAATAAGTCATAGATACAAGACTTTCACTTTACTGTGCTTTTCTTTTGGTTAACACAAGGCCTCTTACGTAACTGTTATTTCATAACCATTTCTCTGTAGAGGTAGCCGACCATCTGGTTAAACCATTCGTTTTCCACCAGATTACCAAAAATGTCACAGCCATCCTCTTTGAAATTTCAGGCTGTGATTGATGTCATTAAAGTGCATACCTGTTACCATTGCCCACATACACTATTAACTTTTAAAGGTCAGGCTTGCTCCTGCATGTAGCTGAAGAGCGTACGTTTTCTCACTGAGGCTGTCTATGAAGGAGCCTGAATACTGGAGGTGGAGCTGACATTTAGCTTTAGCTACTGGGTACTCTTCCACGCTGCAGGGCCTCAGACCTGAAAGAAAGGAAAAACATCTGTACTCTATACATGAACAGCAAGAAGAAGCTAGTGTACTCAGATTCAGCCTCAGTCCTAGTGGAGGAGTACTATTAGTTTCATATGCTGACTGCCTTTAATATTGATACAGGGTTTAAATCTATATTATTCTTGTATTTGTGTGAGTTTTAGAAATCTCTCTTTCATGTTTCAAATGCTAATGATATTCAGGTACTAATGCCACTGTGCAACGCTGCTACTATTACTTTCTACCTTGCACAGTTCTTGTCTTAAGGGAATGAGCATGAAATTTAAGATTTATGCTTGGATATGAAACTAGATATATTGCCACTGGATGATACGGAACCCATTCTTTAATTCCCCATCAAGGATTTTTCAGCAGTACAGGTCGAGCTCTTGCCCACAGTAATGCTTTGTCATTATTGTAATTTCATCTTGTCCTACTATTGTACCATTCTCACTGTGCAAGTTAATGGCTTCTAATATTAAAAGTGACTTTCTAATCACCATATTTTATTTGATAAATGGCTCCCTTTGCAAAGCTTTAGACCTGATGATCTTTTGCTCAAAGAACTGGATAAAAGTCTTAAAGAGGCTGCAGGGCTTCATAGCAGGGAAACGCCCCTCAGCCACACAGCCAGACCTCACACCTGTGTTGGAAAACTGTCAGGCTGAGATGAGCGAAATAGTGACTCCCCATTATTACTGATTTTTACATCTGCATGTTTTTTCTCTAGATGTACATTTTTGACCGACCGGGGATGTGCGGCCAGAGGATTGAGGTGCGCAGTGACGTCATCGATGCTACGCCCTGGGAGCTGCAGGAGACCATTTCCATCAGGGTCGTCAGAGGAGGGTGAGAAAGTCTTGCTTTTTTCCTAACAAAATTTACATAGTCTTACTTCAGTATAAGTTTTTGGTTTGTTTTTTAAGCTGGAGCTGTTTCACCACCACACTTTTCCCAGCTATCAGCAGTTCCTCTGTTCCCTTTGTGCATTGCACTGTGGGAGAATGGCGTACACACTGACTGTTTTGAGTATACACACTACATACTTAGAATTAGTATGTAATATGGGACACACACATATTGATTAAAGTAAGTGTTAGGGTGTAGCAGCACATCTAAATAAGCATACTCACAATGTGTCCAAACACAATGCTTCCAAAATTATTAGAGGTCAACAACAATATGCAACCAGGGTCAGATACTTTCCTTTATAGCAGTAAACAAACATGTCTGTTTTCCTCATGCCACCCTCAGGCCTCCTTAAATCTTCAGGATTGCAAAAGTAGATAGACGACACTTCCGCACCTTGTATTTCTTGACATGTGAGGTGTGTAATTAAACACAGTTTTTTTTAAATAAACCCCTCTCTCTCCGGATGCACTCACGCACTGTCAAAACAAAACTGCCATTGATGCGGTATGGACATGCAAATGCCTTCCATAGTTAACACACCCACACACAAGCTTAAACACACACTTGCCTCAGATGTGGAATGTTTTATCACAGCCAACAGCGTGAGGCTGCAGTAACACTGATGGTGCTGCTCTGACCTGTACACACACCAGGCTTGACTTCTTACAGTGAGGTAATTATATTGTCAGCTCAAGCATCACACACTGAAACACAGCCCAAACCACAGCAGATACTTTAATTAAAGAGTGATAAGTAAGTGGCATCTGAATCCTATTAGCCCTTGATTTAAACCATGATCTAGTTTCTTTTATTAAAAAATATCTTAGTCAAGCAGTACAATACCAATTTTGTACTTTTTATTCCACTACATTTATTTGACACCAGAATGCATTATTAAAGTGTTATTATTAAAAAGTGGTTCCCACCCTTTTTGTCTTGTCTACTTGGGTCCTGTCGTGTCTCAGATGTTGTTGAGTTAGTACTTTCACCCAAGAGGGATTTTCCCTTTAAACCACTTTAGATGGTTTCAGTTAAAGCAAGACTATGCATGTTTTTGCTGAACAGCAGTCACATTGACCACAGCCAAGTGACAATTAAGGGATAAACCTGACAGTGAAGAAGAGCCACAAAGTCAGTGAACTTGCTGAGCAATGTCAGTTACACAATAATATCTGTCTTAGGTTTTCCAACAGTAGCTAAGCACACGGCACTGGTCATACCAGGCCAGGTGAGTTTATACAGCAGCAAAACTCCTGTGTGTATTGACCTGGTCAGTGGTGTGTTTCATTGCCTATTAATTTAGCTTTTCGTTTTTAAGAGGAAGACAGTGTTACATTTACATAATCTGGCTAATCCAAAATCCAGAGTCCAACACCTCCACTTTATCTTGTGACCCTTTGGAGAGGGCTCATTTAACTATGCTACCGACTTATATA
Organism: Lates japonicus; assembly: GCA_033238685.1. Taxonomy (NCBI): domain Eukaryota; kingdom Metazoa; phylum Chordata; class Actinopteri; family Centropomidae; genus Lates; species Lates japonicus. The sequence goes on along the minus strand of BRZM01000037.1, from coordinate 3,900,364 downwards.
TGAAGTACATTTAGCTGATAATACATCTTGCATTTTGAATGCAGGACTTTTACTTGTATCTGAGTTATTTTCCATTGTTGTATTAGCTGTTACAAGTAAAGGATATGAGTACTTCTACCACTGAGCAGCACACTTCAGCAGAGGTGAATGACTGAGCATGTTGCTTTCACTGCTTTCCTCCATGTTAATATGTCTTGTTCATCTTTGCATCTCTCCTCTCCTCTCCTCTCCTCTCCTCTCCTCTCCTCTGTAAGCTTTGATTTTGTAGCACAGCACACACTGTGTTAAATGACAGGCCAAACAGCGGCATCAGTGATGGGAATAATGACATAATTTGCTCCCCATGTGAAAACACTGTTGAGACAGATTTCAGAATCATAAATCAGCAAATGTGAAGCAAAACAAAATATTAGCATTACATCAGCAGGGTCTGTAAATTCTGCATAGTCACGTGCCCAGAAGACTTTAAAGATGTGTTTTTTTAACCTCTGGCCTTTTTGTTTTCCTCTCTTCCCTAGATGGGTGCTATATGAGAAACCCAACTTCAAAGGGGAGAAAATTGCTCTGGATGAGGGAGACATAGAGATCACCTACCCCTTCAACACTCCAGAGGAGCAGCTGCAGAACGGACAAAGTGAGGGTGAACAGCGAGCAGAGCAGAATGAAGAGACAAGTGATGAGCAGACACAGACTAAGCCACCCAGGAGGTTCATCATCGGATCTGTACGCAGAGCCGTCAGGGTAAGACGAGTTCAGTTCACTGTATTGTTTTTGGGTGTTGTCACACGCCCTGAGTTAAGATCTGATGTGATGAAATACAGTGGAACTCAAGTATGATCTCCCGACGTTGTCGTCCAATGGTAAAAAGGCTAAATAGTTCACTTGTAGCTTCCAAATGGCTGTCTGCTCTCCTGCTCAACAACACCATCTAGTGTCAAAAATCAGTATGGTCACTTGTTCCCCTTATCTTCCAAAGGGCTATTAAGTGCCCATTTAAAGTGATTTACTATTCATATCACAATTCTTAAAAATGTTTATGTCTTGTATTTACATCTAGAAAATATATATATATTTGTTGAGTTTATGTTATCAAATTTTCTCTAATCTTAAATATCTGTATTGGCCTCAGAAAACTAGTCATGTTTGGGCTATAAAACAAGCTTTAAACATACTGTACTGCGCATCAATGGGAGGGTTAATAATAATAATAGCATCCATCATCTGTTTTGAATTTTGGTGGTGAAATTATCTTTTTGTTCACATCTGGATTGTGATTTGTGGCCTTAACTGAGTATAGTTCCCACTGAGGCAGCTACTACGACACATTTTCTCAGCTCCCTCAGGACTGCAGCATTACACCCTGTTATCTCCTCTATTACACGACATTAATGGATGCGTTCTGTCCTCCCTCAGGACTACAGCGTCCCAGAAATCAGTCTTTTCCCAGAAGAAAATGCTGAGGGGAAGAAGGTCATCTTCAGAGATACTTCGGAAGATGCCAGGATTTTCGGCTTCCCCATTAAAGCCAACTCTATCATCATTAATGCTGGGCTGTGAGTTATGAATTATGAGTTTTTCTGCCATTATAAATATGTCATTAGTGCTTTATTGTATTTCAGCCGGTTTGAAAAACAGATTATTCATCAAATTGGATTTAAGTAGCTTTCATTGTCTTTTCTGCTTCTCAGGTGGCTCGTGTACGCACAGCCCTTCTTCCAGGGTGTACCACGTGTCCTGGAGGTGGGGGGTTACTCCAATCCTGCAGCGTGGGGGGTGGAACAGCCCTATGTGGGGTCATTACATCCACTCAAAGTAGTAAGTAGCACTGCATAATCAACCTCCACTGTAATGAGCACTGACAAGCTTCTCCACTGATGTTCATTAACATTTCTTTTCAAACTGAATGTATTTGTTTTCATCACAGGGTGAACCACGAGTGGAAAATATCAGTGAACCAAAGGTAAGAAAGTATTATTATACTACCATCATATATACTTCCACTTTTACTGAGTCTGTGATTGCTTATCAAACAGCAATGATATGAATGGCACCAACCATTACTGAAACTTAAGAGGTTCTTAGTGATTGTAATTGCTGCTCTTTGTCTCCAGATGGTGATCTATGACAAGCCTTACTTCACTGGGAAAATGAGGACCATAACCACCAACATGAGAGATTTCATGACTAGAACAGACAGGCAGCAGACTGCCTTTATGTACAGTGTGGGTTCCCTTAAAGTACTGGGAGGAATGTAAGTGCTGCTTTCTAATGTTTGTATTCACTGATGTGTGAAAAGACACCGTAATCATGACTTTGGTTAAAAAGCACTGCTGCACAATTCCTGTAGGGTGCAATGCATGAGGGAGAAAGCCAGTAACAAATAACTGGAGTATGGTCAGATATGATTGCTTTTAAATCCTTTGCCTATCTCCGTTACTGCAGCTGGGTGGGCTATGAGAAGGAGGGCTTCCGAGGTCATCAGTACCTGCTGGAGGAGGGAGAGTACCATGACTGGAGGGTGTGGGGAGGCTGTGATGCTGAGCTGCGATCCGTCAGAGTGATACGAGCAGTAAGTTGTTCTATTAACTTATTATTTGTTAATAAGTTAGTAATCTACTGTTTGTAAAACCTCCATTAAAGAAAAGGAATGAAACTACAGTTGGCTCAGCAGGAATAATATACAGCATGAATTGCTTGAGGAGAGTTAAAACATTCTTAAAGAGGGCACCTGGTTTATATGTAAATTTCATCTTATCTGGAAATAACAAAATATATATATATTCAAAATTAACATACAGCACATGGGTGTGTTTAGTAGTGCTGTGGTGAGACCTTTTTTCCCCTATTTCCCCTATAACACCTTGCTCAGAGAAAATCACAGTGATGGACGACACGCTCCTTTCTCTCCTTCCAGTTACGTTTAAATTCCAGACTAGACATCTCCAGTCTGCCCCTCGTTTTTCATCCACAGGTGGCATTAGTGCAGTTTAGGTAAGCTAACCCATTTTCTTGCTCTCCTGCAGGACCTGACAGACCCCTTGATGATGATGTTCGAACAACCAGAAGAAGAGGAGGATGGCATGCAGGAGGAGAACACCTTCGAGGTGACGGAGGCCATCCCTGATGTCGAGCTGTTTGGCTACAAAACCTCCACACGCTCCATCCAAGTACTCAGTGGGGCGTAAGTTGATGGATACTATACGTATCTCCGTTGTAACATCACTATTTAAACATGTCCAGTTATACAACAATCAGGTAATTGCTCATTCTCCTTCCAGGTGGATTGCCTACTCTCACGTGGACTTCTCTGGGAACCAGTACATCTTAGAGAAAGGTTTCTACAATAACTGCGCTGACTGGGGCTCTCAGGACACTCGCATCTGTTCAGTGCAGCCCATCCTACTGGTGAGGACCACAGTGAGGAGGAGGACACAAACCTCTCAGCAAGATCTGATGAGTTTTATATGGTACTCATATCTTTGTTTGTGTTTGTTTTCAGGCTCCAAGCGACACCTCAAGGACCAGAGATGAGGTGAATATATTATCTTGACATTCTCCGTTTTACATTGTTTAATGCACCTTGGTAAAGTTGTATAGTATATTTTATGTAATTTTTTGCCTTTTTCTTTTCCTGGTGTCTGTGCAAATGTTTAACTTGAAATTTTTGGCATGAACGAGTCAGAGCAAGAACAATAGTCATTGTTTCCATCTGAAAAGCCCCTTAGCCAAAGACAGACCAATATTTATCCTCGTATTTGTCTTCCACATGGTCTTTTTTATTTAAATGTTAAATATGTTAAACATTAAATAGTAAGTATATTACACTGCATTGTAAAAAGAAACCGTACTCAAAAGACTAGTTGCCAAAACTTGACCTATGACAGCTGAAAGTAAATAATTCTTTTATGGGGGCAGAGCAGCGCTGCAGTAGTAGCACATTTGCATTCAGTGATTAAAAGTCTACAGTAAAAAATAATGATACAAATAATTAGAGGGATAAAAGACTTTGAGGCTATAAATACGTAGATCTGATCTCTCACTTTCATTTCCTCTACCTCTGTTTGTCAGATAATACTATACTGTGAACCAGGTTTCCAGGGCGAGTGTCACATCTTTGACCGCAACCAGGATTCAATTTCAGGAAAATATCCGACCAAGTCCTGCCGAGTGGTGGGCGGAAGGTAAGGAACCATTACTTAAGCAGGGAGACGGGGAATAAAGGGCAGAAAGTCTGAAATACAAAGAGGTAAAGAGTAATATGGGAGAAGGCCCCAGTAGAGGTATGCATGATGTAGAAGTAGTAATGGTAATTAATCAGGGAGGATTAAAAAGATAATATGTTATGGCTGATAGCAAATCAGTACAAAAAAACTAATGATTAAATTCTCTGTTTCAGCTGGGTGCTGTACGAGAATGAACAGTACTCTGGGAACTTGTATGTTTTACCTGAAGGAGACTACCCCAATTTAACAAGCATGGGCTGCCCCCCCGGCTGCACCATCCGCTCTGCCAAGGTCGTACCAAAGGTGAGAAAGCTCTCATATGCTGTGGAGAATGCTCTGTACTCTCTCCTTTGTCTCGCTCTGAACCCTCATCTCTCCCTGTCTAGACATTCTCAGTTCCCTCCATCTCTCTGTTTGGCCTTGAGGGTCTGGAGGGCAGAGAGATCACTACAGAGTCAGAGATACTCAGCATGACTGAGGAGGGCTTCAACGACCACATCCTGTCTATCAGAGTCAACAGCGGATAGTAAGTGTTTGTCTGATTGTGTTTGTGTGTTTGGCCATGTGCTGTTTGTGTGTTTGCATTTGCACCAATGTGTTTGCACTGTTGCATCTCATTGCAGTAGCTTTCTGGTTTTCCTTATGAGTGGCAGCTTTTCATGTTTTTATGACAGTAACATAGTTAAATAAACTACATGGATTGGACATTTGCTTATAAACCTGTTAATACATCTTGATAGTCAGTTGATACAGTGGACAACTGTATTAAACAACTGTTTGTTTTTGTTGCCTTTGCATGCTAGAGCCAAGTCACAACACAGTCTAATTTTGCCTCTCTTCCTTTGCAGTTGGGTGATATGCGAACACAGCAACTACAGGGGGCGCCAGTTCCTTCTGGAGCCGATTGAAATCACCAACTGGCCTAAGTTTAGCTCACTAAATACTATTGGCTCGATGTATCCAGTCAGACAGGTTTGTTGACAAGTCTTCTTTACAAACTATTTTTTTTAACTATATAACCATAAAGTACACATCTTAAAAGGCAAAATATGCATCCTGACCACTGGGTTATTTCACCACAGTATGAAATGCAGTGTATAGAGCAGATATTAAATTGTGTTATTAGCAAAACTTGTAGATGATTTATTTAAATAGTAGGCTGCATCCTGTTTTTGAAAAGAGAACAAATAAATAAAGGGCATTAGCCTTGACTACAGTGACTCCCTGGCTGCACCCAGCCTTCCCTTGACAAAATTGGTAGCTGGAGTACCAAAGGCCATATCTAGCAGTTAAAAAATTAATTACCTAAATAAGGAGAATGTGTTGGCAAAACTGTGAGTATCAGTCTCACACTTTTAACAGCACTTAATTAACATCTGAAACAGCAAAATTGACACCATAACTAGACTTGTTTCCATAACACCCCCCTCCTTAAAGAGATGGAAATCATTTAAAATTCATAATCTGAAGCACAAAAGACAAATTTCAGCCTGTTATTCCATTCCTGTTTGAAGATGGGATTTAGTGACATAGGGTCAAAACAGGCAAAGCTCCACAGGTCTGTGAGTCCTTCACAATGGTATATTGTGATGTTTTGCTTCCTGCAGAGGCGCCATTTCTTCCGCATCAAGAACAAAGAGAGCGGTTTCTTCATGTCCGTCCAGGGCGGCGTGGAGGAGATGAAGTCGGGACGAGTAGTGGTGACAGCCGAGGTGGAGCCGATGAGCGACATCTGGTTCTATCAGGATGGCTTAATCAAGAACAAGGTAATACTCAGGAAACATCTTACAAATTAAAACCTGAGCATTTTTAAGCCTCCTGAGCTGGTTTGATCATTTACTCTGTGTGTGTGTGTTCTCTGTAGTTGTCCCCAACCATGAGCCTTCAGGTGATGGGCAACATAGAGCCGGCAGCCAAGGTGGTTTTGTGGTCTGAGACTCGGCAGCCTATCCAGACCTGGACAGCCCAGATGAGAGGCCTCATCACCAGCCTTACTTTCCCTGGCATGGTCCTGGATGTCAAAGGTATGAAGACAGAAGACGAAGAAAACATGAGCATTGGCCAATTTTATTTAAATATTTACTGGACTGCACACTTCCCTAAATATTTTTAATATGCATGCAAAGTTGTAAGAGTCATTTTAGTTTCCATTTCTAAGTAAAAACTGGTATTTGATAGCGTTCATCTTGTGAAAAACCTTTGTTGCTCATCATATTATCTCTTGATTCACTTACATTTGAGACTCTCTTAAACTGATTTTCCTAAAATAATGTGGCTTCTAAATCAGTTTAATCTGTTTATAATGCCTGCCAGGTCCGTGTAGTCTCATAAATGTGATGATCACTTTTCTAACAAGATTATTTTCCTTTTCCTCAGGTGGCAAAACTTATGACAAGGAGCATGTGGTGATCATGCCGGAGAATGAGGAGAGGCCGAGCCAACAGTGGGAGACAGAGTTGCTATAAAACCTCACGTTCTTCTTTGCTCAGCTTTCCTATGCAGTGCATCAACAGTGCTTTTCTTTATATTTCCAGAACATTCTGGGACCCAACTGCTGCCACTGCCTTATGATGTAATTTATTTCAGTGCCTGTAATTTGTTTCTGAACTCCATGATCTATGTAGTGTGAACATTGCAATAGTACGCATTTAATTAAGCAAAAGCTGCATCAGACGATTTAGTGCTTTGCAGAGTTTGTTTGTATTCACGTCATGAAATGATCCCATTCTCTGTGAGTCAGATAATGATTTTGTGTATGCAAAGAGAACTGCCAGTGCCTTGACCTGCTGCAGTGACTGGTGACATGAGTTGGAATGTGAGATTAAATGTATTTTTGAGGACGTACTGAGCCACTGTGTACAAACCCAGCACAGACCGACCCATTCTCTTGCATCCAATGATCAAGGGTATGGTTTGACCTATTTCATGACTTTGACTTTGACCTTCACGTGATCATTTGTTAACAATTTGAGTATTCAAACTAGTATCTCCCTGTTTGTATGATTCCAGGCTCATGCAAATTTCCTGGCTGTAGAAGCACCTGTGATTGATGCTTTTATAATTTTGTTTACAATGGAGCAAACCAAGTCTTTATTGCCTCTGGACATTGTTTTCCTGAAGTGAACACCAAGTGGCAACTAATGCTTCGTACAGATAGTGGATGAATGAAGCCAAAAGAATGTGTAGTGTGCAAGAGATGTATGTTATGCTTTTTACAGATATTTTTTATATATATATATATATATATGTATCACTGTTTATTTTGTGGGAAATGTTGCAGTTACATATACAGTATATCACATTGCATTCTGCAGTGCAATGGAATGGGTTATACGTTATGTGTCCAGTTTCTGTCAAGTTACTCCTATTTCTTCTTGTTATTTTTTGTTAAACTGTTACATGAAAATCTATGTTACCTGCACCAGCTGTATGTTAATATTTGATACTAAAGATAAAATGTCAGATGTGATGTAAAAGGGGGTGGTTTTAAAATACTGGAAAAACAAAAATAAACATTGTCAAATAAATCAAAGGTGGTTAATGAATAACAAAAGAATCAGAAATAATATCAAAAATAATATTTTTGTATCATGAGGTGAAAAGAGGTCTGTTTCCTCGGTTGAAAAGATCCAATATATCCACCCACTAATTCCCACCTTTACCCTGATCTCTTTGTGCTCTGCAGTTAACAAAAAGACCTTAATCAAGTTGATGTTCAGCCATTTTTAAGCTTTCACACTGGCAACAGTCGTGCCAGGAAGCATTATGCTTTATCATCTCTGCCTGTTTGAACTCAGCCTGAATGTCGGAGTAACTATCATGTATTTCTATAGATAGGCTTTCTGAGCTGCACCATCCCTACAAGAAGAATGTGACATGCGAAATGGAAAATGTGTAATGCTATTTTTATGTTTATTTTCATTTCTATATCTTAGCACCATCAGCTGCCTCATCACTTACACTCCCTCTGACATTTTAACTGCGTTCACCTCTCACATATCAGTTAATACTTTTTTATTCCTCAAATGAAACTTTTTGCTCACGTTCAAACAGGAAGACAACTGTCAGCTGATTCTGTCGTCACACTTAAATTCGCTCCTCTCAAAAATTTATTGAATTCTCTGGGTTCTGGCTTTCCTACCACCCAATGATTATCAGAATATTTAAATCATTTTACCTATTATTCCTTCTCTATTTTATCCCTTTTTAACCAACATGGTTCCGTCACCTACACTCGAGCCGTCAAAAAAAAAAAAAAGATGGGGGCAGGATTTCAAGTGAGAACCGTGACGACATCAGTGGGCGCGTCACATCCTACAGGTTGGAAAGAGAGGATGAAGGGGGTCACGTGAAACGTGAGAACTCGTAGGTAAAGACAGCGTGGTTTGGTCTGCCGACAGACATCTGTTATAACAGCAGGGACGCTGACAGGTAATCAGTGCCATCCACCGTCATGCACTGTGCAATGACCTTTTGCATCTATGATCCGGAGTGGGTAGGCCAAAAACTGCTGGGAACAGGGACTGGTTCGCTGGAAAGCAACAAGGATTCAAGACTCCTGAACACTTTTTAACGTCATTTCAAACTAGAACTTCTTCCATATCAACTGCCATTTGATCATTTTTGTATTTTTGTTGACTGCAGCTTCAGCTGTCTCAGTTTTCCATGTTTCAGATTTAAGTGGGAGGCCCTGTACATTTCCTTCAGAAAATTTCCAGTTAACTGTTTTCTGAGCATGGCACAGACAGGCACATGAGTCAATAATACCACAGGCCAAAAAGAGCTTACTGTGGATCAGCTTTGTTTGTAATAACCACACAGGTTTCATGTTTCTCTGTCCTCTGCAGGTGAACAGCAGGTAGCAGCTGAGCAGCACTGAGGACTGGACAGATTGAAGCTGAGAGGAATACATTTGTATCTCAGTGGTTTCATCATGCTCAGGTTGCACTGTGTCTTTTATTTGAAGTTACTTTATAAACGTATGTAGTGTGTGTACTCTCTCTCCTCTTTCTTTCTCTCGTGACAGAGGGGGAAAAGGGCACATACAAGTTTAGGAGTATCAGATTGTTATCACTGCCACAAATGCAGGTGCTGAAAAGGTCCTTTGTCAACTCCAGTGACACAATTTAATATTCAGTTATTGGAGCCAAAAGACCATCAGGTTATACATGAGCGCACCAGTCAATGAAACCAAAGTACTGCCCTCACATACCCACAGAGATGACTGGCATGTTGTCTGGTGGGTTTGTTTATCAGATATTTGCCCTATCATAGTGAAACGCTGTAAAATGACAAAGCTGTAAGTTGTAACCTCAGTACTACACATTCTTTAATGAAGGGGATACATTTTTAGCCTAACAGAACAGTAACTCCTCACTGGTCATTTATTTTTGGCCAAGTCGGCCACAAAATCTACAGCCTTTGGTCATCAACAAAAGTCACCTGTAAACAAACCTGACTGTCTGGATTCCACCTCTGCAAGGAATGCAAGTATTTTACAAGTGGGTTGTCATAGAAATTACACAGACCAATAGCGTCAGTCGTAGGTGTGAATATACTGGGCTGTGATTGGTTGGATGTTTGATTGACAGTAAGATGGGTGTAGTGGGAACAGGTGTTGTATTGTAAGGGTGGGACTGAGATACAGTGCTGATTAGAGGAGGTTGTAAAAAAAATTCTACACTACCTCCAGACCTTTTTACAGCTGCCACACTGATCTGTTACAGGTAGGAAAAATGAGAATTGTTTTTCTCTAAGTGTAAGGAAATGTTGCTTGTGTAGTTCTGTCAGGTGTTTGTTTTGTAGTCTCTCACAGGTAAACACCTGAGGTCATATTTAACTGTTTTGTTGAGATAACTACTGGTTTCATGAAGAAACTGTCATTAAACGATTCACTGAATAAAAATGTAACTTAGCTTTTCCCTTTCCTACTATATACACCACCGATACATTTATTTGTATACTGCTCTCACGTGATTGTGTGGGTTAATGTCATTTACTGAATGGTTCTGTTTTAATAGAGACTAAAAGTATGAACCATTTATCTATATTTCACATTCTTTCTTCCAGGTAAAACAAAACCATGGACCCTGAGTATTTCAAATCCTATGTGAGTAGACTTTTTCTGTCTTGTCCTCTGTCTGACATTGCATTATTACTCTGTTTACTAAGACTCCACATCTACAGATAACATAATCAAGTGTCTTGTGTGCTCATTATCTGCATACCTTCTAACCTTATCTATAAAACTATGTCACTGTGTGCCTGATGCCTTCAGACATGCAGGAATGCTACAGTGTGTTGTCATATTTCCCATTTGATTTTAATGTAGAGAAAATGAATTCAGTTAGGAATAAATGAACTCACCTCAGTCTTTCTGTGTCTGATGCGCTAAGTGAGTAACTATAATACTATGTTTCCTGTTGCACTTCCCTACCAACTATCCCCACTACTCAGTAGTATAGAATATTTAACATTCTTTAAATTCAAGTGTGATGAAAACTGATTTGTATGTCCGCTCGTCTTTTGTTGACTCATTCATGGTATGTCTGTGCATCCGTTATTATGTCACTTCCTCTGTTGTTACAAATTCCGTCACTCAATTATCATACTTCTGATCGAATCACACAGGATCTGTGACCACTCTCAGGATTTGTGTCTCCCTTTGTGGTATTTATTGGTTTTTCTCTCTGTCTCTTACTCTCCCTACTTATCCTATAGGAGATGTGTTGGGGCACCCTTGGAACAGTGCGACCCTTTTCCAATTTCCACCCTGACAGAGATGTTTTGGAGATCCAAGCAGCGCTGCAGAAGAAAGGTACTTCTGCTTAGTAAAGCTGGTTTGGAAAGCCAGTGCTGACGTTAGATAAATGTGTACACAACTCTGCTTTTCTTTTGTCTCTTAACATTCCTCGCCCCATCGTTAAATGCCCAGTATTGTAATGAAAACATTGTGTATCTGGCTCAGATGTGGTAACCCTGGTGAGAATCTTGACCAATCGGAGCAATGCTCAGAGACAGGTGATCGCCAGCACCTTTGAAGAGATGACACAGAAGGTAAAAAAAAAGTTTCAAGGTTCAAAGCCACAGCAGCCTCACAGTGTAAAATATTACCTAAAATGAAATGTTATGCAATACAATATAATGTAGAGTTTCACTGACAATATTGAGTATGTGGCTTTTGACATCTGTCTGTTTGCTCATGTTCCACGTGTTTGCTGATCAAATATTATTTAAACCAAAAGGTTTGAACACACCTTTGTTTAGAGAAGGAGTTCAGCAGTATAGACTTAAATAATGTAACAATGAGCCTTAGGTTGAGTTGATATAAAGCTATGTTGCACAAAATGAATTATACATTAAGTGGCAGAGTGCGGTTTCTAATACTTTTCTTTCCTTTGTATTAGAAATATTGTCATTCACACATGAAGGTGGTAGTATCTTGCAGACTTTCACACAGCCAGGACTGTACTCTCTCAGAGTATCTTAAAGGGAAAGTCCACAGAACAGAAACGGAACTTAAGTTGTACGGTGACTGAAGATATCCAATTAGATTCCTCTGCTTTTCTATATCAGGACACATTGTTCAAGTGTATTATTGTGCTTATACCATGGACACTTTCCACAGAGTAAAATAGAAGTGGTGTAGAAGTTGCTATCAGTTTTGTTTGTTGTTGTTGAACTCACTCACCAGTGAGAGTTAGCTGTAAGCACGTAGCACCTGCAGCAAATAATGTTGCTATGGATACCTGCAGGTTAATACAGTGCAAACACTGGTTTACAGTATAGTGGTGGTTCAACTATGTTTGAAGTGTCCTTTTATGCTTACAAAAATAGTATTTATTGTGATCATGGTTTAATAAAGACATATTAACATGTAAAACAAATTTTAGATTTGCTTTTTCCTTTTAAACTACCAAAACAAGGCTTAACCCAGAGGTTTTTGTCCCATGCTGCTTTAACTATGTACATTTATATACACTGTATACAGAGACAACCAGAGACAATATCTAAAATATGAGAAAATATCTGACTCTGTGGTGTCCCAGGACCTGGCAGCTGGTTTGAAGAAAGTGCTGGCTGGAGATCTGGAGTCTCTGCTGCTGGACCTGCTGATTCCCCCTGTGCAGTACGAAGCTCAACGCCTGCAGCAGGCCATGGCGGTCAGTGGGTATTTGTGTGTTTGTATATGATTTATGCAGGGCTTGGGATGGGATTTTACCCCACCTGTCTGTCATATCTCAGGATATACAGTATATGATATACATATACAGTATGTGTTTGTGTGTGTGTGTGTGCAGGGTTTAGGCACAGATGAGGAAACACTAATGGAGATCCTGTGTACGCGATCTGGAAAGCAGCTTCAGGAAATCAGTGCTGTGTACAAACAATGTAAATCAAAGAACTTTCCTTGTCTTTCCTGAACTTTTTGATTGATGGTTGTGGACATTTAAAACCCCAATCCCCCCCTCATCTCTCGTATCTTGATATTTTCCTTGTTTTTTTGTTTTCTCTCTCAGTGTACAAGAAAGACCTGGAGAAAGAACTGAAAGGAGAAACCAGTGGAGACTTTGCTAAGCTTGCTCTGGCTTTGCTAAATGTAAGTTGAGTATTCACTTCCTTTACCCTCACCTATAGTATTTGGTCTCAAAGCTACACCAAAAATTACATTACATTTAGATATAACCTTGAAATTCCAAATAAGTGTTTCCTCACTCCTTTCAACAGAAAGAAAATGTTCCTGGCGTGGTTCAGAGAGATATTGAGGTATTATTTTCCACAATATTTTCATAACAGTGCATTAATATGACAGTTGGGATACCAGCAATTGAAATGAAAAAACTTAAGAAATGTGTATTGACAAGATGCAATGCAAGGCTTGTGCTGACAGGCGTAGTTGATTTTGGAACAGTGCTGAAAATCATGAACTTCAGCATTAGCCAGCTGCAAAATATTTTTCCAAGGACGGAGAGATTTGTCTCATAGAGGAAGAAAATTGGCACAATACCCTTGTTGCTATTGCATGGAGCGTGAAGTGGGTGTCAGTCTGAGTTGACTGAGATTTCACCCCTCTCTAACTATTTTCATGCTTTTATTCCTCCAGTCTCTCTCTGCGTCACTAAATGGGAAGAAAGCTGATGCAGGACCGTGGATTGACATACTGACCTCTAGAGACACCGACCATCTCAACAAAGGTGAGGCTTTCTATATTTGTCTTACATGGTTAGTGCACATTAGTTTTTGTCAGTTAGAAAATTTTCAGTATTTTAAATCTGAATGCGTTCCTCCCTCTGACCTTGTATTGTAAATTATTGACAGTGTTGATGGGACTGGAGCTGCAGACCGGACAGGTGGTGGATGAAGCTGTGGAGAAGCGATTCTCAGGAGACTTTCGACTGGGCTTGAAAGTTTTAGGTAAATATTGCTTAAGATAGTGCACACAATGATTGATACACACTCTACATGTTGATCAGTTACAGAGATTTCTTGATATGTGTCATGACAGTGCAGTGCATTCAAAATCCTGATGCCTACCTTGCTAAAAGACTGTCTGCCGCAAAGGTAAGATACTGTCATCATTAATTGTTTCTTTTTATCTCCTGATAAATTGTTTTTGATCAGACCATTGTGTGACTAACCGATTAATGGATCAGCTGATTAAGCATCATTGTTTATTCAGCCATACATTCATTCTGTGTCAGTTTTCATGCGTCTAATACACAACTTATCTGTAGTTTAGGGAAAAGGCACTTGATTATTTGTTTTGTTTATTACACAGATTTTTATAGCTGCATCCCTAAAAGTATTCATACAAATATATGAACTAGTCAGTTAGTTATTGTTCCCTTGCTTGCAATATATATTGTAATAGGGGGTATGTAGGCTTAAGAAATAATCTTTATCTGTACATGTGCTTAACTTAATAGAAGGAGAAGAGGTTGCCACTTCCCCTTCATAGTATAGTAGCAGCCCACATAGGCTCACCCTGACAGATATGCAAAGATGCATGGTAATTCTATAATCCCATTGAAGGCAAACCTGTTTGAAGTAGAATGGACATTTTATATATCTAGGAATCCTTCCAGTGTCTTGTTAAATACATAACTGTTCACATGCAAAACTTTTCACTCTTGCAGACACCGATATTGCAAGGCATTATGGTGTCTCACTCTGAGGAAGATCTGCTGTGTATTCGAGCTGCCTACCTTAAATTAACAGACACTTCTCTCTACACTGCTCTACAGGTGGGTCACACACATAGTATTGTCATAAATACAACACGCACACACTGTTTTAAATCTTTCAAGGGAGAAGTATAGACATTTTTACATGTAAACCTCATTTTTTCCAACAGAAACAGTTCAAAGGAGATTATCTACAGGCTCTGCTGGCCATCTGTCGATCTGAAGATTAAACAAGCTACAAATATGTTCCATTTTTAAATCATTTATATCAGTCTATGGTAGTGCACAAATAAACTTCATGCTGCTTTTCATATTTTATGGAATCTCATTTACTTGCATGCTTTCCATATGCTAGTTTTAATGATTTAAATATATGCAACAATCAAAAGAGGTAATGTTGGATATTTTGCAGTTTTGTATTTGCTTTTATTACTTTTAATATCTACTGTAGTACTTCCTCCTCATCTTGATGTTGTATCTATGTACAGTATTTTTTCCAAATGGTGCTTATAAACAGAAAACAATGGCACCCTTTCTCATATATTACATTAATACATTTTATTAGAATATTATAACGTTAATTAAAACATTGTTATAATTTTACATGGAATGTTAATATCCAAATAAATGCAGTAGAGCATAATAATCACAGTTCAAAATTATATGTGTTAGTTTTAATTAACTGTCTAGCATGAATTTCTCCCAGCCTTTAGACTTAAAAACACAGAAATAGTCGGTTGTGTCAGCTCCAACAGACCCATATATCAGTAGCCTCAATCATCACACTTCAGTAACAAGTTATTCCTGATACCACATCAAGTTCAGATCCATTGCACAACATAAATCCATCAATCCATCTTTCCCTTCTTTGGAGTAGACCTACATTCAGATCAAGTTAACTTTTATTTACACTCAGAAACAATGAAACATTGAAGAACATGAGACTTGTCCTCTAGGTAAGTTTTGCCACTTACTGCTCAGAGGTAGAGCATGTAGAGCAACAATGGCATTAGAGAAAACAGCAGAGAGGCATTGACTCCTGAGCCTCCGCTGTATGTAGTTGTAGCGACAGTTGCTGTAGTGGTTGGTGCAACAGTTGTAGTAGCAGTTGGGGTGGCGGTCGTGGTGATAGTCATCAGTGTAGGGATGGTCATACCAGTTGAAGTGGTGGTTTGGACAACAGTTATTGCTGTGGTCTCAGACATGGTTGTAGTAGTTGCTGGGGTGACAGTTGTGGTAGTTGGGGTGAGAGTGTAGGTGTGGTAGTTGGGGTGAGAGTTGTAGTGGTAGTTAGGGTGGTAGTTGGTGTGGTAGTTAGGGTGAGAGTTGTTGTAGTGGCTGGGGAAGTGGTAACAGACGTTGGCGTAATGGGGGTGGTCATACCAGTTCCAGTGGTGGTTTGAGCAACAGTTGACGCGGTGGTTGCAGACATGGTGGTGGTAGTGGCTGGGGAAGTAGATATAGTCGTTGATGCCCTATCACTTGCAGTAGTGTTTGAGGTGACAGTCTGGTTGGAAATAGTGTGTAAAAATCATTTCATTCAGAGTTCCAGGTTGACCAAAAAACAAAACATCCCTGTTTTTCATTTATTAGAATCATGAAGGTCAGAGTGCAAAATGCCATTTCAGTAATTCTGTGCATTCCCTGACACAGTTCATGAAATTACTTTGGAGCCATATGAAATAGCAGGAAAAGTAACAAAAGCTATAGTATTTAGGCCCATAACACATATGTTTTCATGTTACCACCCCTCTAAGAGCATGACTTACTAAAGTTATTGTATCAGAGATTATTTGTTTCTTTGTTTTTGTTTTTTACTTGTTTTCAACAGTTAAATCCAGTTAAATGATAATATATCACATTGCAGTGAATTTGAGAATAATTTCAGTTTTCTGTTAACCTGTAACGTATCCATCAGCAGTCAAAAAAGTTTCATAAATCAAGTTACAAAGATCTGTTTTAATAACTGAGCCCCCATGATATTTTTTTCACTAAAAATCCTAAACATTTTTTTTTAAATTATGGCTCCACAAAACCTATTTAATTACATGAAAAACGTATCTGACCTTTTCAGGACAATAGGGCAAGTCAGCAGCTTGACCACACTGACACTGCAGTACACTACAGTGTGGTACCTCAAAAGGTTATGAATAGTTACCTGTGCTAATGCCAGCAGAGCCAGGGTGCAAAATCTCAGAAACAGTATCTTCATGGTGGAGAGCCAAGAGGAAGCAGGGATGCACCACAGATGTTACTGAAAATGTCCAGCACTGAGGGAAGATTGATGTGTTCTGTAATGCTGTGAAAGATTTTTCTGCAGCACAGTAATCCAGTCAACTTTCTTCTGTGAAACTGAGCGGAACCTTTTTGTTCTTGATTTTATACAAAACTATCATGTTTCAGGGAGGATAGGCGTGAATTTATGACGTACAGTAAGACCTGGCCCTGGATCCAGGAGATTGGTCAATGAGGTGTGTATGATGTGTGTGTGGGGGGAGGTTTCCATGAACATCTCAACTTTGTACTTTGTAACAATTAATTACTGCTCACAATTAACTTGAATGTTCTTCCTGTTACTATGATATTTAAGTTAAAAAGAACTGTAGAGTTAAGTAATGAAATACACAAGCGTCTTCACAGCTATTAAGACACTGGTCGTCAATTATTAGTTCTAAGGAAGACTGAATTCCAGTCTCCTTTAGCTAACTGCTCAATGAACCCTCAATAAACACTGCACATTTAATATACCTTTTAATATAACTATTCAATATAACTTCTATGGCCCTAACTATGATGGAAAATATTCTTCTTCCTCTCCATGATGTTGACACCTGGTTTAATTTTTAACCTTAATAAATATATATGGCACGCCATGAAAATTCCCTGTTCTGATGGAACTTTATGAAACATAGCTCGATTGTAATGGGTGCGGTTAATGTGCAATAAACTGATGCAGTTAGTTTAATCATAAAGAGTTAAAAATAAAAAGCTATTATTGTAGTCTTGTTCTTCTGGGTAGATAATTGACAAACTGATAAATGAATAGGCAACAATATTATTTCCTTGAGTCATAGGAGGAAGGTCATTTTAATTCGTTGAAAAATCCTGAGACCTTGAAGGTGAATGGGTCTTGGTCAGAGAAAAAACCTTGCCACTGATAAATCTTTATGGCATATTAGTTTACATGTGGTCCGATAGACAGGTACATAGATAGATCGATTCCTCACAACCTCACACAACAACTGCAGCATCTTTGCTGTGGACTATGTGAGGCTATTGAGGGCAACAATAAGGAGAAGTAATGGTACAACATACTTATTACACCAGATCAACATGTCACCATGTTTTGGAAGTGACTAGACAGTGTCATACAGTTTTTCTTGGGTCTTTTTTCCTTCATTTTTTATTACATTTCTCTTAATTTTATTTTTTTCTTATCATGTATCAGAGTTAGAGGTCTACTGAAGTCCTTTTATTTTATACCTTTTATTATACGTTTTTGCTGCTCTTGCAAAGCTAATTGTAACATACTGAGAGAAGTAGCACAAAAGCAAGAATGACACTTGTGACTTAGTGATACCATCTTTGTCACTGCACCTGCTGACTCACTGGAGGGTGGTTCATGCTTGTTTATCCTTCCATTTTCTTTTTCCTTCTTAATAGGCCTTTTTACCATACATTGTGTGGTAATAGTATTTAAATCTGTCTTTAAATCTAAATTATGTGAGGTGATATTGAAACTAGTCTTACAACATTTAAGTGACTCAAAGAATGTAAAATAAATTTGCCATTTAAGGGAAACATGAGAGGAGTTGTCATGTTAAAGAGTAGCTGTAGTTCAGTGTTTGGGTGTTGGCTCAGTATCGGTGTCAAATCTTCCTCCTACTGTAGCACAACAGAAGCTTGTGTGGAGCCTCCCTGTTGAATAAACTCTATCTCTCTGCCCCCTTTCTTCAAACATTATTTTATCACACGATACAATACCTTGACTGACTACTGGCTGTAGAGTGTTGTGCCAACAAAAACCTGTTAGACCTCACAGAGGGAGCATATCCATCATCTCTATCATTTTGCGAAGCTTTGTATTTAATAAGAAAAAACTATTGGATTCTTATTTTCAAAGCACATAATCAATGCTCTTTCTCATTTTGATGAATAGATATTGCAAAAAAATAAAAACAAAAACAAATATTACATGTTGGTAATAGAGGCACAGTTTGATTTGTAACATATTTCACTCTGTTTATTGAACATTTATTGTCTTACAGATACACCAGTGTAATGCAAATACTCATACTACCACCACTGCTCATACTACTACTATGTACAAATAATTATACTAATACACACACAAAAAAACAGCTGCTTCAAAGATCAACACAACTACTGCACAGTGTGACATGTCTACAGATAAAATGTCAATGTATTTATTCATTTATATTGTATCTATAATAAAATATTTAATTAAATAAATATTTTCACACAAGACAATAAATAGGTCTACAGTATATACAAAGTGTAAATGTGTTTTAGTATATGCCATCCTCAAATACAGATTAGGCAGCAGTAATCTTTTAAAATAAAGACAAACATACTAAAACTCCACATTTTTCATTGGCTGCTACTTTTTCCTTCACATATGATTGCAGGATTTTATTCACATCATAATAAAGTTGCTACCTGTTAGTTGATTAATAGGCTGACTCTGTCATTATAACTTTCATAATCTCATTAAACCACAGTTTTGTCTAAAACAAACAATTTCGAATGTATTTCCTCTACAGCACACAGTAAAGTAAGTAAGCTCAGACTTGCAAAACGGTGTTCACAGTTTTGTCGTTGATGACTCAGTCCAGGTCTGAGCCTCAAGAGGGCGCTCACTGCCAAAGAGCTTGGAGAGCAAAAGATCCAAACAGCAGGCTGGTGGAGGCGAAGATGTGGCTCTGTCCGTTCATTGATGGCGAGTTGCCGGTTCCCGTCATTGTGGGGCTGTTCCCGGTCAACGTCGTGGGCAGGGTCGTGGGCATCTGGTTACTGATGGGATTGTTCCCAGTCGGCTTGCTATTGTAGACGTTGTTGCCATTGTTGCCATTGTTGCCAGTCATGTTGTAATTGAATGACCCGGTTGTGTTAGTGGTGTTATTGGATTCCATGGCTGTGGTGGGACGTGGTGATGGATTCTGGCTCTGGTTAATGATTCAGCAGAGGAAGAGAAGACAGAAACAGAACTTTAACATATACCATGGCATCGTAATTGATGCCGCAGAGCATAATATTTTGTATTACATTGTAAAAAAAAAAATACTCAGAAAAGCCTCCTTCAGTCAGATCAAATCTGGTATTGATTTGATTAAAAAATGCATTATTAATGACAAATAACTACAAATTATCAACATTTTAAAGTGATGAATATGTCTTGTGACTTACTGGAGTGAATTTATTCATTTATTAAAGATGACAGAACTTTTTGTGGTAGAATTTTAGTTATCTTTATCACCATTTAACTACAAATAACCTATAAATTGAGATTTAATCATAGGTTGTTTTCTGTTTTTCCTGGTTTCACATACATCTCCTTCCCTATTTATGTTATAGCCAAGAGCTTTACCTGTGCGCAGACAAATCCCAGCAGAGCCAGCGAAAACAGCCCCAGGACAAGGTACTTCATATTGGATGAAAGATGATTTTGTCTTAAGGGAAATCTGGAGATAGCTTGTTAAAACCTCTTTAAGGTTTCGGCCTCACATACACTTGTGTGTCCTCGCTGACAGTCTTAGTTTTGTGAGATGTGTGTTTCCAGAGCCTGGGCTTTTATAAGGTATTCAGATTATTCACCTGATACCTGTTTTCGTCCAGGAAGTCTGGCGTCAGTCTCCACCCCAGTGATGAACCACAAATGCAAAACCTCACACTAAGCCAAGCGAAATCAATCCAGATATGGATGTAAGAGATACACTGTCTGCTGTCTTTGTTCAGCAAAGTGCCTCCAACCGCTTAAGTGCAGCTACTTTTATCCTTTAATGGACTTCATTTTCTGTAGAGCTGTCTGATTAAGAATCTAATTAGTTAATGCCCAATTTTATTGAATGAGGTGAAAATGAATGAAAATGAAAAGCAGAATCCCTCACTGTTCCCATTTAGTGTCCAAGAATATAAAGCAACATGACAACCTGGAAGCTAAATGTTCTGCTCATGCTCATGATACTCCACACACTCTAAAACTTATACAGATATACTTAAATGAATTGCTGTCGTGTTCAAAATGCCCAGAAGCAGAGCCATTAGAGACAAATGAGACAAAACATTAAAGGTGGTTCAAAACAAACAGCCTGAATTTGAATACCAATGAAAATGAAATTTAATTTCTTTTTAATATCAAACCAAAATGCAAATAAGGGGCAGCTGTGAGTCTACCATTGCCATCAGTTTTAGTAGAACTCGGGTTCTTGTAGGACTGATGCAGCTCTGTTGATATTTTCAGTAAAAGTTTCCCACCATTTTCCTCCCAGTTTTTTTCTCTGAAGAATACATGTAGAGGCCAATGCCAATTCAGTTACCATTTTATTTGCTACAGAAATCCAGAGAAATTTTGAAATTCATTCATTTTAACATTTGAAGTATGGGGTTATACAGCATTTGCAGGGATTGTGTGGAGCAGTCTAGGTCAAAAGTGGTTGAGAGCTCAGTGCAAACAAAGCACGTCATGGCATTAGTATGCTAAATGTGTGACATAGTAAGAGCCATTAAATTAGAGGCTCTGAGAGTGAAAAATCAAACATTTTTATTGAGGAAAGGTGAATCTGTGACTCTTTCTGTTAATGTGTAAAAGCATTTATCGATTTGTTATAATGGAGAAAAGATCTTGGAAATGCACTGTAGAATCCTTTTGTTGTACACTTTCTGCCCTAAGCACTGTACATCAGAATGGAGATGACGGGCACCAGCAGTTGACTGTAGCACCTGAACAAAGCGGCAGACCCTCCTTTTGCTGTTGTGGCTGAAGTGCTACTACTAGTCCCAGCTGAGGAATGCTGAGTGGTGGATGCAGCGGCTCCAGGGCTTTCAGTCATTCCAGAGGACGCTGTGGGCTGCTCTGATGAAGCAGTGGTAGCTGTTGGGTGTGAGGAGACAGCTACGGTGGAGGAGGCTGGAGGTGGCCTTGTAGTTTCAGTATTGCTGGTGTGATTGTTGGAGGTTACATGAGCAGAGCTGTTGCCGGGCAGGGGCGTAGTCACTGCAGGCTGGATGGTACCAGTTGATACGGTGTTGCTAGTCACTGCTTCATTTGTTCCATTTGTACAGTGGTTACAATTAGCAGTTATATTTTCTCCCTGTAAGAGAAAACAACAATTTGCAAAGCAGAAGAGATGTGATAAGTTCAGCCATCTGTAGCCAAGCATATAGTTTTAGTTTTATTTGTTCAGGTTTTAGATATACAGCTTGAAAATTTCATTTTTGTGGTTCTCAAAGCAGTTTAAAAAATTGAACAATAAACAGTGTCCCAGCTAGTTCTGATAAAAACTAGACACTGTAACTGTAAACTAAAGAATATCTCATTGTTTTGGGTAGTACACTTACTTTAGTGAGATGATGATGATTCATTTAGCCCGTAAAGAAACAAAAATGTGAGAACAATAATTTATGGTTTTAGAGGGAGTTACATGTTGGAGCTGTTTCTTGGTTTATATGTCTGCCTACCCCTTCTGTGCAGTATCTCTGGGTACAGCATGGGTTGCCAGATAATGGTCAGTATGCACAGATTTTGATTTTGGTCTCTGAAAAGGAACAGTGATACTACACCTGGTAACCTCACTGTGTATACACATTTTACCAAACTACACACAGTCACTGTGTCCAGCTGTTAGCCACAAAGACTTAATTGAACCTGGGCGAATAATCCAGAACTGTCTGCATGGCTAGATACATTTAGAAGAAAGTGAAAAAACACATGACAACTTTGGGTGAACAAACCCTTTAAGAAACAAAAAAGCCTACCTTAACCCTAAAAAAGATAAAATTATAGGTCTATTCTTGTCTGTAGCACTTATCAGAGGGTTAAATTCTCTGTCCACCCTCTGTTCTCTCCTTCACTCAACACCAATTTATACCGTCTGCATTTCCTGTCTATATCATACTTTTAATCTGTGCCACAGATAAAGCCTTCCCACAGTACTGTGTGTCCCCATGTTTGTGACAAATCATCCGTAGCCACACCATGCAAAGGTCAAGCACCTGCTGCGCCAGCTGAATACATGAGGTATGAAGACATTAACCACACTTTGCATACTGCTGTGGTTGATAGAGACCTGCAGCACATGTTTGCCCTGCACTGTGTGTTATATAATTGTTTCCTGACTGCCCACAGTATATCTGCATCTGTCTCTTTGTTGAATTTCATCTCCCCCTCCAATCTCGACCTATATTTTACTTTTCCAGGGAGGTCATATCTAGTTTATCTGGAAATGGGGGCGCTCCCGCTGACTAGCTGACACTGAGTAGCACCCTCCAGCAAAAGAAGGGATTAGTGAGGGCTGACAAAGTAAAGTAGGTCTAATATATTCGGTTTCACAGAATCATAGCAGTGGAGGAACTATAAATAAATATCCTGGCCACTGATACACAGATGTGGAATAGCTGAAATAGCTTAATAGCTGAAATAATAATTTTACATTAAAAGTTTGGTTATGAAATCCACCAACAAACCATTTTGACATGTTTTTTAACTAGTTACATGCAATAAATTTGTAAAGTGTTTTTTTTTTTTGTCCTTTTATGATCTTATTGAACACAAAAAATGATAAACAAGGAAATAAAATTGAAATAAATTAAACAAAAAGCCCTACAAAACTACAAAACCATTAAGTAATAAGTAATTCCTAGGTCAATACTGAAATTTCCAAAATTTTTAAGACAGTGTTGAGAAATTTGAACATCTAAAAATGCTGTGACTACAGTTTCAACAGAACATTGTCATTTTTATTCACACAAAAACAGATTATGATTGTCTGTGATCAGTAGTAAATACAATTGAAATGGGAAGAAGTACTTTCCTGTTTACCTCCATTTGCCTAGACATTGAGATGCATTTAAATGTTTCATTCACCTCTGACTTATTTGAATGTTACCATACTTAAGTTGGTAAAACTAAAGGCAGCTGTATTTTGTGTTCAAAATCCAGCCCTGGATCCTGATTATCAGAGGGTGAACTGCTCATCCATCACTGATCCATCATAGCCCTCTGAATGTGGATACTTTTCCCACAATATATTCTTCACCAGGTTTCCAGAGTGCACCTTACCTCAGTGCTGCCCAGTAACACGAAGGTCAAACAGACACAGAGGACAAACATCCCTTCTTCCTTCATCTTGGTTTTCAGCTATTCCCTTGGTACTTTATGGCTGTCCCCACCTTTCTGTCTGTCCTTTTATACCTGCCAGCCCCTCCATGGCAGTGATGCTGTTGGTTGTTAGGGGGAAAAAATCATGCACTGTGCTCTGGAGAATTTCCAACATGACCTGCATTATTAAGACTAAAAGAGAGTGCTTAAGTTAGGCGTGTCTGGTGTGTAAATTAAAATTATGGGAAGAAATTATGAAGGAAAGGCTGGTATGGAGTCATCCAGTGTTTTCTGTCAAACTGAATGTCTTCTCTAAAGTTAGGGTTATACTTGTTTTTACCTCAGTCCAAATTCTAACTGGTTCAACCAGGGGGATTTGTATAGACTGTCCCACATGATACAGTGGTGCTGTATTACATTTATCCTTGCTAACAGAGCTGGGTGCTTTGTTTGCACCTTTATTTTTCAGCAGTTTCCTGAAATTTGTGTAGTGTTATGTTTGTGCCACATGGTAAAATAACAAAAGTTGGCAATAAACTTCAGTTGTTGGTTCTTTTACATTCCACAACTGAAGAGCATGGGTTCAAGGATTATAGTTTATGAGGGCTTACTCACTTATGTTCAAAGAAGAAAGTTGTTTTGTTGGGGCTTGTTCGGAGCATTTTGATGGAAACAGAAGCTAATTTGTTTCCTCTTCATATCTAACTTTTCACTTTCGACCAAGTTCAGATATAAAAGGAAAAAACTCAAGGAAAGAAAGTCAACAAAGGGAAAACGATGAGATACGATAAGGTAATTTACCCCAAAATGGAATGTAACCACAGAAATCCATCAGTAAAGACTTCCAGGGTTACTGTGATAACACAAGAATTCTGCTTTGCTTACTGTCATATTTTCACATTTTTCAACCCCAATGAACGTTACTGTGATGGAAATTTGGTGAATAAGGCACGTTTGATTTCACCTTGCCTGCTGACTTGCAGCTAAAGGAGCTGTTAGTATAACTGAAGCAAACAGAATGGAATGTGCCTCTGTGATATTTAGTTTTGATATCGTGTTTGTACAAATACTTGAGGTAAAACTGGCATCTTATCGCTTTCTATGAAACAAAGAAATGATGTGACAGCCTCAGTGGACTTGCGTATGAAATAATAATAACACTTTGCTATGGTTTTGTAAAAAATTATTCATTTTGGAATAATGCTGGACATAAATGTTTCCAGTGTTAAGCTTAGCACTATTATACTTTCAAAATAAAATTTGTTTCTCCATAAAACTTTAACTTGTCTATCTTTGAGGAAAAGTAAAGAGACAGTCCCTCACATTTTGATTTTATTAAAGATAGCAGAGGGATGGGTGTGACAGAGAGGCTTAAGTGCTAAGTTTCACAAAGGCACACCCAGCACTGTTAACAAGTTATTTTATAAGGTTTAAACTGATCCAGTAGTCCACAAATGCAACCGACAATACATACAAAGCAGATGACTAAAGAAAAGAGTTATGCACAGATACACTAGGGTCATTTTTATTATGAGAGGGAAACAAACTTTTTTCCTGTAACAGATTGCTCTGGTAGCTGTGAGATCACAGTCAGTCCTTTGTGGTGCTTTATCAGCTACGTTATCACCACTCACACATTTCCTGGTATCAGACATTTTAATGTCTCTTTCAGATAACACAGTGCTCTATGTCATCAGTGCTACTTTCTGTTTGTATGATGTGCTCCAAATCAATGCATCAAGGCCAACAGTTAAGTATTTAACACTGTAATCTTCCTCACCTTGCTACCTCATGGTCCCTTTTGTTTTTGTTTGACAAGAGTTACTGATTGTGTCTAGTAATGTTTAACTGTCTTAGCAGATAGAATGCAATTAGGAGTAGGGGCTCTTGTAAACATTTCATTTGATGCTCAGAAAGACAAATATGTTCATATAAACTCAAAATTGTCTCATCATTGGTTATGACCTTCTGGGAGGAGCGTGTCAGTGCCAGATCTGTACCAATAAGCACGATCCGTTCTGCACCTGTGCAGAACTACGTAAGCGGAAACACAATTTATTCTTGCCCATTTGCATCACACACATGAACAAAACACTTGCAGCCGTGTTCCATTTTGTACATAAGTACATGTGTATGTCACCTCTGTAAAGACCTATTATATCTCTAAATATGTATGTTGCTCTGCCAATAGCGAAAAATAACAGGACTGCATAACTAACACAATTTCACAAGATTAGCTAACCATAGCTAGCTGTTCCGATCAGTAAAGTAACCTAATCATACACCAACACAGTGCTTAGATGATACACATTGGTTGACAGACTAATTACACCATATTCCATCGTTATAAGAGCCAGAGAACGTAATCCAGAATCTGTCTTTGAAATTGGTGCATTATTGATCTAGAACAGTGTGACCGGCAATCGCCACCAGACCCCATTGACAAAAACACTAATTTTACCAGGCAGAACACAGGAGATGCTGGAATACCACTGCATCGATCTGTTAGTCTGTCAGTGTTATTGTGCGACTTTCAGTGGTGGAAGAAGTGTTCAGATCATTTATATGAGTAACATAAGAAACTAATAGACCGAGGGAGCAGCGTTAGTGTGTTCTCATCAGTTACTGTTTTTGTCAATGGAGTCTAGTTGAGATGAAAAGCTGTTTCTGATTAATTAAAAAAGGGCATGTCTCTGTATGAATCCTATTCATAATGCTGTTAGATAATAACATCCTACGCCTCTCAGTGACAAAACCAACTGCTTTAGTAGATGTGCTTTGATATGGACGTATGCACGGGTTTACATTGCAGCAGCTGTTTGCGGTGTTTTGATTACTGCACCGCTTCCAAAGACGTTTATCTCTAGCAATTACCTCCAAACCATCAACCTGATTCAAAAATAACGGAGTTATCCCTTTTAACATATAAACATATATTTTGTGAAAATTTGTTTTTACTTCTGCTGCTTCATTCAGTATTTGGTCAAGTGAATTGGCTCGACTCTCATATTAACATTTAGCACGACCCCGATATGTCTAAGCAGACATCCTTCAAGGAGTTCAGTCATGCTAACTACTTTTAAAAATGACATTTATTAGATCATAACGTTTATCTTTTACCGTTGTTTAAATACAGGCTATTGTGTGGCTATTTCATAGAACCGATCGACCAGTGTCGCAAAACAGGTTCAATTCTACGCATGCGCTGATTTTGGCGCATGTACAGAACGGATCGTGCTTCCGGGTACAGAGCACAGAGAGGCGGAGAAACGAAATAGGAAAACAGATTTAAGCCAAGTTTGTACCGTCGCCTCTGTTTGCTAGTACTATGAGAAAACGTCCTTATGGAGGAGGTCTGGGAGCTAAAACAAACTATGGAGCTTCTTTTTTTGTCGAACAGTGAGACGCCGTACACACCTGCAGCGTGAAGGTAATGCAAACGGTTAGCGGCTAGCGTTAGCATTAACGTTATCGTAGAGCGTTAGCATTAGCATTACCTTGTAATGATATCTTTCAGTTCCATTTTCAGTCGTTTATATCGCGTGGGTAAAAGTGTGTTTGTGTTTCTGTGACTGAGGTGTCCCTGACATGAGTTGTGGGCTCTTGGTACTCTGTGTAAATACCTGTTTGTATTTGTTTTCAAATACAATATTTTGTGTCTCTTTGTCAGTTTGTGTTCAATCCTGGTCATTTTAACTTCGCTTATGATGATTTATCATATCGTTGTCATCGGTTTGTGGCTATTTTGGGTCATTTTATATCATTTTGCGTCTCTACTTGGCCGTTTTACACCTGGGTGTTAGCAGTAGCGTCGAGCGTTAGCATCAGCCTTATCTTCGAGTGCTGTCTATGGGGCTTTTTATTTGCGTGGGTTAAGTATGTTTGTGTTTCTGTGAATAACTGTTTAGTAGTCAGTTTGTCGTTTGCATCTCTTTATATTTATTTTGTAGACATTGTACTGCTTATTTGTAATTTTGTGCTCCATATTGGTTATTTTAAGTCAGTTTATGGCGTTGGCGTTCATGGCGTTATGCGACTCAGTTTTTGCCTCTGTCGCCATTTTGTGTTTCAGTGTGGCAGTTAAGCATTTCATTGTGATCATTTTGCGACTCAGTTTTTGCCTCTTTGTCGTTTTGTGTGTCTTTGTAGCTTTGTGGTACTAATCTGTCCATAGCCATCCATTGATCCCGTTGTGTATATTATTGATTAGATAGTTGTTAGTGGTGACTTGAGACTGTATTGAACTCAGTTTTGTGATAAATACAAGCTTGAAAACTAAATTTTAACTCTGTGCTCATCCACAAGTTTTAAGCCTCAAGAGTATGTCACAAGGTATAAGATGAGATTACTGTTAGGAATTATTATAAGAACAATTTTAAAAACTGCTTTTCTCTCGGAGGTCAATAAATTAATATTCTAGTAACATAATTTATTCACCTCAAAACTTAGAGTGATTGTCAAGGTTCTAGTGTTTAGTTTTCAGTGTTGTATTCTTTGACACCATTCAAGTTTTGTAGGTGAACTATTCTTTTTTTCAATTATGTTATTTGTTTTTTAAGTGTTGTACTTGTGTTTTCCAGGTTTACTTGTTCAGTTGCTGCATTCTTGACTGAAACACCAGCACTCACCTTACTAACCAAACAGGTATGTGTCCTAAAGATTTACCCAGTCTGCAAAAAAGTAAATTTTCTGCCTGTGAACTGAAGTATAATTAAGAATAGTTAAAGTTAAAACCCAGCTTTCAAAAATTTACTTAAATGAAAGTTTTTACTATGCAGTTCACAGTGATCTACATGATTCCTCCAGTGATTAGTTGGCAGACAGTTAATATAGAAATTTAAAATTTAAGATAAGCATTTTAGTTAATTTTTCCCAAATATTTATTGTTATTGATTCCAAAAGATGTGGTTCTTTTTCTTGCCATATGTGATAGTAAACAGCCCATTTTTCTGAGACACTCTTCTAATGTTTGTTAGATGTTCTGGCTCTGCTGTAATTAGGGTTGGGCGACGTGGGAAAAAATCAGTCGACATCAATCTATATCTTGATATAAATCAAATCACTATTTCTGTCAAACTTAGAGGTACCTTTTTACTCCTATGTGAGATGTGAAGATACCGTACGGTCAATTTTAGGGCTGCCCCCTAAATGTCGACTATTTGATGCATCAGCCAGGAAGACCCTGATTCAACTCACAGAATGTCAGTGGACGAGATGTTACACTTTTTTTTAGCTGCCTCACAGTTCACACACACAGCACTGCAGGAGCAACAAAGTGAGAGGCTGTAAACTTTACAACTAGATCTTGTCTTAAAATAACCAAACCACAAAACTAACTGTGGAGTTAGATACTTGATGAAGACAGAGAGATACGATGCAGGCAGTGTGAGTCGCTCTGATTATTGCCTGTTATAAATTTGCAAAATACCTGATTGAGCCGAGAGGGAGAGAGAGAAAGATGAGACAAAGAGAGGAAATAGTAGCTAACATTAAGTCAGGTTTGTATTTATATTTTGTATTTCCTACTGGGACAAATCCCAGTGTTTTTATCAGCTGTGTCTGTCTCTACCGGCTTTATGTACCTGTCGGTCCTCTGTCATGCGGGGCTGTGTCCATTGGGGCGTCTTCTTTAGCAACACTGTTGCTTGAGTTTTCGTCAACATTTTCTTTTGTCTCACTCCTACTGCTGATGTGCTGCTGTGCACGGTTGCAGTATCCAAAACATTAGCACATGTGCTGCTCCTGTGTTACTCCTGTGCTGTGTGCGTCAACCTAACCTTCCAGCCACGATTGGTTCGGCACGGCACTATTGTCATTATCATTGGCTTTTCATATTGTCTGTTAGAACATAGGTGGAATGAGTTCTATCAACGAGAGGTTTTATCGCCCAGCCCTAGCTGTAATGTTGAATATTTATCTGTGTTTTCATGGTTTAACTGTTGATGAGGAATAGGTGGTAGAGTGTTTTTCTCTTTGATTTCTTCCAGGTGTCACCACTTCATCCACGACATTGTCCACGATCGCAGAGATGTCATCCAGAGACACTGTTGAGGATGAGGGAGACATCGTCCACGATCAGAGACATTGTCCATGACTCGCAGAGACGTGCAAAAATCTCACTGATTGTCCACAAACACAGAGACGTAGTCCACGATCGCAGAGTGTCTTCATACAATAAAGAAGTTCTTTGAGACCAGAACCGAGGCCTCCAGGTAATTCACAAAAAGCTTTACATCAACTGTCCAACACAGAGCATGGACATTAAATGTCTTCAGTAATTGATCTTCAGTCTGAATAGTTTATCACAAAAGACTTTACTCATTATTAAAGTTTATTTACATAGTTCATGAATGTACAGTTCAAAGAAAATGAAGAATTTAAACATCAGCTCTCTGTTTCTATATCTCTCTCCTTCGCTTTTTTACTCTTTCTCTTATGCTTTCTCAATTTCTGTCTCCTTCCCCCTCCCTCTCTGCCTCCAAGCAAATATTCAACATTCTTGGTTTAAAAAAATATGTATCTGAATAGTTGTCAAGGTTTTATCTGTGGACAAATTGACTCATCAGTCAAAATAGGATTGAAAAATACCTAGAGTTTGATTGTACATGATCAGAAATTCTTAATTATGTGTATGTTCTAGACACACTAGACAACACTGTACAAAACAATATCAGTTCTACAAATAAAATGTTAGAGTGAGTTGTTCATAAGTCTGTTAGTTTTAACTGTTGGTCAGAGGGTGATTTAAAAAAAAAAAAGTTTTTACATAAGCTGCTGTTAAGACCTTTGTAAATTTGGTTGTTATACATTGAACAAAAACACAAAACAAACATTTTAAATATGTGTTAATAAGAAGGTTGAAATGTGAAATACTGATTCTGTATCTGACCGTCTGTGGTAGAACAAATACTCAGACTTTTTAATGAAATATACTAAAGAACACAAGTTAAAATCCTGCATTCAAAAATTGACTTAACTGATTATGTTTATTGTTGTGCAGTTCACAGTAACATACATGATTGCTTAAGTGATAAGCTGATAGACACATAATTATCACTTTTCTTTTCCCCCAATATTTGTTGTTGTTGGTTCTTCAGGAGGTGATGACAGTCAACTGTATTTGTGTGTTTTCATGGTTAAACTGTTGATGAGGAATTGGTAGTAGTGTATTGATCATTTCCCCTTGTGTGTTTCTCTGTGATTTCCTCCAGGTGTCACCACGTAGTCCACGATCACAGAGATGTCGTCCACAATCGGTGAGACATGGTCCATGATCGGAGAGACATTGTTGAAGATGAGGGAGACATCGTCCATGGTCGCAGTGTGTCTTTGTACGACAAGGAAGTTCTTTGAGACCAGGACAGAGGCCTCCAGGTAATTCACAAACCGCTTTACATCAACTGTCCAACACAGAGCACTGACATTAAATTGTTTATGTTCAGTATTCAGTACATCAGAAAAGTGTAACAATAGAGCTAATCTGCATTAATAGAAGTAATGTAAAAGTAATTAGCAATACCAGAAGTAAGATGTAATTGTCAAAGTAATCTGTTACTAGATGTAGTTTGCTACAGTAAAAGTTATCTGCAAATTTAGAAGTAATATGTAATAAGAAAAGTAATATTAGAGGTAACAGTAAGAGTAAGATCTAATATAAAAGCAATGCATAAGTAATAGTAATCTAAAATAGAAGTAAAAATGCCAAAAACACCACAGTATAGTAAAGTATAAAAATGTCATGGTAAGGCATTAAAAAAGTGAGAGAAAAAATGTCATGACACGTTGTTGTGTGTAAAGAATTTCTAAAAGTATTTTAGTATGGCACCAACAAATGTCAGTATAGTGAGGCGTCAAAAATTATTTAATTAGTATAAAAGACAGAAAAAAAGTATTTTGAAAAAAAATATAAAACAAGATATTATGTCATTAAGAAAATAAAGTTAAAATAGTTTTAGTAAAATAATGTATTAACTTAGCCTTAGTAAAGTAATTTCAGTAGAATAATTTCTGAAAAATATTAGGAAGGGTAAAAACTCTCAAAAGTTTAATTTACCTTTCTAAATACTGTGCAGTAAAACAGTTAAAATTGTTTTCCTGTATTTATTACTGTGACTGTAATAATAAGAGTAAAATTGTAAAAAGTTGAGTTTAAATCATTGTAATTAGGTATCAAAAATGAATGATGACAGTTTAGGAAAGGAAAAATAGATTTCTTCAGTTTCTGTGATTAACATGTGTTCTTGTCTCTGCAGGAGGAGAAGACGACAGCAGCTGAAGACCTGATGCGGATAAAAGAAAACACAAGTGTTACTAAGCTGTTGATTAGATAAAAGACCTCCACCATCTCACTGCTGTCAACAGTGTTGGTTTCCTGTTGTTCAACTGAAAACACTTTGTTTTTCTCTACCACCTGTAATGTAGCCATGGGCACATTTTCCAAAGGAGAATATATCTTTATCAAACACCCGTGAGAACATTCAACTGCTTATGATACAACTATTCAATTAATAAATGTATCACAAGCAGATGCTTAGAAGACATGTTCATCTTTGGAAAATGTGCTCATAACTAAATTAACCCTAACCCTAGCCAGCTCTAACAAGTCTTTCCTTGTGGTCAAATGTCTGTCATTATTTTTGCTGTGATTTGTAAAATGTTGTCTGGAATAAAATTATTAAAAGTGTCTTCGTAAACTTCAGAGTTGCATTTCTCTATTTTGAGACTGATATTATACAAAAAAGGAAAATGTCATCATTCTAATAATATATTTTTAAGGTTTTACACTCATTTGAGCGTTTTTTTAATGCCTTAATATACTATGACATTTTTTGACTGTTTTTGAGCGTTTCTGACACCTTACTATATATACTATGACATTTTTTGACTGTTTTTGAGCGTTTCTGACACCTTACTATACTATGACATTATTTGAGCACTTTTCATGTCTTAATATAACATGACATTTTTTGAGCACTTTTCATGTCTTAATATAACATGACATTTTTTGACCATTTTTGACACCTTACTATACTATGACATTTTTTGACTGTTTTTGAGCGTTTCTGACACCTTACTATACTATGACATTTTTTGACTGTTTTTCATGCCTTACTATACTATGACATTTTCTGACATTTTTGGCATTTTTTGCTTTTTTCATATTACATTTTACTTCAAAATTTACAGATTCAATTAAATTAAATTCAAATCAATTTTATTTGTACAGCGCAAATAACTTTTACTATTGAAACTACATCCAGTAACGGGTTACTTTGACTATTACATTTTACTTCTGATATTGCTCATTACTTTTACATTACTTCTATTAACAAGGATTACTTATATATTATTTTACTATATTGCACATTACTTCTGCTTTTACACTACGACATACTGAATACTGAACATAAACAGTTTAATGTCAGTCAGTTGATGTAAAGCTGTTTGTGAATTACCTGGAAGCCTCTGTCCTGGTCTCAAAGAACTTCTTCATTGTACGAAGACTCTGTGATTATGGACTATGTCTCTGTGGTCGTGGACTACGTCTCTGTGATCATGGACAATGTCTCTGAGATTATGGACAAAGTCTCTGCGATCATGGACAATGTCTTTGAGATCGTGGACGATGTCTCAGAGATCATAGACGCTGTCTCTGTGATCATCGACAATGTCTCCATGATCGCGGGCAATGCCGTCAAATCGGTGACCCCCGTCTCCGCCGATTCTATCGCAAGGTCTCTACGAAGCATGGGACAATGTCTCTGATCATGGACAAAGTCTCTCTCATCTTTGACAAGGTCTCTGCGATCATGGACAACGTCTCTGATCGTGGACGATGTCTCCCTCATCCTCAACAATGTCTCTCCGATCACGGACCATGTCTCAGCGATCGTGGACGACATCTCTGTGATCGTGGACTACGTGGTGGATGAAGTGGTGACACCTGCAAATCAAAGAGAAACATACAAAGGAAAATGATCAATACACTACTACCTATTCCTCATCAACAGTTTAACCATAAAAACAAAGAGAAATATTCAACATTACAGCTGAACCACGACATTTAACAAACATTAGAGGCTGTTTCAGAAAATCAACAGTTGACTGTCATCACCTCCTGAAGAACCAACAACAACAAATATTCAGGAAAAAGTCAAATGATTATTGATTGTGTGTCTATCAACTAATCACTGAAGCAATCATAAATGTTACTGTGAACTGCACAACAATAATAAACACTATCAGTTAATTTTTGAATGCAGGATTTTAACTTGCGTTGTTCATTATACTTGAGTAAAAAGTCTGAGTATTTCTTCCAACATGGATGTCAAAATACAGAATCATTATTTCACATTTCAACCTTCTTCTTATTAACACATATTTAGAATGTCTTTGTTTTGTGTTGTTTTCATTTAAGGAATAACACCCAAATTTACAAAGGTCTTAACAGCAGCTTATGTGAAAATAAGTGAAAAAAGTAAATAAGTGTAGAACTGGTCGTTATAAACTGTGAAGATATTTTTAAAATCACCCACTGACCAACAGTTAAAATTAACACACGAACAACTGATTCCAATATTTTATTTGTAGAATTGATAGTTTTGTATGGTGTAGTCTAGTGTGTCTAGCACATATACACAATTAAGAATTTCTGATCACGTAGGATCAAACTGAAGTCAAGATATTTTTCAATCCCATTTTGATTGATCCTTAACAATAATAACATTTCACATTTTTATGTCTTACTATACTATGACATTTTTGATGTCTTACTATAACGAGACATTTTTACTGCTATTTTGGATTACTATTACTTCTGCATTGCTTTTACATTACTGATTACTTTTACTGTTACCTCTAGTATTACATTTCTGTTATCATTACATTATACTTTACTTATTACATATTACTTCTAAATTTTCAGATAATGTTTACTGTTGCAAATTACATCTAGTAACAGATTACTTTGACTATTACATCTTACTTCTGATATTGCTCTGATATACTGGATACTGAACATAAACAGTTTAATGTCAGTGCTCTGTATTGGACAGTTGATGTAAAGCTGTTTGTGAATTACCTGGAAGCCTCTGTCCTGGTCTCAAAGAACTTCTTCATTGTACGAAGACTCTGTGATTGTGGACTATGTCTCTGTGATCGTGGACTACGTCTCTGTGATCATGGACAATGTCTCTGAGATTATGGACAAAGTCTCTGCGATCATGGACAATGTCTTTGAGATCGTGGACGATGTCTCAGAGATCATAGACGCTGTCTCTGTGATCATCGACAATGTCTCCATGATCGCGGGCAATGCCGTCAAATCGGTGACCCCCGTCTCCGCCGATTCTATCGCAAGGTCTCTACGAAGCATGGGACAATGTCTCTGATCATGGACAAAGTCTCTCTCATCTTTGACAAGGTCTCTGATCATGGACAACGTCTCTGATCGTGGACGATGTCTCCCTCATCCTCAACAATGTCTCTCCGATCACGGACCATGTCTCAGCGATCGTGGACGACATCTCTGTGATCGTGGACTATGTGGTGGATGAAGTGGTGACACCTGGAGGAAATCAAAGAGAAACATACAAAGGAAAATGATCAATACACTACTACCTATTCCTCATCAACAGTTTAACCATGAAAACACAAACACAAATATTCAACATTACAGCTGAACCACAACATGTAACAAACATTAGGGGAGTGTCTCAGAAAATGAGCTGTTTACTTACATGATTATCTGAAATCTTAAATTTCTATATTAATTGTCTGTCAATGAATCACTGAAAGAATCGTGTATATTACTGTGAACTGCATAATAAAAAACTTTCACTTAAGTAAATTTTTGAAATCTGGGTTTTAACTTGTGCTATTTTTTATTAATATACTTCAGTTCACAGGCAAAAAATTAACTGACAACTATTTTGAGTTTTTAAAATGTTTCATATCTTGTTCTATTTCCTGGCAATTTATAGACACAATTGATCAGATATTGTTGTATTCAATACCAAACACATCAAATACCAAGGATTTAAACAATAACACTGTTGTTAACATTAATAATTCAGCTCATCAACACATATTTTTCAGACTGGGTAAATCATTAGGACACATACCTGTTTTGGTTTATAAGGTGAGATCTGGTGTTTCTGTCCAGGCTGCTGAAGCTGAAAATGTAAACCTGGAAAACACAAGTACAACACTTGAAAAACAAAGAATAGACAAGAACACTAGAACCTTGACAATCAATTATGTCAGCAGAATATGACTTTATTGATCTCAGAAAGAAAAGCAATTTTTAAATTAGTTTTTATGTTAATTTCTAACAGTAATTTTAGCTCATACATTGTAACCTACTCTTAAGGCTTAAACTTGTGGAGGAGCACAGAGTTAAAATCTAGTTTTCAAGCTTGTATTTAACGCAAAACTAGGGTCTCAAGTCAACACAAAGAAATTTTGTAATCAATAATATACACAACAGGGGATCAATTCATGGCAATGGACAGACTGCTACCACAAAGCTACAAAGACACACAAAACGACAAAGGGGCAAAAAACGGAGTCGCAAAATGATCACAATGAGATGCTTAACTGCCACACTGAAACACAAAATGGCGACAAAGAAACGTTAAATGACCTGGAATAGATGCAAAACTACAAAGACACAATACAATGTAAAACAACCACAAAGAATTAAACTAATTGTAAAGAGATGCAATACGGCCAACAGTTACCACCCTCCACAACAATGCTAACACCCAGGTGTAAAACTGCCGGTTAGAGACGTAAAATGATATAAAATGAACAAAAATAGCCACAAACCAATGACAACGACATGATAAACCATCATAAACGAAGTTAAAATAAACAGGATGGCACACAAAGTTACAAAGAAATGCAAAATTTCGGTAAAGTGACTGTAAACAATTACAACAGGAATTTAAACAGACCATCAAGAGCTCGTTGTGTTTTCACACGTCTAGGTTGGGGGTCCACAACTCATGTCAGAGACGTCTCAGTCACGGAAACACAAACACACTCTTACCCACGTGATAAAAACGACTGAAAATGGAAGAGAAGGCTAATGCTAATGCTCGCCGCTAACGCTAGCCACTAGCTAGTTCGATGTTTAGCCTCACCTTCGCGCTGCAGGAGTATTCAGCGTCCAGCCTCACTCATGTTCGACAAAAAAGCAGCTCCAAAGCTTGTTTTAGCATCCAAGTTTCTTCGGTAATTACGTTTTCTGAAAGTACTGACGAACCTAGTGAATGGTTCAAACATTTGTTTTAACCTATTTTCCGACTTCCTTTCTCCGCCTCTCTGCGCTCCTGTCTAAAGTGGTGACCGATGACGACAAACGTCGCGGCCAATGACAACAGACGCAAGCCAACAACGGCAAAAAAAAAACAACAAAAAAAAACGCCAACAAGCTGTCTCTGTTCCTCTTAGCAACCCTCTCAGATTGCTCTTATAATACATCCAAGGGGAAGATGGGATACCATAAGGTCTGGATCAGGGATGTAATAGAACTAATAATAGCTCTAATAATGCATCCATGACTGACAGTGATTGGATATTTACTGACGGCTGTGTTGAGGGGGTGGGTGCGTGGAGGTTCTCTGGTGAGTGCAGCCTGTGAAGCTACAGAGAGAAAGAGAGAGAGAGGGAGAGCGCAAGCGCTGAGGGGTGTTTATGGGAGGGATACAGAAATGAGATGTATAACCTTATCTTTCGTTGGACCTCGTTGGACTACTGTGCACTCAACTTCTTGCATCATCAATCTATTAAAATGAGTTTTCGTAATTACTACATTTTTCATTTGAGGGGGCAAAATATTTGTTGGCGGGGCGCTCTTGCCCCTGCATAGAGCTGGCCCCGCTACAATCGTTATTATCAGCTCAGTGGATACAGCTGATGGTGGGGCATTATCTAGTAGTTCGGTATCACCATGCTGCTCACTAGTGTTCCTGTTGTGTAGGAGACTTTCAATCCCCAGCTTTGACAGTACCTTCCTCCTTCCTTCTGGGCTACCAGCTGCTTCTTGGTCACTGTGAATGTTGGTCTTCTGCTCATCCATAGCCTTGTATTCCAGTGAGATCTGTGTTAAATGCGGGCCTGCCTCCAGATCTCCTTCAGTGAAGTACTGTAGGTCATGGAAACAGGGCACTACACAAACAAAAGGAGGGAGCACAATGACAACATCCCATCAGTTTAGAGTTAAAACACCATACAAACAACTTACTACAGTGACACAGAACAGGGGGAGATGAAATAGCTCTCAGTCAATTCTGCAATTTCTTTTCTCTTTTTTTTTTTTGGCTCTCTTCCCACTGCTGAATTTGATCCTTTCTCTCCTTTGATGACCTTGAAATACAATTTTTTTTTTATTACTTGGGCAGCTAGAAATGATGTATTTCGCAAATAAACTACTGCCTTTTAGCTCAATCCAATGCTGATAACCATGCTGTAATTGCATGTATTTTAGGTCATCAAAAAGGCCCTGTTAAGCACTCAACCACATCACATGAAAAAAACAGGTGTACTTCCTCATAACATCTGGTGCGTCACAATGGGTGCAACCTCTGATCTTATGTAAACCATGGATAAAGTCGGCTACACTGATTTACCAAGCAAAGAAAGCAGGCCAACTCATGACTTGCCACTGTTGAATCTCATTGGTCTGGCCAGGCTGGAGGGCAAACAAGTCTACATCATATGACCTTCATTTAACCCTAAAAAATGGATTATTGTGTGCAGGCTTAATTAAACTATTCGCTCAACTTTCTCCTATGAAACTGTGGTTTTAGTTCTATGTGAAGATACCTTGGTAGGTCACTGTTTGTAGGCACAGTGTTTTGAAATGTTTGTGTATAAGCAATCTGATTCAGCTACTATAACACAGAACACAATGAACAAACAATAATAGTTCTACAAGTAACAATAGCAAGTTCTTTTTAAAAAATATATTTTTTATTTTATTTTTTAAGTAAAAGGGTGTAAATACGTCCTCTGTCACCGATTTTAAGTTAGTTATGCTGGGGTAAGTTTGGTGTTTACATTTACTCAATACTGTCTCCATCTGGTGGTGGGAAATGTGACTTTCTCTGACAGGAAGTAACGTCATAAAAACAATACCGCGCCGAGCTTTCGGAATGATATCAGTGGTCTCATTATGTTTTATTTACAATAATAAATAAGAAAACGTATTTCTCACAACTGCCATAGAAACCCGGAGATATTTGGACGGCATCTAGCCGAAGGACGTTGTTAATATAGGTAAGCTGGTTTCTGTCCTAGCCGTCAGCTAGCCAGCTAGTGGCTAACTAGCTAGCTTGCCTTTGTATAGCACTTTGTTGTGTAGGGTAGCATGGTTAGCTACAAAGCTTAGCTTCTGTCTCTCAGCCATTCAAAACGCTGTGTTTCTTTAGTATCTTAAGTTTAGTGTGTGCAAGAATGAAAGTTTAGGTCTCGTGGGTTTTGTTTAGAAGTACAGATTACGTACCGTAGATTTAGTGGAGTACGTTTTGGATTTGTCATTTTATCGTTTTGAAACTCTGTTTACTCTTGAGTGGCTAACGTGATTGTTAACAGTGGTGGAATGTAACTAAAGTCAAGTACTCAAGTACTGTGCTTAAGTGCAAATCTGAGGTACTTGCACTTTAGTATTTTCTTTTCATGCCACTGTATATTTCTACCTCACAACATTTCTGAGAGAAATATTTTTTTCACCACTGCAGTTATTTGACAGCTTTAGCGACTAGTTATTTTACAAATAATGATTTCACATTCAAAACATATGAAGACATTACAAAATATGATGCTTTGTTGCAGAATATACTTCCCAACCGTATATACAAGTAGAACTGAGACCGTTATTCTGTTAATCGATTACTTGAAACGTTAATCGTTGTGCGTAGCCCCATTTGTGGCATCAGCACAAAGTTGGCAGTCAATCGGGTCACAGCATGTTTTGACTCTTTATCAAATTATTATCTTTATGTACTTCTCTCAATCCTGTCCCTTTCCACAGTTTTGCGTAGTGATGGCAGCTTCCTTACCTCAGAAGCAGGGGATGGCAGGGATGCCCCCTCAGCAGCAGCCCCACCTACCTCCCAACACTGCCTCAGGCCAAGGCCAGCAGCCCATGCCCCCTCAGGGAGCCCTGAGAGAGATCTCCCCAGTGTTCCTCTGTCGGATTGGACAGGAGACCGTCCAGGACATTGTTACTCGCACAATGGAGATCTTCCAGATCACACGAGCAACGCAGGTAATGCACATTGCCATGTGTCTTAGACTATCAGCTAGCTGTAGATAATGCTTTCATGAGGAAAGATGCTGTGTGTGATGCTGACTTTTGCAAATAGAATTACTTACTAATCTTTACTGTTGTCATAGATCACATTTTTTATTTACAAAATGTCTTAAATAGTTTTCTAAGAGATCTTGTAATAGCTATTGAGAAAAAACGAAAACAACTCTTGTTTGGTATGTGTGTGGACACTAACTGAATGGCTAATGTTTTTCGAGCTTACAGGGTTCCTCTGTCCTCTGTCAGTCTGCATTTGTCTTGTCTTCCTCTCTGGTGTATCTGCTTGGCATGCTTGTCAGCATCTGTCTTACTCATCCTTCCATCTCCACCTGATCTGTGTCTCTAATTGTGTCTCACTGCCTCTCAGTGTATCACTGACTTTCTCCAGCTTGTCCTTGTCCATTAAACGGAGTGAGCTTTTCTTTTTTTTCTGAACTGAAAACTCTCAGTGCAAAGGAACAGCATCAGGACTTTTACCCAGGCTTAATAGATCAGCATCTATATACTAATATCAATAAAAAACCAAGGAGAAAATTAGTAAGACATATTAGTAATTTCACCTGTCCACCAATTAGTCTTTATCTGCACACTGCATTGAAATCTAAGCCAAAAATGTAAACTTTAACTGATGACAGACATTGTGTATCTTTGCCTTAGCTTCCTAATGGTGTGACTCAGAGCCAGGCGATGTACCAGGATCGCTTTGGGAAGCTCCAGGAGCACCTGCGACAGCTAGCCCTGCTCTTCCGAAAGCTTCGGCTCCTGTATGAGCGCTGTGTGGAGATGACCTCTGACCTGCAGGAGGGGCCAGCAGAGGTTAGGAAGAAGCCCTAAATTTGACAACATATTCTTTGCCTTTTCTTACATTTTCTTAATTCTTTTGAGAGGGAAGAGGAGCCATTTTAAACCTCTTAGTATGTGCTCTGTGTCTTCAGCTTGTGCCATATGTTGGAGAGGAGCTGGTTTCTGTCAGAGTGGAGCCCTGCAGTCCTGCTGTCAACCAGGAGAGAAAAGAAGTTCTGGAGGTGAGCTTCTGTTTTCTCTGTGTCTCAAGTAATAATCAGAACTGACAGCGGATAATTAGTGTTTTGTGGTGCAAATGGTACATCCCTCTTTCTGTGCTGTTGTCAGATTACGGAACAGCTGATAATTGTTTTGCTGTTTCTCAATTTTTTTACATTGAGGGTATGTTCCTTAAAAGACATTTTACAGATCTGCTGGATAAAGTAAAGGTCCCTACATTGCTTCCACTTATTAACTAACATCACTATGTCTTTGCTGGTGCAATATTATTGCCAGAAAACTCAGGCTGACATTTGTTTTTGTTTTAATATACAAAATTCAAACCAGGTGTTGAAAAAAAAAATCCTCATATTTTTGTCAAGATGGAAATTACCAAAAAAGGAAACTGATACTCAGTGGTACTGAACTGAACAAAAAGTCCCCTGCAATAGCCTCTAGGTGGCAG
Source organism: Lates japonicus (assembly GCA_033238685.1). NCBI lineage: Eukaryota > Metazoa > Chordata > Actinopteri > Centropomidae > Lates > Lates japonicus. Next base: position 3,858,837 of record BRZM01000037.1, on the reverse strand, counting down.
TACTGACATAGGCCTAAGTGGCCACTTAGTGCCATGAAAGAAATGCAAAAATCCAACATCATTTGCAGCTTAAGTAAATTTTCAACATCAGGATGTTGTTTTTCTTTTGTTTGTTTTTGTAAACATTACACTCAAAATTCCAGTGGGATGAAGTTTTCAGGTGAGTTAGGAAATTGCTACCAGGCACCTAGCGGCAAAATGTTACCTGGGGCTGGTAAGCTTGTTTGTTTTACTAACACCACCAAGCTTTTTTCACTCCCAAAATTGCCCAGCAGTTATAATCAAGTTGCAATTATTGATCAAGAAAATCTGTTTACAGGGAGTTAAGTAGGTTCTGTCCTGATTGCATAAGATTGGAGAGATGGTAAATGCTAAAGCTATGGCTCATGTGCTCCAAAGAGTTTGACTAATGAACATCACATTTCTTGTGGTTTACCTGCAGAAGGTACGTCAGAAGAACCAGGAGATGAAGGTTCTGATGGATCAGATGAGGAACCTGCTGTGGGATGTCAATGCCATGCTGACGCTAAGGAAATGATAACTCTTCATTACAGACTGCATAATAGCAAACGCCAGGTGAAATGAGGGAATTTCTCTTGGATTATGGATATGGGACCTTCCCCTTGGGTGCTCCTCCTCTGTGTTGTGTTGGCACTCTGTCACTGAAACTGACACATTACTCACAACTTGATCCAACATTTTGTTTTTTGTTGATTATCTGTTATATTGAAGCTGTTAAGGGGGGGGAAGTATTAATGAGATAGGATAAGGCATAAAAGCTGAAAAAAATGATAAGCTTGATACACTCCAACTCCAAGAATTTTTTTTTTTTTTTGTATGAGGCAGCTGACAACCTATTTTGTGATTGCCAAGTGCTCTGCAACTGTTATTATACCACTGTTTATTCAAATAAGTTATAAATCTTTGTTGTCATGCGTTTTAAATAATGAGTTGAAACCTGTTTTGCCTCAGGTAAAAACAAACAAACAAAAAAAGTTTTGTTAAAGCACCGTATTCATGGTGTTTTGCCTCCAGGTGCTGACTTGACACCAGGCACACTGCAGGTAATTCTTGCAGAAAGCACAGAAGCTGATCTGACGACTGTGTTTACAATAGGAACAATTGCCCTTATTATATTCTGCCGGTTGTAAAAACAATATGGGTTCAGAATTCAAATTAGCCCCTTGGCAGCTATGTATCTCAGGTGCTTTGTACATAAGTGTGTGTGTGTGCATGTGCTTAATGAGATTAGCTTCTTGAGTGCTAGACAGCACACCTGTTTACCCTGAGGGTGTCGAGACTTGTTTGTGAATTTATTTTTCTAAATTGTGGGACAAAAGGAAGACCTACTGGGTCCATTCTGTTTTGTATAAAATAAACATTTTTATAAACAAAAATTCAGATTAATAATTTGATTTTAACTCCAATTTTTGAGGGCTGCCTCTAAATACAGGACTGACATAGTCAGACTCTGTTGTTGCAGTTCCAAGCCCCAAGGGCCAATGTGGGAATGCATGTTCTCCTGCACCATTGAGATGATATGTAAGTACATCAAGGCATATCCACCTACACACAATGATGCATATTCTGACCCTGACCCTTTGTATTCATTTTTCTTTACACACCAACAGCTTATCTATGTAGTGCTCCTATGCTACACGAAGGCATCAAAATCCCACTGTCACAGAAACACAGAGGACATGTAATTGAGCAGATTTGGTTCCTGTAATTGTATTTAGAATAATTCATTCTGCTCACAAAGGTTTCTCCATTTGAATTTCTAGAAAAAAAATCCCCAGGATTTTACATGCCACAACTTATCTTTGTGCCCATCGGATAGGAATGCTTGTCTCAGCCGCATATGTTTACACAATATGAGCTGAGCTCATGTTAATTGCCGATGAACTGTGGTTTATACATTACTTAGATTTAACCCCATGTGTGTCAAAAGACTAATGTAAACTTAGATCTGGCCTGAAAAGTTGTAGCATAATTTAGCTTTTGTTGATTTCTTCAGAATCTTATCTACAATATGTTAACTCATATGTTCCAACTGCCAAACCTGCGGTTTTCATGACCTTGCTTACTACTTCAATGTCCACTACAACATCACACTGTGGATGCTGAGTAGTGAGACTTTGGCATGGAATTATGTTGACATGTAATACAATGAAAGCGCAGATGATATTGAGATATAGATAATACAACAAAGGTATTAGTGTTTTTATATTCTTATATAATATAGTAGTAAGTAAGTAAACTGTTTAGTAAAATTTCAGCCTTTTGTTTTTTCTGTCCCATAATCTTTTCAAATCAAGTTTTGAAAAGGTTAATTGAATTCAATCAAAAGTACTGCAGAGTCCTGCAAAGTTTCCAGCAAAAACAAACCCCAAATTAGCTGTAATAAATTAGATGGGATGAAGGACAGCTGAAGCCTTTCACAATTACAAATCAGCACAAACACAGATAGATATAAAAGCCAAATCTCATACTCTGCAGTACAGTAATCTGATTTATAGTTGTACACTGTTTTAGTTCTTAAAGTAAATAAGAAAACACTAATACCTTTGTATTATTTGATCTTCTCAATAGACATTTGATTACTAAAAAAGATACATTCATGTTAGTCATGTTTTTTAAATTTGCAAAATATGACTGAATCTAGAGCCTAAGCTGATGTGAGCTTTCGTCACATTAAATGTCAACATATTACTTTATAACTTTGCAACTAAAGTGATTGTTTTTGTGACTGACAGGCTCAGATTGTTATTATAAGTAGCTGACAACATTATGAACAGGATTCCTAGAGAGAAACACCTTTTTATTTAAGATCCTGTTTGTTTAACCAGATATTGCTTTATATCACTACCAAACTCCATTGGAAAATTGTAATTCTACCGAGCGGAACACAGGCGTTTTTGGAATACTGCAGCCTCCATCTGTTAGTCAGTGGAGTCTGGTAGGGCCACTTTGTTTTTGAAAAAGTGGATTTTCTGAAATGTTGTTGTCTTTTGGCCTTAAGGGCTACTGCACATTCCTCACTAAAGCTAGGTTTCCTTTTTTCTTTTTACCTGTGCAGTGTCTTAAAATGTATTATGTTGTTTCCTTCATCTCTGCTGAAAATATATATCCTAGACTTCTTTTGATGGAAGGTGTGTTGTCCAGTAGAGGGGAAAGGAAACTTCAACGGTCTGCAGCACCATGCCAGAGTTTGCATTTACAAATCATTTTATTGGTTTTACAGTTAGCATTTTGATGTGAAATGATCTGTTTCCTTGGCAACAGTCCCTGCACAGTAACATCGCGACACACATTGACAGCCAGAGTGCATGGCACCAATACCAGTCCCTTGGGTGCTTCTGGCATGAGAGAGCTATTCCCTTCATATTGTCACGGCAATAGCACTGACATCAGAAGTGTTCACATGTTCCTTTATTTGCTGTCCAACAGAGATTGTCCTTTCTCAGTGAGAGGCCCAATTACAGGGACTCTTTCAAGGCCCCTGAATTTCCTCCTTTCGTTGTCCTACCAGACTCATGGAGGTGGGAGAATTGTTTGAGGCTCCTTTCAAATTTTATAGGCCCTTTTCAGATTTATATGTATATAGTACAGAACAGTCCACCAGGGTCTGTCTGATTGTATTTGTCCATGATGCAAACAGACCGTTTTGTTCATATCCCAGACAGTCTTGTCTCCAGTGAGTACCCATTCTTGACTGTCTACCAGTGATTGGTCCAATTGTCTGTCCAAAAGGCCACTAGACCAGACCTACCATGCTCCCCAGTCTGTCAATTTCATGCCCTCTCCAGGTCTTTGTACTTCTTGCGGAGGACAGACACTTGATCTTTGAAGAGCACGGGGTCCAAGCGGAACTGAGAGTGAACCAGAGGCATGTAGCCAAACCAGTTGGCGAAGGTGTTGATACACTCCTGCCGCTGGTTGAAGTGCTCTGGATTGGCCCAGGGGACGCTCTTGGTACCCTAGGAGGAAAAACAAGACATCCTCACAACAACCCAGTCCTGTTCTGGCATTTGAGTAAACAACATCCACAGACTACCGTGAATGAGACAAATGGACACCTACCTGTGGACTGGGCAACTCTTTGTACTGCTTCCTTTGAGCCACTTTAATTGGTGGCAGGTGAGTTACCGCAGAGACCAGGAAGTTCATCAGGATGTCCTCACAGTTGGAGGTGCGATCCACCAGAGTCCGCAGAGACTGGGGCAGGTAGTGGGAGAACAGGTAGTGGTAGTACCTGTGGGACAGGGGAAAGTGTTATACAGGTGTGTTCACCATTGTTGGAATATGAAAAAGTGGATAGGACATTTTTATAAAGCAGCTGATATGCAGTACCAAAAAAATTATGGGTACATTATAAGGTTTGCTGCCTGCTTTGTTAGACAACTGTTTGCTGTACACAACAAACAGAGTTTTCAGTTGAATAGAAAACAATTGATTTTGCTGCAGACATTTACCACCGTTTTTAGCACATTACTGTTTTACAGCAAGAAAAGAAAACCAACTGATGAAAGAAAATGTAAGTACTGATTCAATAAAACTTTTATATTGACATCAAAAGCCTGTCGACATAAAACTTTCAGTTTTCTCAAACGCAAAAGCTGCTTTTTTGTTGATAGATGAACTTATTGTCTGTTACAGTGCCCATGTTCTACCTGCTTAACACTGATGTAGTGTAGCCACAGGTGGGGCGTTGACGTCTAAAAATCAATACACATCTACACGGTCACATTTAGTTTGGAAAATGCTTCTTGGCACCACTTTAAAACACTATTACCTACAGAATCACTGGACATTCCAGCAATTACATGTCTTATAAATTCATCATTACTGAAATGTGTCCAAAAGTAGAGTTTCACAAATTCGTAAGCTGCAATTTTTCTCACCTTGACACCAATTTTCCCTGCATCACACATTATGCTATTATTTCTCTTGTCGCAAGTGTGCAAAACCTGATGTTCTGTCTCACTATTATTAGTGTCTAATCACAACTTTAGGCTTCTGTACAGTACAATAAATCTCTTTAGACAAGCACATCTGCGTAACACCTAAAATAAAAAATGTATCATACAGAGTAAAGAGATCTCTACATAATTGATCACAGGTGGAGGTCAGGCAAGCAGCACCTTCAATGAAAAATCTACAGGAAAGAGGAGATGGTGTGATGTATGTTGATGATATGTATCTGGGACAATTTAACCATTTCACCACCAGTGGGATTTGATATTTATAGTGCGCAACAAACCTACCAAACCCCTGTTGTACAATCCATATGCTCTCTCTTCCTTCAGTTTTCAAGACAGGACATTTTAGTCCAGTGCTTTCTATTCATTTTTTAATTTAGCATTACTTTTTTTTTTTGCAAAGCATCCCTATTGTGAAAAAGCCATTTGGTGCGCTGTCACATCACTTTACTAATACACTACAGACTAAGTAATTTGATAATTCTGCATGTAAAAGACCAAATTGAGGTCCCACAGTGAGTATGGTACATGTTAACTGACTGACTGCTCACTGTTTCTCTGCTTAAGTGATTAAAAAAAAAAAGGCATTTGAGGTAATGCTGGCTATAAGGATTGATTAGCATGAAACAAAATGTGTTTGCATTAAAACTGCTGAAAAAAATGACCACATTGTCTCAAAATGTCACAAGGTTTCAACAGCTTTTAAAGTACCCCTGTCGGTGCAGTAATTGCATTCATATTGTATGAGAACTCACATCCCCTCTCTCTGCCACTGCACATATCGACTTAAGGCTCTTCGAATTAATCAAACTGCTTGAAGTAATCCCTAAGTAATTCACCCTCTCCTTTTCTTTTTCTCTCAACCACATTTGCACATAATTATCCTCAATACTATTTATTTCTGTTTGATTGTCCCTTATTGCTTTTCAGGTTGGCAGTCATGTCATTAGGCCTCCTGCAAAACTCTCTGAAAGGCAGTCTGTTTTGGTCTTAGTTGCTTAATCAATGTTGAGCCTTTATGTCTAAATTTAGGTACACAGTATATTCATGCATGCCTGCTGAAGGTAACTAATGATAATAATAATTTCTGCAATATAAAGTCATATCGCAATATAAAATGAAATATAACAGATGGTTGATAAATGTTTTGTATGAATGCATAGATAGAATGTGAAGAAATGAATCACGACCTGGCAATCACATTACAGGAATAGAGGTATGCATTGTGCAAGTTAGGTTTTGGATTGGTTAGGTTGGACTTTATCATTATAATTGTTTTTCTACCACAGATTTGTGAAACCTTCCAGTGTTTGGCAAGTGTCTGTCATATTCTGACCATGAGCTACAATTAACTGCCTGGTTCACACAGGGAACTACAAACTTATACACAGGTATTATAATACACCAGTTCAACAACATAAAAAAATTAAATAAAGAGCATATGAAGCTCTAAATTGTGTCTCCTGTTTTTTTTTTTCTGAAGTGTTGGTGTACCTGTGGTAGAAGGCAGCTCCAGTCAGGACGATAGAGTAGTCGTTGGTCCATTTAGAGGTGTAGCCCCAGGCGCGCTTCAGGGGATCCCAGAAGTGGCTTCTGGGAGGGTAGCCCACAATCCGCTCGGGAAAGCTCTGCCACACCAAGAAGGCAAAGTTCACCTACAAGCACAGAGAGGAAACACTTGTTATTAGATATTGTTGCAACTGAGTATAGATTTTTAAACGTGTGTGTGTGTATACGTCTGCTGTATGTTTATTACTAACACGCTGACACATACCTCACTGGTCAGCAGGACTGTATCCTCGTCCAAACTCAGCACTGCTTCTGTCTCTATGGCAACGTGAGGTAGGAACCGACTGGTGGTCTACGAGAGAGATACAGTAATAAATCTTGGCTCTGGTACTGTAGGCTATGTGTTGTCTGGCATGTGCTTTGAGAGACTATGAGAATGAGCGAGAGATGATCATGTTACAGTAAATCATGTTGAGTGACTGGGATGAGTGAATCACTATAGATTTTGCCCTGGGAGGGGAAAAAGATAGTGAAAGGGAGACGGAGAAGAAATGGTGGGAATGAGTGACATTTATGAAAGCGAATGCCACACGGATCAGTGGACATGTCAGATATACATGGATAGGAAGAGGAGACAGAGAAAAATAGACATCGAGGAGAAGGACCAGTGAAACAGAGTAACAGATACGGTGAGAAAGAGAGAGACACGCATAAACAAACTGAGCGACTGACAGTTTGTCATGCTGTCACTCAGATGTCAGAGCAGGCCTCAGTGTGAGTTGTGAGTGGTGTTGGACCTCACCTTCCTCCTGCCGTCTGTCACGGTGAGGGGGACGGGCATGGGAGGCCATTTGCTTCGATTGGGTGGTGGCTTCTCGCTGTTCCAGAGAATGATGATCTGCAGCAGCAGGGGAGGGAAATTTGACACAGAACATACACAGATAGATGCATTAGACTGATCAGAAATAACAGCTGACTGCATGCGTTGAAACAGTGTTTTCACCTTTTAGAATACACCATCCCATGCATGGGACATGTGATCCTTGTAGAGCTACTTTAGTTGTGTTTTTGTCTTTACTGGACTAAATCTTCACACAACCATGACATATTATATATCATATTTGAAAGCTCTAAGTCTCCTGATTCCATCTGTGCAAAGCAGCTTAGGATCCTGTATCACTGCATCAGCTGTTGACAAAGAAATGGTCCTATGCCCTAAGGCTTTCCATTCAAAAGGTCCTATACCAGGCCTTATATTACCTTTTTTGTGAGGCAGAAACACTGACATTTGTGCCTTTGTAACTTTGATTCAGCATTTCTTACATTCATCCAGGCTTTTTGGCTGTAAAATTTAAAGAGTTACTTTTCAGAGGAGACCAGGTTTATGACTGTAATCAAAAGGGCTGAAGAAAAATAACCTGGGTCGATTATTTTCAGGCTTGTGGATGAAAATGGGTGGCTGTCTTGTAACTGGATAAGTTATCATGTGGTTACATTATATTTAACTTTGTCATAATCTCCTGGAGTTTGCCTTATTTACCTGTGAGCAGTACTTTGACTTGGACACCACCTGAAGCAGCTTCATGATTGGCTGGGACTGGGAGACCAATGGGGAGACAGCGTGTATGACAGCAGTAAACTCCTGACCTGGACTGACCCCTGAATGAGGTCATGAAAAAATTATATGAGAGTGAGAAGGAATATATTACCTGGTTAAATATTTATTAGGTGCTGTTCTAGACAAGAAACATATAAATGTACATCTGTATTAGTCCATCAGGGATCATCAGAATAATTTAAACCCTTTTACGAGTGATACAAGCTGCTGAAAACAACATATAGACTGCACTAAATTTCACCAGGATTTTCCCAATATTCTACAAGCAAAGACTTATACCATAATAAGAATAATTTGAAAATATCAATCATATTAAAATTTTCATACAGAGGCTTTTGATAGTTTGGAACAAGTATTGCAAAATTAAAACCAATGCAGACAAGGACTTTGGGAAATATTTGATTATAATTTGCTGGTGGAGTGTTGATTAGTCATCTCTACCACCACAGCTCTGACACAACAGTCTCATCACCATCCTTAATGTGCAATCAAAATTTGCATGTTGAGCAGACTCATTTAAAACAACTGTGTTTGTGTGTGTTTACCTAATCCCAGGTAGTAGAAAGGGAAATGTGCGAGGTGAGTTGAGTACTCTGGCAGGACCAGCAGGCCTCCTGGCAGGGAGTTCCACATGTACTTGTTCCTCGATATGTGAGAAAAGACGCGGTCCTTAATGATCTGGGGAAGAGACCGAAAACAAAACATGGACGAGGTTGGACGTGGGTTGTGATGTGAGATGCAGAGAGAACATACTGGCTTTGCATAGTGAAGTAGCTGTTGTACTCATCTAGTATTAAGCCTGCACCACATCATTTTTCCCCTCTAAGCCGGTGGATGAGAGTCTTGGAGCTCAATGTAAATGCTATTGCAGTTCAAGCCCTGACGCATTTGTGTTTGCATTTTACAGCAATCCCTAATGATATGCTCTGTGTACTTCCTGTTCTACACCAACAGGAGGTGTCCACGCAGCAGCAGCAACACCGGCATCCTCCCTGAAGCCCTCCGCCTCACTGACCTCAGGCTGACTGCACAGCTGGTTCCCATGGGGAGAGGTCCCCCTCTGCATGCTGTATGTATATAAGCAGCTTATCACCAACCTCCAGAACCTCTTCTTTTTTATCTCTAGCATAAATCCCAGACACAAAACACACTAGGGGCAGCCACACTTGCCTTTATAAACATCAGAGTGTAAAGCCTACCGCTCACTGTGTGATTTCTTCAGATTTCAGAGGGGTTAAATCTGTTATTTCCCCATTAAATCTGTTGTTTCCCCATTTTTTATGTGCTAAAATTGACATTGGCAGTGTGTGCAAAAACTGCTCATATAAGGAGGTTGTCATTTCTTTTCATGCACTGTCTAACCCTTAGGCTAACCTTCAAATGACTTTCTCTTTGCTGGAGCAAATACCTTTGAAGTACATTTCTTCTAAGCTTGTTCAAAGAAAGAAAGGTAAAACAAAAGATGAACAGAGAACTATGCTGTATGAGCTAGACTGGATGCTACAGCTGTGAAAATCAGGGTAAAATGACTAATAATAATAATAAAATAAAATAATTCTCTTTTTCTTCAATGTTTCACAAAGACTCTTTCAAAGATGAAAGTTTTTCTGGACCTGACCTGTGGCGTTGAAAAAGAAACATTTCTCACAATCTGATAATAGCGAGCAGTGGGGAAGAACCTGGCAGGTTGAGACTGATATTTGTGATGTAATGATATATCATTTCTATACATTAGGGGATTTCTCTGAGTCTTGAGGCAGGTCGGATGTGGACTGCTTTGAAAATGTTCACCAGACCTGCACTACAACACAGAGCTGAGATAGTAAAAAGAGGAGAAATACAGAGCATGGGCCAGGATCCAACCCCATAATCATAATGATAGAAGGTTGGTTTGACTCAAATGTGAAAACCCTGTTGGAAAGCCTTTCTGAAAGAGGACTGATGATAGCACACAGCCAGTAAACTGCAGAGAGGTAGCATCTATGGCTGTGTGCTCAATGGAAAACCTGTGTTTACAGCAGTGGCTTCTTTTTTGGAGATGTTTTCACTGGAAAGGGTAGGGTGCTGCACATTCCTGAACAGAATTGTATGGTAGTAGAAATGCTGAGTATTCAGAGTTATAAAACATTTCAATTAGGTTTCTCATCCACACTCAGCAGCTAAAAGTAACATTACCCATAAGTATTTGTGAGATAGACAGAAGTCCTAGTGGTGGCACTATGATTTGATATCACAGCATGGCTGTATGAAGGTGTGACACAGTCAAAGTTGTACTGACTTATTACCAGACCGAAGCCCAGCATTTACAACTTTTGCAGCAAAATCAATTCATTCCAATGGAATTTTTCCCACTACGTGTTTTGTGAACAAGCGCATGTTTGACCAATAGCAACCCGTAGTAAAGGTGCTGACCTTTAGAAGAATGAAGAGCCAGAGAGTCTGAAATGAAAGAAGCTATTGTAGCTTATCCACTTGTATTGAACCCTTTATTTGCGTGGAGTATGTGAGAGTATAAAATGCTCTACAAAAGAGGAATAGTTTTTAGACAGTTTTGAGACAGGAATCAATGGTACAAGTACGTCCTTTGAACAAGCTATGTCTCATTAGCAACCAAGCTAAAGGGCATGCTAAGTGTTGTTCGAGTTCCTTTTCCCTAGTCAGTAATTCTTTATGGATTTACATGATGTACAATCCCAAGAATAAAATACCAGGCCAGAGTTCAGACAGCTACTGCAACTGCCTGACCTTGCTAGCATGTTTCCAGCTGTCCGTTTTAGCGCTTAGCTCACCGGATGGTTGGCTCTGCTGTTAGCCTTGAATTTCACACAATTAGCCTAATTTATTAGTAAGTGAAATCACATACAAACAAACCATGTCCAGCTCCATTTAAATTAGATGAATTGTATTAGTATAATATTTTAGCGAGTAGCTGTGGAGATATCATAGCTGTCACAGATTCATAAGAAGTAAGACACTTCTAGAACAGCATATTTTGCTAATTAATTGTGATGTGTTTTCCGGCATGACTGAGCCTTTATGCTGAGTATGTTGACGCTGACCTCCAGTGTGGTGAGAACTATCTTGTCCACAGAGGAAAAGTAGGCTTCCCACAACATCTGGGTCCTCTGCCTGAGGGCCAGGACTCTCTCATTCCCGACTGCTCTCACTGTGGATGGCACCTGAAGAGAGAAGATGAGAGGAGATGAGAGGAGATTAAGGCAGTGGAATGAGAAAAAAATAAAAAGAAGAATGCAGCAAAAAAGCCACAAAGAGTTTTTTTAAAGCCAAAAATGTCTCTTAAAATAGAAAAGGAAGGAAATGGCATTTAAGTGATCAAAACTGCATAAACTGCATTGAGTGGTTTCTTAATCTGCCCCCATAAAAAAAACATTTGATATAGAGCTGATTTGGGGCCTGTTGTTCAGATAATTAGACCTTAATTAGTAAGGACTAAATTGGGGGTTTCAAGTGAATCACCAAAATTGATTTAATCACTTAGAGTTAAGCTCAGCAGCTCAATCAAAGTGAAAGAAAGCCACGTTGAACTGAGAAAAGTGTGAGCAGTTGACTCCTTTAAACTCTTTTAGTCTTCACACAGCTAACACATTTTCTAATGAGCGCTGGTTGAAGAAGTCAGGAGGATGCTAAATCTTTCGCTGTATTTTTTAATTCTTGCTTTGTTCTTTGAACCTCAGTTTCTCTTCACACAGTGCTCTTCCTCTACATTTCAATACTCTCTTTTACCCACGTCCTTCTTCCTTTCTCTTTCTCTTTAGAGCCATCCTCAGCTTGTCTGAAGAGTCCACACTCAGCCTTGTCTGCAAAAACCTCACAGTCCTTAACCTCAGATCATGGACAGTGTGAATATTTGTGTGTGTGTGTGTGTGTGTGCATTTCAATATGGGAGTTTTGCAGGTGTGCAGAAATGTCACTGATGAGGTCAGCTCATTCAATCCAATTCTGCCCTAATTTGAAAATGTCTCCCCTAGGTGTGAGCTCCCGGGGCTTGTTCCTGTTCATTAGCTGAATGCCAATCCATGTCCCCCATTGGTCGAGATCGAAGCGGATCAATGCAGAGGAGAGATGATGTAATTTGTGTGAGGGAGAGAGATAACGGTTGTAGCTGGAAGTGAGCCGGCTTTGCTTGCTCATTGTGTTTATCTGTGTGGATGTCGTGTATGTCTGTGTGAGAGCACAGACAGACAGAGGATGAGTGCTTTTGAACTGAATCTGGATTAAGGCCTCTGTGGGTGTTTAATCTCAAAGGGTCCCAACCTGTAACCACACTGTTTGTTACAGGTAATGCCTGCTTTGTAGCCCTGCATGGTGAATGTTTCCCTGTGTCCATGATTATATTTAAACCAAGTAAACCTCTTTGCTTAGCACTGACGTAAAGAGGAAAACACTGGCCTTGGATCTGCATAAAATAACTCTATCAAGTGGGGTTCATTATTTTTGTTTTACTGCAAAAATTCTGTAATTTATCTGTGGTTATTTTGATAATTACAAAATAGAACAGATGAGAATCAGGTTTAAAAAATACACAAGAAATGAGTTGACCAGTGGCAAACAGTTTCTCCTTGCAGCAGGGAACAAAAATCTTTGGGTATGCCTGTGAGGATTAGTCATCCAGGTCATGGTATATCCATCTAGAAAAGTCTATAAACTGATCTGCTCCTTCAAAAAAAAAAAATCTGTGCATTTTTCATGGAATACAATCAACCTTACTTATTAGACACATGCTGTTTGTTTGCCATATGATTAATAAACCAATCATAGTTTTTTTCTTTCAAATATGTAGATGAGATTTGTTTTAGTTGGTGTTTACTGTGCTAATGTTTGTAACCACACCTGTTGGACTGGATTTGTTGGACTCATCAGCAGGAGCCCACAGGCATGCTAGGCCCCTGAGCACCAGGATCTTGTAAGCAGGTGTCAGTGCAAGTGTGCGCTTGTGAGTGCGTGTGTTTAGATGTGTGTGTCAATGCCTTGTTCGTGTTACATGCAGCAGCAATCTCTCGTCTCCCTCGATGACCGCCTGGTTCCACTGCATGATGTCAGAAAATGGCAGCTCCCAACCGTTACTCAGCAACACTGGTATACACGCCGCCTGGAAACACACACACAGAAGAATTTAGAGAGTCTTAGAGAGACAGTGACAAGCCAAGTGATAGTGTGTAGAACAAACTAAGAAATTCCATATATATCACTTAAGCTCTGATCAGCTGCAGTTTGACTGGGCTCCTTCCAGTTTAGCTTCTCTTTAGCAGTAAACTACATAACACAACTTACTACAGCTGCGTGAATATAATACAATCTGTATGAGTGCAGTCCCAGCTGCTTGGCATTGTGACATCGAGCTGAGCAGATAATGTGATAAATGCTCCTGTGTGTGAATGTATGTGCAGCTGAGAGTGTGTGTGTGCGTGTGCCTTTGTGTGTGTGTGCACAAACCCCTATAGGGTGGCTGGAATGAGTTAACAACTTCTCTCTCTCCTTTCCCAGAAAGCCCTGGAGGTTTGTCAAAGACTGTCACTCATATACATGCAAACACAGATGTGGCTGACAGGGGCTGACTTTGTATACTGATTAGTTTACAGCCACTGAGGGACATATGCATGGAAGCAGGTAAGCTGATGGAAAAGAGAGAGGGATGCAGGGATGGGAGGAGAATAAGAAGGGACCGGTTGATATGTGGAGACATCATGCTTTATTGAAGTTGATTTTTGATGTTGCCTTATCCCCTCGTTCACTGACAGCTTTTTGATGTTGTTCCACTTTTTTGCTTTCCTTTGGTCCCCCCACCCCACCCCCCCCCTCTCTGGGAGTCTATCGGTTTCTCTCTCTCAGTACTCCTTTTTCCATTTCTCTCCACCGTGCTCTCATGCCATCCCGCTCTCTTCCTCTTTCTACTTGCTGTGGTCTGGAGTGTTGATAGGTCTGGGTGTTATTTTTTTTCTCCCCCCTACTTTTTTTCTAATTAAACCACCAGAGAACAGCAGCAGCAGCAGCAGCAGGAGCCGAAATATTGGAGATCAAACAACTCTCTCCGACCCACCGGGGCTTCCACGCTCCTGCACTTCATCTGAGAATAGAGACCTGCTGAAGGACACTCGAGCAAATGGGAGGACTTGTATGTGTGTACGTGTGTGTTAGTGTGGGTCACAGGTTACAACAAGGTCACATAAAGACTCCCAGAGTGATAATCCAAGGCCTCTAAATTTGAAATGCACCCTGAGGCTTGACTGAGCCTGCTTCCCGAGAGATGAGGCACTCTGAGGGTGAGTTTCAAACATTTCAAGCTCCCCGCTGCCTGGAGGTAGGGTAATAAGAAAGCCTATGCGCTGTGTAGTTTTCTTCTTCGTTTGTTTGGATTGGGAGATGAAGAAGGGGAGGCTCTGGGCGAATGTGTGGAGGAGTGAGCAAATGTGTGTGTATGTTGGAGGAAAGCTGGCAGTAAGTTTGCCACCACACTGGTAATTGCCAGTTCTTTTGTGGGCATGGCTGGCATCAGAATAATAATAAAGAAAAAAAAACACTCACACACACAACTGAAACTTGAAAAGTAGCTTGAATGGAAAAGAGAGGGGAAAGCAGGGAGAAAAAAGAGTGAGAGAGAGAAAGAAAGGACAAAGAGAGAAGACAGGAGGAGAAAGGGACCATGACTGCTGCCTGCTGCCAACCCAAGTGGGTTGTGTGTGTGGATTTGTCCATTCAGCAGACATCAGCAGTGGGGCAGGCTGCCACTCCTGTGGATGCTTCCGGACCATTCATGCACACACACTGCTCAGAAACACACACACACACACACACACACACACACACACACACACACACACACACACACACACACACACACACACACACACACACGCATAGCCCCAGAGAGCAGTGCGGCCAGGGAACATTGTAGCAGCCAGAGAGTTCAGTGTTCGGCAAATCTAAAAACAGCCACTACTGCTTCCTGCACTGGTGTGAGGCTGTCGACTTGGGTGGCAGAGAGACAGAACTACAGCAGACTGACTGGTTTAAACTGTTCTCTCACTCCATTGCCTGCGGTTTCTTCATTGTTTGTGTACTTTCAGAAATCACTGATGGACTTAAATGAGCGAT
Organism: Lates japonicus; assembly: GCA_033238685.1. Classification (NCBI taxonomy): domain Eukaryota; kingdom Metazoa; phylum Chordata; class Actinopteri; family Centropomidae; genus Lates; species Lates japonicus. The sequence goes on along the minus strand of BRZM01000037.1, from coordinate 3,843,615 downwards.
TCCAGTGTTTGTATAAGTGTGTGCGTACGTCCGCGTGTGTTAATGGACCCATTTTGGTTTAAAAGGCCTACCAAATAGCAAATAAAGCCTTTATGGCCAGATCTGCACTCAACACAACACAATGGGCATGGGAAAACACTTACAGATGTGACCATTAAGGTGTCAATAACCAAAAGACTACATAAACCACGGCACTGGAACATAAACATTCTGCATCCTGCGTACTTCCATGTTGACTAAACTGTATATGAGCTGGACCTCATTCAACCAGGGCTATTTCCTGTAAAAGTGTCATTTGGTCAGTCTAACAGTATTATGTGGAAGGAAATGCTACAGCTAATGTTTTGATGATTGGCACAGAGGATGTTGAGTCTAGCTGTTTGTTACGTGGGGCCTTGGAGAAACTGGAGAGTCCTGAAGTACTCAGTACAGTTTTACAACAAACATAGAACAGCTATTTGTCAGTGTGTTACTGTGTTGGCATATGTCTATGCATAAGTGAGTGAATTAAACTTGTAAGCACGCGAAGAATCATACTAATGATGACAGTTTACAATACACTGCAGATTATATGATGGATTAGTAGTGTTGTCAGCTTAAAACTGACTTAGTTTCAAATCTCAGGGTTAGCTGATAACATTAATATTCATCCAAATAGAGCAACACCACTTCAAATCTGATAGGAGCACGGTAAAAACACAAATAAAGTAATCTCTTGTGAAAAACTTCAGCAAGAATACTTTGTATTCATGAAGTACTAACCTCATTATAAACTGATTGAGGGAAAACAGGATTTCAGGGTCTTTTAATGTTGAGGAATGTGTAAAAGCATGATAATAGTGCTAATGAGACTTCAGTGATGAATATTGTTGATGTGGGTGCATTTTTCTATAGAGTAATATATATCTACCTGTAGTGACTCTGGGAAGCCCGGAAGGAACCCAAGCGTCGACCTCGAGGCACCAAACAGAAGGTGGAGTTGTGGAGGGCTCTGGTAATCAAAACCCTAACACAAGAGGAGAACAATTGTAATACATTAACATACAGTGTATATATATCAACCAAAGCATATATGAGTTCAAAATAAATATTTTAAACGTGAATACTCATAGCTGTGTATAGAGACAGAACCAACAGAATTCCAGGGCTGATGTGAAGTTGGCTGTTGAAAGGATCTGTTAATTCTAACAATTCTGACTCTGAAGAAGGAAAAGAATTTGTATAAATGTTTTCTACTCGGTTAATCACCTATGAGTCTTGCAGGTTATGTCCTTGTAAAACATAAAGTGAAGAAGAAGGAGAAGGTAATTATGCAGTTACTAGAGGCTAATATAAAGAGCTGTGTAGTTATGGAAAGTCAAAAGCGTTAGGTGTGGAAAGAGCTGCACAGTGATGAGTCTAGGAAGAGCGTTTAAGATAAATCCTTCACGTTCTACAGTTAAGTCTAACAATTGGTTCAATAAGAGCTGTGGAGGTGCAGACCAAATCCAGGATGGATTGTAGCAGAGATTTTTTAGTATGCCGCGAAAGATATGTGTTAGGAACAGAGCCTGAGATGTAACCTGATCGAACTGTAAAAATGGTGAAATGTGACAGATGCCTTTGAATAACTGCAGCTCTTATCGACTGAAATAACAAATGACAGCAAAGAAATATAATAATCAACCTGCAGTGTGGCGACGCACGCTCCCTCTGATATGTGATATTTAACATCTGTCACATAAACCAAGATTTCTGTGGCTTTTCATTTCTGATATTTAGTCGTAATGGCTCAGATTATGTGCAGTCTAAATCTTCAAGTTTTTCCTCCCCTCCACAGACATGTTGGCACCAGTACAGATAGCTACTGTATGTTGAAAATATATCCATCACTGAGCTCATAAGTAAATATGGTCTAATCTCTGTTCTCTATGATTTGTGTTGTAGACAAGACGGCCTGAACCTGAGCCAAAGTAAAATTTTGGTGCGCTACTCCCAGGCTGCTGCTGTACGTCAACCGGGTGAGCTCACCACTTAATACTCCATATTTCATAGTTGCGCTATGTTAAAAAAAAAAGAAAAAGAAAAAAAAAAAAGCCAAACGGAAACCTCTGCATCAATGCTCTCCTTCATCTGCTGAATGGACACCAACGGACGAGTGGTGCAACGGTCTCGTAGTAAAGGACTGCACAGTGGTGTAAACAGATTAGGAAACAAACAGGCTCTTATGGAAGAGTTCAACTTTCCCTCACTCTGTTCTTCTCATCTCGTCACTCCACTCCACCTCCTCCTGGGTCTTGCCCCTACTCTCTCCTCTTCCTCCTCCTCAGCCCCCGTTTCTGAATCAGCTCTCTGCTTGTTTATTTGCAGAAGGAACGTCAGAGTAAAATATGCCTGCCATTAATCTTCTCAGTCTTAGTCATTTGTTGCAACCTCCGTGAATGATGAGACGCAGGCCTCTTTTACGCTCCTGGATGAAAATTTGGATTTCATTACTGATGTTGGCATCAGTTAACACCACTCCAGTCCTGGACATCTAGATCTGAATGGATGTCACTGTGTGAGTGTATATTAAATATGTGTGTGTCTAAACCGTAAGCGGACACACACATACATGCACAAACAGTAGCATCGGTTTACTGAAAAGGCAGCCTTGTTTGGCTCTGATGTTCCTCCACCTGTTGATAGAGCTTTGCCATTGCTGCGGCGCTGTACATGCGTGCGTGGGGTGTGATGGATCTTTGGCCATCTGTAGCAGTACCGTCTCCAGCGCACAGTGTTGATGTACATTGAAATATGAAATCTCAAAGCGAAAATTTCCGTCTGATAGTTAAAGATTTATGTATATATTTATGTATTTCTGAGGATTGTGTGTCAAATCTGGTTCTGAGCTTGGGATTTAGGTAATACTTACATTTAGCTATGCATGAGTAAATGAATTTGTAGATTGCATCTGTAAGACCTAGAACTCCTGTGTATTCATGTGTTTGAAAGGAGTAAATAAATGTGTGGAGAGTGTGTATTGCTAAAAGTAAATATATTTATTTCTCCTAGAGTAAATATTTTGTGCTTGGGAATATTGGTGTGAGAATATATTAATATTTTCCTGGTTATATAGTGCATGCGTGTGTGTGTGTTAAAGATGTATCGTTTATGTGTGTTTGTATGTGTAGCATCTAATGTGAATCAGGAGACCCTGTATATTTGCAAATACAGTGAGACTGAGCTGTCTAGTCTGACCACTTCTCTCTCTCTCTCTGTTTGTGTGTGTCTGTGCATGTGCATTTGTGTCCGTGTTTGACAATGCATAACTGCTAGTCAGCGTGTGCATTAAGTGGTGTGATGTGCGTGTGTGTGTCCGCATGTAAAGGTCTGTCTGCAAATCCAGCAATCTGGCTGGCAGTCCGTCTGCTGCTGTTCTTTAATGAGGAATGTACTTAAATGCAGGAACAAGCCAATCATTTAACAGCACTTTGTTTCCAACAACAAGCGACGGGCCTGCACAAATCTCTCCTTCCTCTCCTCCTCCTCTCTCTCCTTCTTTTCTTCTCATCTGTACCCTTTGTCTCCAGCGTTTTTTTTCCTTTGAGTGTGCAGGTTTTTGTTTGTGTGTTCATCACAGATGCCACAGGAGAACAATGTTGCAGTGTAGGTTTGTGCATATGGTTATGCCCTGGATTAGACTACGCCAAATATCCTGGTCTATGTTTGAATGAGTGTCTGTCTATGTGTGTATTAAAAGGTTGGTTCACCCACATTATAACTGAAACAATTTGCCAGTTAATTAATCAGAGGATATAAACTATATAAAAATATATTATCATATCACCTAAATCTAAACAAGAAGTACATGAAGAAAAAAAAAAAAAGTAATTTGGGTGAACTAGCCCTTTAAGAACCTGTTATGCTTCTCCTAAGGACATGAAAAAACTGAGCATTTGCATGTGTATGACGAATGTTAACGAATAACTGAGTCAGTGCTGGTCTGTGATTGGGGGTTGGCTGGTAGGTATAAGTAACAATGACTCACTGTGTATTCATGCGCATGTAATTGCATGCATGTCATTTCATATTGTGCATGGCAAGGAATGTACCGCACCAAACCCCCTGCATGTTAATGTGGGAAAGCATGCATACAGTATGTGTAATGAACACATATGGACCTGCACTTACAGTATAATACCACCAGGGTTCTGATGCATGCTGTGTGTGCTGGGTGACAGTTTGCATGATTGTTATCTGGAAGCCCTCATTGTGAATGTGCTCAGATCTGTGTGGATGTGGATTACATTCAATTTGCATAACAGAGCTGATATACTAGTAGATTGTTGTTGTCTCAATGTGCGTATTTTCATGAATATGATGGATTTATGGGGTAAACATGACTAAGGAGTGGAGGGCTGCAACTAACAATTTTATAATATTTTCTTTTAATAGTGGTTGTGAAATTGTGAAAAGTCCTCATGACTATTCAGAGTCCACAGTGCTGTCTTCCAATGAAATAAAAAGAAACAAATTCTTACACCTATTATATCTTAATCAGCAATGTCTGTGTGTAGAGTACTGTGTGTATGTGAAATGGGCCACTCATAGTGATTGAGCCCACAAATAACTAGCAACAATCTCTGCAGCTCCCCTCCACTCAGCTTTTTAGCCACTTTCAGCTTAATGTTTTGGTTCACTCTCACCACTCTGTTCTGAGCAACAAAACCTCTAATAAAGCCACTACAAGTTAGCAACTAGCTGGTGAACATGGTGGAGCATTTGGAACCAAGTATTTCCCTCAGGAGTTGGCAGAGAGCAAATCAAAGCTGATTTCACTGTGACCCAAAAAATCAGTTAATACAGGTTTAAGATCATGGAACCAGCCTATATTTGGCATTTTTTAATATAAGTTTAAAATTTCATTAATGAAATAGCTTATCAGTCAGGCATTTGATTAATCGGCTGTTTGTTTCCGCTCTATTAACATAGTTATGTTTAGGCATGTGTACCAGTACCAAATGATTTGACACTAGATTTTGTCTGAATACATTTTCATCTTATTTGTATGCCCCTGATTGCACATTGTGTGTTTGAGGTTTTTGATGAAAGATTCTGATTGTGTGTACACTTATATCTGTAAAAGTCAGCACTTCTCTGTATCAACGTGTGCGGCTGTGTCTATTTGTGTCTATACACACACTGCTTCCTCCCACCTTTTTCCAATCTTCCAGTCTCCCAGGAGGATGGATATAGTTAAATATTAAACATCTAATATGGAGCCAATCTATGTAAAAGGATAAGAGAAGTTGATTGTATAGTCATGGCAGACGCATGCATGCACGCACACGCACACACACACACACACACACACTCTCACACATAGATTTAGGCTTGATGTATTCCTATTGCTATCATTTTTCATATTTTTGTCTCAGATAGCCACAGTCTCATACAGAGACAGAAATAGAGACACAGGCCAAAGACTTTCTCACACCCACCCGTTGTCTCCCACACATACACGCGCTCGCACACACGCACACACAGCAGGCTGTCTCTCTTCATATCAAGGCATTGGGCTCAGTGTGGTACCACTGTCATCAAAGCTGTGTTTACTAAGATGGCACCACTCTGAGTCACTGACAGTATGTGCATGATGCGTTTGTATGTGTGAGCGTTTTGCGTTGTCTGATAAGCAAATCTGCTTCTCCTCGACATCATCCCCTGATCCCTTTCTCTCTCTCATACACCCATCAGCTTCGCCTTCTCTTCCAACCCTCCATTTTGTCTGAGCATGATTTCATTTTTACGTACAATAAACAAAACTCAAAACTCTTTCACTCCTGCCTCATCCCTTTATGTACTCTCATCCCTCACGTATACAAAACACTCACTATTTAATGAATATTGACTGGGTGAAAGCGGAGAGGTGAAGGATGGGGGGGGCTGATTGACAGCAGCTTCTGGTCAGTTGATCTCCACTCTGCTTCCTGTAAAGGTCAGGTGTCAATAGAGCATGAGTGTGTTCCAGAATCTGTGTGTGTGTGCATGTGTGTCCCTGTGCGTGAACACAAGTGTGTGGTTGACCATGGTTATGGATTAACTGCCAGAGCGCTAACAGGCTACCGTCAATACTTTTCATTCTCATGTGCACCTCATTGAGCACAAAATGAACTGAATGACAGAAGTGACTGTCTTGATAATGTCAACACACAAACTAGAAAGCATTGCGAAAGCAATAATCCTAAACACGAACATACTGTTGCTCCATCACTGCCACTGTATAAAGTAAGAAAACACTTCTGTGTATCATGTTCTGGACTACACATTTTTACTTTGCTGTTGAACTCATAAATAAAGGAGAAGAAGAGGAAAGGAATAAACTGGAGAAAAGCACTGGTTCATGCTTCACAATGACTGGCTCATTCATTAGCTGTTTGGCTACCAGCTGACTGGTATTGTCCAGTCATATTCATGCATTCCTCTGTCACCAATTCCTCCTTATGTGCTGAGCTTTAAGTATTGTTGTTTTGACTGAGAGTTAATGTTCATTTATGTGTTTGTTAAAATAAGATTAGTTCTCCCTGCAGAATCCTCATTGCTACTCAGATTCTTTATGAGCTCCCTCAAAGAGCAGAGCGTCTTTTGTGCATCTATTTACTGTTAATAGTAAATTCCCTGACATAATTGTTGCTGATTAAAATCCTACAGAGTAAACAAAGAGAAAAGGAGATGCATTTTCTATTAGAAAACAAATAAGACATTTTCTATAAAGAAATTCAAGATGAATTTGAATTATTTATGACACTAGGCTCCCTACATTTCCTGTCACCACTCCACTGGCTACTTACGAATAAAAGCCAGAGTATGCTCCCAAAGCATACTTGGAAAAACATGTAAATATTACTACAGCTATAGCATTATATTCTGTAGATATTTCATTTGTGTATTAAAGAGCTTCTCGTTTACCGATGTCTGAAACTTTTTTATTATTGTCAATGCTTTCTATACAAAAATCATTCACAGGACAAAACTAGAATAAATGGGAAAGCAGTCCTTATGCTAACTGCTTTATGTGATACTCAAGTTAGGTTTGGTTTGGCTGCTTAAATATATTTACATCCCTGGTATTGAGCTCATGCTGTTCCAACTTATAATGAGCCAAAACTGTTGTATTGTATATCAACTGTATAATAGTGAGCATTATGCATTATGAGAAGAATAAAATCTCCATATTTCCCCCCTCAGATGTATGATAAAAGAACTGCACTGTACTGTATATGAACTAACTGTAACACTGCAGCTGCCAACACAATGTTTCACTAGACAAACAATGGGAGGGTGTCGGGGTATGTGACACTGTGAGGAGGAGGGAGGACAAAGAATGTTTGAGAGCAGAAAACAGTGAGGGAGTGAAAGATGGAGGGAGAAAAATGACAGAAAAAGGAGGAGAGGAAGGGATAGATGGAGAGAAATATGTATGAAGCCAGCTGCTGCGGCCTCTGGGACTCAGTAGGAAGGGAGGGTTGGAAGCGAGAAAGCCACAGAACTACTGCTCTGTCTGCAGGCGATGGGTCAGGAGCTGGGCAACAACCTACACTAAATATGCCACCAGACAGAAGCAGAAGCAGATGGTCAGTAGAGAGAAATTAATGCTGTATTTAGTGTGAGAAAATCATTTATTTACAGCAAGAGACAAGTGAGAAATGTGAACAACAAATTCTAGAGACTGGAAAGTATGAAACGAGAAAGGGAAAATAAGATGCTGGGAGATAGAAGAGAGAGACAGACTGAAAGGCAGGAGGCTAAAGAGGCAGTTCAGGTTTCAGTGTGCAGAGAAATGAGGTCTTCTAGTATCCACTTACATTAAACAGAGAGAGAGAAAAACCAAAAGAGGGAGGGTGAGATGAGTGTTTGTGCTCATCTTTGTGTGGAGGATGTTCACTGATGTCTTACTAAAGCAGCAACCCATAATCTTCACTATTTCTCCTCTTTTTTCCTCCTCATTATCCCTTCTTTATTCATCTTTTTTCTCATTTCAGTAATCCATGGCAAGAAAAAAAATGGACTGGGGTCTCCATGTGTGTGTGTGTGTGACAAGTCAACAAGAGAAAGAGAAAGAGAAGGTGTATCCAGATGTTAAATCCTATCCTGCAGCTGTTGTATGCAGATGTAAGGAACTCTCTCTCTCTCTCTCTCTCTCTCACACACACACTCACACACACAGTTACCTCCCAGCCTCATCGGCTGTCTTAGTAGCAGATGGACAGATACGCAATCTCGTTCAATCACTCCTTCTTTTTCATCTTCTATTCTCTCCCCCTCTTTCTATTCCACTTCTACTTCCTCATCTTTTAGTACCTTGATGGTGATCTAGTGTTACTATCACAAACACTGAAATTTAACTGCAGCTTCAATACTACTGTGAAACTCAATTTAATTTAGAGATATACAACACTTTCACAAAGCAGACATCTAAAGAGGGTGTAGAATGCTGTTTGTACAGACAGCTCTTGCCATGAATTTAAAGTAAACCTAGAAAATCAACATGGACTGAGCTGCAGTTGTTTAGTTTTTTTAGCAGCCAGCATGAAATTTGGAAACATTGAACAGTTTGTCACATCTTAAACGGAATCTAGTGCTCTTAAACTGGTAAATGGAATCTATATTTAGAAAGGAACATGGAGCTATTCTGCTCACAGATCCAGCAACAATTCAAAAGACCATATCACAAGAGGCAACGCAAACGCAAAAACACGCAAGACATTTCAATCAGACTGTCTGCAGTGTACTGAAATGGTATCAAACTTTGAACCATGTCTGTCTCAGCAGAAGCATGGAGTTCTGTCCTCCAGTCTTTGAGTGAGACAAATGAATTTATACACAAATTTCATTGTCACTAGTCCTATCCCACATGAGAAGGTTGTAACCTCTTTCTTGTGTGTTGCTATGGAGATCTGAGCAACATGTCTGCATTAGATTTGGTTATGTCCCACTCTCCTCAAGTAAAGGAAGAGGTTGATGTCACTACTGCTGTTAACTTGTGTTGTCTGTGTCGTTTATCTGTTATATCTTTGATCTCTAACTGGATGTTTTTGGTGAGGTAAATTTCAACATGTATATATATCTATTAAAAATCTTGACTGAGGACTGCGACGGTTGCTTAGAAGTTAAAAGGCCCAAACCAATCATCTAAATTAGCTTCTGTCTTCATAGAACTGCCTTATTTAACACTTAAAAATGTCCTTATATCTGTTTACAACAACATTATAGTGTACCACTTACTAGGCATGTGTATACTGCTTACACATGCTAAATAGGGGGCTTAACGTGTTACTTAGATGAGATTTCATGTGTTTGTGACTGTGACCTTCTCATTGGATTGATGTGGGAGTTTTTAGTGGTTAGTTTTTATGTATCAAACTCTTATCTCTTAAAAATAGCTAGATGTGTTCTTAACTTTGATTATGTCTTAGTTAGCCATGAATATTTAATGTTATAGAGAAACACTTCAGTTTTTAAAGGCTTTAAGGTGCTGACCATACAGTCTAAGTGCAACAACCCTGGTGTGAGTCTGGGGACCTTTGATGCAATCTCCAGTCTTTTTCTTCCCTAGTTTCCCTTCAGATCTGTTCTGTCTGCTGTCTACTGAATGCATAAAATGCTCCCCAAGATAATTTATTAAAGTATTTTGACAGCCACTATTCACATCAAATGTTTCTTCATTTTCAAACAGCCCTTATCTTAAAAAATAAAAGATGCAATACATTTATATTTGAAGGTAATAGGCGACTTTAAAAGGCAGATAAACTGAAGCAGAATAAAACTTTTTTGGCCAAGGAATGAAACTCACTGGTATTTCTGTCAGCATTCTGGTATTGTGACAGGCGGCACTGCTGAAATCCCCAAACTTTATTCAATTGTGTGTCTTACCCCCCTTCTTCCCTCTGTCCCTCACCCTCCCGTCATGCCCTGAACCCAAACACGCACACACCTCGGCTCCACAGCAGTGTTTCAGATATTAGTCATCCACCGGGGGCAGAGACATGCGGGCTAACTTCTGCCTCAGACTCTCCCAGAAAAAAAAAGACAAGGCAGTTATTTCTGATGCCTCCAGTGCAGTCGGCCTCGCCGTATCAAAAGCCACCATTCCTCTGTGTCTCTTTGCTATCTAGCAGCAGACTCACTAATGGATTTTCTGCCACGCAGCTTTGTCTTCCTCAGTTACCAAGAGTCATTACTGTTGAAGGCTCGAGTGCTGGGCTAAAAAGGAGTGATTTTTTTTCTCCTTTTGCATTTGGATGCAATTGTTTTCCCTATGTGACAGTGCATTGACTGAGTCATTGTTTCCTCAGGAGTCACAATTAGACTCCTCTGTTGTAATAATAAATCTGTTTAGATTTTCTTTTTATAACCTACTTGAAATATATGACATCCTGATTCACAAGTTCTTTGACCTCCTTAGCTTTAGGACACATTAAAAACATTGTCTTATCTAGTTTAAAAATACATGTCTATTAATGAGAGAAACATATATTATTCATTAGCAAAGAACACGCTATTTGCTCATTGCACATGACTTTTAACAAGCAGACAGGATGACTCCCTCCCTCCCTGTGTGAGTGTATAGTATATAACATTAGCATTCACACTAGAATCAGCTCATATTTTCACCTTTTAAATGAAAATGAATTACATCAACAGCCAGAGATGAGGCTCATTTTTTGTCACAATAAATATTCTCCTCACAATTTACCAGCCAGGTCTACATGCTGCATCATCATCTAATAGTAGGGATCAGTTGAATCTCACTGATTACAGGGATAGAGAAGTAGAAATTAAAATAATTTCTGCTACACAAAATTAGGTTTATCATTTCTGACTGTCATTTTTTACAGTCTGTCTTTTCAGGTATCTTTACATCCTATTTTATTTTGCTCTTTCAAATCCTTCCTATGTGTCATTTTATGTTGCCTTGTTCCTTTTATTTCATCTTAATGCCATTTATACCTTATGTACAGCACTTTTAATGGTACTATACAAATAAATAAACTTACCTTTCCAGTTATTTAATTTTAACAAGAAACTTTTCTTGTTAGAACATCAAGTAGGTTTATCTTGTTATATCCATTTTCCACCTTATTACACAATATCAGTGTATCTCATAAAAGTAAGAAACATTTCTCATGTGTGTTGTTTAAACGAGTGATACACTTTCATTATGGACAACTGTTTGTGTTAAGACCAAGTTTTGTAGAAAAAACATGCATATTTCTAAAACTACAGTTTTTAAAAAAGTATACTTCTATTTATATTAAATTCAAGTCATTTTTTGTGAAATTGTAAAAACAATACCCTGCCCTGGTCGCTTGTAGACAATACTCTGTTTAAAGAGTTGTTACAGAACTGATTGGGCCTGTTATCTCAAAAGTGACATTGTACGGTCATTGCAAATGTTACAAATGTGTGCGTTTGCGTACATGCAGATTTTTGTTTTTGCTGTATTTCAGGCTTTAAACCACTACATTCTTGCCTTCCTCTAGTTATTATCCCTGTTGACATTACAGAGGTCCTGAACTCTGCTAGACAAACCACATATCCAGACCAGCCCTCTTAGGTTCTATCTGTTGTTGGTTCTGGACTTGGTACTCGGCTGCACATACGCTCATCATGTACACAAATACACTGACCACCGGGCACCCTGTCATTACACACAATCCCTCCTCTTCTGAGCATGGTCCTGTGTGTGTGCACTGGTTTCTTTTAATACCACTCTCCATACTCTCTTCTCTGCCTCTTTGTCTTTATCTGTTTCTTTCCCCCGTCTCTCGTTAATTACATGGAGACCGGAGGACTAAGCTCTCTAATCTGAACGGATATGACCCCACCACCAGCTGATCCCTTAACGCTGTTACTTATACCTCAATCCTGCACTCACTCACACATGCAAATACATAGAGAGATGCGGCCAAACAGACATATGCATGTATATATCCAAAATAAAGAGGGCTCAAAGAGTGAAGGTGTCATAACAAGTAACTTTAAAGGCCTGTTGTAGACTGTGAATTCAAGGATACTGTAATGTCACCATTTTCTGCTACTTTTCCTTGAAAATAAAGTGGACAATCTGCTGAAACCGAACTGCTGAGACAGAAATGGCTCTTTATTTTTACCTCAAATTTATCCCGCATTCACTTAATAACAGAATTGCGGTTTTATGCAGATTAAGGCTACATTAAGTACTGTACTTTAAGTAGTTCCAGCTAGGCTTATCAAAGTGCTTTTCTCTAAATCTATTTAAGGTTGCTTTAATTTTACATAAACCCACATTTTTCATGTTTAGTTGAAAATGATTAAATAAAAAGCAGCAAAAAAAAAATTAGCAAAAAGTGCTGGAACATTGAGTACAGAACGACAGCAGATTAAAATTTGGGTATTTAGGCTTTATCACTACAAACCCATATGAGCACACATGTTCACACATATATACTATAGTACTCCTTGGGTATTAACACAGTGGTCAGCTACATGTAGTAGCCAAAGAAAGGGTGTGACAAACTTCATCATATGGGGTTGTAAGTTAAATATAGAAATGGGAGCACAGCTGTCTGTCCATTAGACTAAAAGCACAGCAGCACAGGAACACGACTGTGAAGTCAGTGGCCCGCTTGCCTCTGTATGACAAGACGGAGACGAGGAGGAGAGAGACAGAGAAGGAGATCTCAATATAGCTGCTGAGAGAACTGAGGACATGGGAGAGGGAGGGAGGACAGAGAAAAAATGTAAACTAAGGACAGCGGAGAGAAATGGGTTTGATTTCAAGGATATTAGCATCTGTGCAACAAGGTAAATATTAAAGGATTATTTATCAAGTGTTTTGGAGGACTGATGGAGGATTGTATGATGTGTGCCAAGACAGTGTTGTGGAACCAACTTAAGCTAATGCACTGCAGAGAACCTCTCTTATCAACAAGACTGGATTTTCATTTCATTGTCTCTGAGCCCCAGACCCCACGCCCCAAATGCCACAGTCTCACTGTATGTCAACAGATGTTGGTAATTTGACAAACTGCACCATCGAAGTAAAATATCAGCTAAGAACAGTGCTGCATTATAATTTCATCTTGAGCCCCTGCTTTGTAGGGGGGCCCTTGGAAATACACTTATATACTTTCTTGTCAAAAGTTAGATGAGAATTGAGATTGATACTATACCACTTATCGTGCCAGCTATAGCCAGCGACAGGTTAGCTTAGCTTAGCATGTAACATTTGTTTTTATATGGAGTAACCAAACATGATACAACATGAACTTTAGGGGAGCTGGACAGAGCAAGACCAGCTGCTTCCAGTATTTGTGCTAAGCTAAGCTAACAGGCTACCAGCTGTAGCTTTGTTTTTAACAGATATGAAACTGGTATTGACATAACTCTTGACAAGAAAATGATTAAGCAGATTTCCCAAAATGTGAAACCATTCTTTTAGGAATTTTAATACTTTAGTTAGTTTGGGGTGGGTTCAAAGGGGGGCCCCAGCAGCAAACGTTTACCCCTGGGCTCCTAACAGGTTGACCCAGCCATGCTTATGGAGTGATTGTCCATAACAACAATTACTTTCTTAAAACAAGTGTAAAAATCTGCCAATGCAGCAAACTTTTTCAGCCTCATTCCAGTGAAAATCATCATGTTTCAAGAAGTGTGTAGACATGAGTGTTGGTATCTCATAATAAGACAGAACAAAGGAAATCTCTGCACAAGAGAGAGAATGGCACTGGATTCTAGTAAATTCTTGAAACAAGCTGATCTGCTCAGTAAACAGGTTGAAACTGTCATGACTTAGAACTTAATAGTAGATATAGATGACTGTAAGATTTGTGCAGTGTGGAGACAGCACACTGTCTTTGTGTTTCTGTGGGGGCACATCAGTAGAGGAGGAGGTAAATAAGGACATACAGAAACAGAGAGAGAAAGAAAAGGTATACAGGGACAGAAAATAAAACACAGCTTGCACTCTTTGCAAGGGCGGATTGAAAGAAAGAACTAGAAAAAGCTCACTGTCTGTCTGCCTGCCCACCTCCCCTGGCATGCAGAAGGTGTCTGCTGCAAGTCTAGCGTGACTGATCTGAAATCAGGTTTTCTGCCTATAAATATAGAGCTGAGCAAAGCGAAGACTCTTCCACTTCTCCTGTTTTTCACACCGCACGAGTGCGTAGGCCACAACCCTGCTTTCATTTTCCATTACAGCTGGATACTTTATCCAATATGCCCATTGCAGAGTGAGGGAGGGAGGACGGATGACGGAGGGTCTCTGAAAACACTGAAAATGAGAGTCTTTCATTACTGCGCTTCATAAGTAATGATGTTGGGAGGGATGGATATGGGAGGGAGGGAAAGAGAGATAGGTGTAAGCTGGAAGCAGGAGCAGCGAACACGCCTCAAGACGGTCTTTTGGGTGAGACGAGAGAGGAATTATTTATAGTGAATTTACACATCAATGACAGCTTTCTCCCCCTTATGATTTCACTGCTGCATGCTGAAAATAAAATGTGTTGGGAACTCATATGGACGATAGGACATGCTGCGTTTGGGAGCTTGCACACATGTGAGATGGTGACAGACATTCATGTGTCATTGTCTGCCTTTAATTGTTTAACCACAGGAAAGTGCCAACTGATATTTTGTTTGTTTCCTGCCTGAGAATGACCTGATTTTGGTCCTTGCAATGCAACAAGTCAACTGGAAGCTCACCGGGTAGTCTATTAAACAACAAAAGACGACACAACACACAGACACACACACATATCCACTGACACACACAGGCAGACAAATCCCATCAGCGGCACCACCTATGGGCCTGTAAGCCAAACAGACAACAACAGACATTACATCAGTGACAATAGAGCCGCTTTTTAGAACACGGTGTCAAACACAGTCATTAAAGCTATTTTAGCTCTGAACAAATACTGCCACATATAGACAAGCAGCTGTACTAATAGCCATGGTTGAAACGCCCATACACAGGTGGGGTTACAATAGGTATGGCTGTCATGTGGCGGCTCCTTTTGAAGTCAGATGAGAGGGAAAGTTTGCAGAGACTATAGGATCATTTGTGTGTCTGTGTGCTGCCATCACTCATATATATAAAGCACAGTTTTCATGCCTTCACAAAGCCCCAAATAGCTTCTGTTAACATAAAGGCCATGACACTATATGTTCTCTGCCCTACAGTACATATGTAATGTTAAAACCAAAACCACAAAAGTTTCCAGACTCAGGTTAAACACTAGTCCCACTCTTTTTCTACCTTAATGAACATTATGTCACAAGAGATTAACTGCCACCCTGTAAAAATAGAGAATGAATCCCATTTTGGACTTCAAACGGCACTGACTTTGGGTTTTATGATGAAACATAAAACAGTGGACGGCTGCTTGTTTTATGGAGCCATCTCTAAATAGAGCCTCTATTCATAAAGTCTGTCCATTTATCATAAACCTTCACGGTCAAATAAGTGGGATTGACTCTTCCAGCTGGGCTTGGCTGAACTTATGATTAAGTGTCTATTGCTGGTGGGTGTCCAGCATGAAGCTTTTCTTTTCTCCTACAAATTGAAAACACAAAACGATTATTTTAGTGCTAGAATCCAAATCTCCCCCCCAAAAAAGTTTAAAGCTGCACTAATCAATATTTTTATACAAACAATGGCTCAACTAATGTGAAAGGTGGAATTACTTTTGACTCACTCTCACCACTTTCATGAAGTTTGATGCTGAACTTGCAACATTTCTTCTAATAAAAGGCTGTTAATGCTAAGGTTGGCTATGTAGCAATAGCAAATACTTAAAGCACCTTTTAACCTGACTTTAAAATCCTCTTTTTCTTTAGCCATTTGAGACCAGTGGAAACCAGCTGTGAGCACAGCATGTGTCAGATACAGAACAACATTAGCATATATACTAAATAATGAGCTGAAAGAAGCTAAAATGCTCTGTTGAGCTGAGGTGAACAGTAGAGTCTGATTAAAATTATCTTTGGTTTAATTACTGTGAGCATTCAAGTAATTTACTGTTAATATAAAAATACTTATTATATCTACTGTGTTTATTTTTCATTTACTTCATTTTAAAATTTCACTCTTTCAAATCCACCATGAATTCCCTATGTAGGACAGTAAAGATATTTCTCATTAAAGAATGGAAGTTTGTTATTTGGTTGTACGTAGGACCTAGCATGGATGAACCTCGCCAAACGTCCTTTTAATATTCATCCTATGCTACCCCCTAGTTCCAAAGCACCAAAATGAAACATATGCACTGTAATTGCATGATATTAACCCAGATTGTTGTTGGGGGGGAGATTGTTATGCATTGTTGAGTGGGACTACTAAAGATCGTTGAGGAAAATTCTCTGCTGAGACTCCCTGGTGTGAACATAATCTGTCTCCGTGATATTTCATCTTCTATTAATAGTCACAGGGTTTAGGGGGTTTTGCATATTTCAGTGAGCTGCATCCTGTACCCAATAACATCAAAAAACTGAGTCATGATCAAGCCTGGCTTAACACCGATCTGTCGACGTATGCTGTTATTTATAAGCAATCTGGCTGACTAATGCACAAGCGTGAAGTTTGGAAATCAAAGCAGAAAATAAAAACAAAATAAGTAACAGTTCCAGAGTGGAGTAAACTTTCCCAATGAACATGGATATTACAGCCACACAAGAAAAATTTTTCTGTGGAAATCACACACAAATCTGACAATTTTCTGCTTGACAGTTTTCACCTGTGGAAGATTTTCGCAAGATACACACAGCCCTTATTTTGGAGAGGGTTTAGAGGATATTGGAGCCTGCGTTGACCCTTTCACCTGTGAAGGATATTGAATGGACAAAAGATAGTTTGAGGTGGGTTTGCTGCAGACATGTGCAGACAAGTGGAGCAGAGAAGAGAGAAGACTAACAACAGTGAAACAGACAGTGTGGGACAGGCGGAGAACAGATGCCTTCCTTTGTATGGGTCATAAACATGAGTCATTCAACTTTGAAGATGGCTGAAGGTCACGGACAATTGCGGAGAAAAGTGTGGAAACTGAATAATAGGGAAAAATCACAGCGTGGCAACAGGAGGATTGCAAATGCAAAAGACAAATAAAATGCTGTGTGATAAAGGAACCAAGAGAGCAGGGTAGAAGTGGAAGAATTAAGAGAGCAGGGAAGAAGAAAGAGCAGCAGGGAGACTAAATGGTCTGTTTTCAGCAGCAAATGTGCTAGCGGTGAAATCCATCACTGGAGGTACGGCTGGCAGCTCATCTACACTGCAGCCTTTGTTTTATAGCGTTGACACCGCCACCGCTGCTGTGTTTTCATCAGTCAGGGCCCTGACACCACCCAGGGGAGTCGCACATGAACAGGCATACGTGAGGCCAAGGAGATCAGTGCATCTGCATATCTGTGTGTGTGTGTGTGTACGTGAGCTAACACTTGTTTGTCTCCACCTGTATGTCCTGGTGTAGTCAGTGATGCAGTGTGTGTCAAGATCTTACAGATTAGTGAGCTAGACACTATTGTAGGGGGAAAAAAAGCGAGACACCGTAGCATTGTCGCTCCCTGATTAAATCCTTAAAATACTCAAGTAATCTACATAAGAACCTCAGTGTGAGGCAACTGTGGATTTGTTTTTTTCCTCCAGTGTGGCAGATTATATTTTTCTTTGTGACGCATGCCTTGCAGCTCCTAGCAGTTTGTATTTCATACACTAATTCTTCATGCTCTAAGGACAGCAGCAATATTTCCCAAAGAAGCTCCCATGGGTGTTTATTTAGGCCACAAATACAAGTGGTAAGACCATGTTCAGCAGTTACAAAACTGCAGAGTTACAGTTTAAAAGAAAATGCCTTTCTCCTATGTACTTGTGTGAAAAGACCAAACATGGCAACTTCTAATTGTTTGTAACAACAGCAACGATAAATCCTGTTGCCATAAAATAATCTCTCCTATTTTTTATGCACTTGATGCATGTTTGTCTTATTACCAGAAGGCAGAAGCGTGTTTTGGTTACAAGTGTAAAAACCCCATGTCACTGCTCCACTTTCTCTTCATCTTATTGGTCCAGAAGCTTTCCAACAAGCAGTATAAAGGAGAAACATCATAAAATATAGATCTAAAGATGGACAACTTCTGTAAGATGCCGAATGTGCTCTAAAGCCATAGAAACAAACACAACAGATTCAATTTATATGGAGGCCACTGTTCAAAGTGCTACCATCACAACACTTTCTTCATCTTTAGCCTCAGATTATATCTCCCCCCCATGGCCCTGCATTTATTATGAAACTTTCCAGATCATTGCATGAATACATACCAATTGTACATATAATGTAATATAGTATATTAATGCCATAGGCTACTATTTTTGCAGTTAATATACCTATAAATCAGCATGTTACCATTTTCATCTAAAAGTAAACGATACATGTGCCAACAGATGTCAATTAAATTTCAACTTTGCAATGACGCTGCTAATGTTTTAAAAAAAATTTAAATGTTAAATTACTAATGAGATAGTTTTGCTATGTTGCTATGTCACACTTGAACAATTTATTCAAACATTTTCAGCATGTCTGTTGCTTCTTCATGACTTTGTCCATCCTGAATCCTGACTCCTAAATGTTGAATTCCCATTACCTGCCCCCCTGCTTTCGTCCTCTGAAATTACCTTCCTAATCCTGACAGCCCCCGAGTTGTCGGCTATAAGCCTGTTCATTAACCTCAGTTTTCCAGAAAAGTAAAGGCTTTGTAAAGCAATTCACCGGCTATTTGCCCCTGACCGTTCATGCGTGTGTGGATGCCTACTGTATGCGTGTGTTTTCAGACCCAGGCAGCAGGTCGTGGGGTGATTACCTGTGGTCCTCAGGGGATGAGGAAGGCCATGGCCTTTAAGGAACGGCTCAGCGTGAGGTGAAGAGAGCTCGCTGACCAGCAGGATTTTCAATAACTCTGATTGCTGCTGTAGGCATATGGTATGTGCCTGAGGTTCACACAGTGCAGAGGCCATCCAGTGATCTGTGTTGCTTTGTCTCTGCATGCATTTGTCAAAGAAAGATTTTTCCCTCAAGATTACACACTCTAAAAAGATATATTTTTTGTAGCATTACATTTTTTTCTGTATTCCTGTACCAGTATGTGTTTTGTGACCCCTCTGATTTATCTAGTGACCCCTTGTGGGGGTCCTGACCGCAGGCTGGAAACCACTGAAGTAGATGATTGTTAGTAAGTCCAGTGATGCAGTTAATCTGAAAAGGCTGCACTTCATCTTCATGAATGTTTGTCTCTATGAAATTTAGGCATTCTTGGGGAGTGGGCATGGAGAATTGAAATCCTTGTATATGTGTGTGTTTATAACTGTGTGTGTTACATGCACATATGAGCATGAACATGTGGAGTCTTGGCGACTGTGTGTGTGACACCTGTGTAAACACAGATTGCTCAGATAAATAGCAGACACAAGAGGTCACGTCAATGGAGCCAGTTGCATTTTATGTGTTTGTGTGTGTTTGTGTGTGTACTGGGGGGCAACAGTGATAGCTATGTGCATGTGTCTAATGGCATTTATGCTCACTCAGACAGTTTTACTGCTATCAGGCACAAACATTATCGACTACTGACTCATACGGCGTCGCCAGTTTATCTAGATCACATCAAAACACACACATACACAAGCCCACAACCCGACCACACAAAACACACACACACGCACACATGTGTTATAAGGTAAACCACAAAGCATATGACCTCAACTGAGCTGGACACAGCCTGTGCGACCGCACTTGTTTTACAATGACCTAACCATATATCACCAGCCTTTCCAAATACACACATTTCTCTGGGAGGCATTTCTGGAATGTTGGGCATTTGCCTACAGTCTGCGTTTCTGTGGGATTCCTATCAAATCTCTGTAGACGTGTGTTCACAAGTGCTTGTGTAAGTTGTGTGTGTGTGTCTGTGTCTTAGTCATGATTATCTCTTCATTCTGTTGTGAACTATAGCTAAGATTATTGTGTTGATAAAGGCTTGATTGTTTGACATTTTGGGAAATGTGCTAATTGTTTTCTGAGGGTTAGATGAGAAGATCAATACCATCCTAAAGTTTGTGCGATATATTTTAGTATGGAGTTGGTTAGTGTAGCTTAGCATAAAGACTGAGAGTATGGGAAACAACTAGTCTGGCTCAGTGCAAGGGTAAAACCAACAGATTGAAGTTTTTACAGTGGATTAATAGATAAATGAAATGAAAAACAGTCCTTCATGCAATTCACGGTGCAGTCGTAATTTTTCATTGTATAACTTTACCTATTCTTCCCCGTTTCCAGTCTTTATGTTAAGCTAAGCTATTTCACTAAACTAACCTTCCTCATTCACCTCTTTGGCTCACTAAAATTCCTCAATAATCGTAATCATAGACCACTGACATTAGGTCTCAAGCAGTGCAAGACAAAAATGGTCTGAAACTACTGCCTAAACAATACCCCAACCTCCACTAACCCCAATAGTTTTATTGATCCCTAATCATCACACACACGCAGCACATAGAGCCCACAGTATGTATCTTTTCCAGTCACATCACTTTCAACTTAGGGTCTGCCCCCTGCCACCCTGGCTAGACCTTGCCGAGGTTCCAGCTACAGCCTCCTGCGTGACTGCACACATAAAATCTCTCCCCGGCAAAGCTACAGCAACCCATTAGAATCACAGTGCTACAAATTCAGCTTTATGATGGTCTCTCCTCCAGAATCACTGTCAGCATCACTAGTCAGCTTAGGTAGTCAATGAGATACAGCAAAGGTTACAGAGCTTGTCTCAGTTCCTGGTGCAATGCAATCATACTGATTTTATGCAGTATATTGTCTCACCGAGGACAGCAAAGGTCAGCTCCTGGAGCTACGCGGTCGGTGATGGCAGTAACCATATGCTCTCATTTCCACCTAAGGACCTCTGAGTAAGCCTTGTGGGTTTACCCTCCACTTGTGCCTCCAGAAATGAATTTGTACAAGTGCACTCTGTTTATACAAACTTGGCACTACTAGACTACCTTTTATAAAAAGTTAGGTTCACTTGGATAAAGGTAATTTCATATAAGATCGGAAAAAAATGATAAAAGGTACTCACAGATAATTGGCAGCAAATGTAAGTAGTGTCATGTTTTTTTTTTTTCAAGGTTGTAAATTATTTGTTCTTAGCTGACACATTTAGACTAGTTGACTATTTGAAGTGATACTGATGGCCACGGGACCATGCAGTTGTTTTGGATCCATTGAATTTTTCTACATTTATTTTAGAAATTAACCCTTTTCTGCTCTCTGGTTTTGTTGCTAAAGTTTTGAGAGCTCCCCATGCCTGACATGGACAAGCTAAAATAGCTGCAGCTATTCAAAGTAAATGGTATTTTTCACTGGGGTTCAATACAAATGAAAAACAAACTGTGCTCCCGACTGCAGGCCATCGTTTTCACCTGCACTCAAAGCCCCTCTTCATACAGAACATCAGCGCCTGCCTGCAGGCTCAGGCAGTGTCAGCCAGCCTTTACTAACAGTCTCTACATCTAGTTACCTCAAACAAAATATTTTCTCATTACGCATTTTAGCACATGCAGGAGGTACTGAACAGACAGAAGTACCATTAAACAAACAACTGTGCCATTATTCCTGTGGTTGAAAGATAATGAAGTTGGCACTGATAACTGTGGATTGATAAAAATTTACATAATGGTGGATGTTTTGCACTCCAAGAATAAACAGTTTGATTCAGTCCCATTTAATAACTCATAATATTACTGTAACTTAAAAACTGATTACATTTAAAATGATCTTTACAACTCTTTAGTTTAAGTCCTTCATCACATGTTTCGGATCTTTCCTTCTCAGACTGGTTATTTAGAGGCCTGTGGAGGTGAATGTATTGAATATTCGGCAACAAAATCACAAAACAGGAAACTGTGTTGTGACTTCAGGCAAGGCACCACAGACAACAACATCTCAGTTCTCTCTCCCCTCATTTCCTTATCATCCTCTTTTACCATCAACTCTGTAACAGACACACCCAAAAATACTTAATAAAATAATAAATTGTAGTTTGTGGTACTGTTGAACTGCATTGTACAAAACCAAGAACCATACTTGCAGTTATTTTTAATGTTGATATCTCGAGATCACACAAATTATCTATTTATTTATCTTGCGATAACAAAGCTTATATTCTTGTGATAGTGAATAAATGTATGCTGTTACCTTGAAATGGGCCTTTTGTTTTGCAAAATAGCAGATGATGTAGCATTATCACGAGGAAACAAGCTTTGTTATCTCAATATCCTTGGCATTAAAAAAACAATTGCAAGTACAGTTATTCTCAACTTCCGGAATGAAACCGACAATTTGCTAAACCCTGCTCCTGAACAGTGTTTGTTTAATCATAGCTTAGCATCTGTAACTACACACAGCAAGCATCTTGAGCTAACTGGCCCTACTCTGCAGAATAAGAACAATGGTGCTACTAATCTTCAGTCAGTAAGAATGCTGACTTTTTGCAATCGGACACGCGGCTTTAGCCTCAGTCCTTTAAACCAACTCAGATAGTTTTAGTGTTAATGTTAGCTTACACTAACTGGCTTGTGACTGATAAAATCTGCTAGCACCAGCCCTCATTTCAGCCAACAAAATCCACTGTTGTCGGCTTGAAATCTGTGTAAAATCAAGAACCTGTTGTTTTAGATCCAATTAGAATCATCCATTAAAGCAAAGGCACACACGTCTGTAAAACTGAGAAAAAGTGAGACACACACACACACAGAGTGGCAACAGCTTTCGTTGATGACTCTCCACACAGTCACTTTGAGATTCACATCAGCATCCCACAAAAATAACAACTCCTCAATCCCCCCCCTCTCTGAACCCAGAGGATCACACACTCGTCATAGCTCTCTCGCTCCTTTTTCTGCTGAATCCTCCACCTCCCACCTTCTGCAGCAATACCAGGCCAATATTTCGGTCTCTTTAAATATTTCACATTCATTTTAAATAATTCGCTCTCATTTTTAGCACTGGCAAAAGCCACAATGCGCAGCCGAGCCCACACACGCGCACGACACAAACACTCACAAAATGAGGCGTAAAGTTAATTAGACACGGAGCTGAGAGAGTGCGTCTTCCTGCTGTGACACAATCATCTACACTGCACCTCTAGGGGAGAGAGGGGTTGGGAGAACGTCTGTGTGACTGTGCATTAATATACACACAAATACACCCACACAAAAGCTTATATACATCTAAACACACATAAATGCATGCAGAAGCAGCAAATATACAGTAAATTAGTATACACTCTGACAGATGGACAAAAACACACACAGAACAAACAGTAAGGGTCTAAGTTTCACTGATGTGAAACTACCTAAACTGCAGCATCACACCGAGTTGAATCATTATCAGACTTTATAAACTGATCTCAGATGACACATAAACAATTCAGTAAAGATATTTCACCAAATAAATCCTCTGACTTTCTCAGCCTCCTTCTCTCCAACCTGTCTGTCTTTGAATCAAGGTGAAGTGAGACCTCATCAGCTTCGTCCAGCAACTTCCTGGTTATATCTAATTATGGATACAGATCCTCAGGAGTGATCCTCCTGTTTACCCTGCTTTTCCCAGCTGAGTGCAGCCTTAGCTCAGCCATGCTTTGAATTCATAGCAGCTTCTTTACGTCTACATAACCCACAACCCCTGTGTGTGTGTGTGTGTGTGTGTGTGTGTGTGTGTGTGTGTGTGTGTGTGTGGGTGGTGTGTGTGTGTGTGTGTGTGTGTGTGTGTGTGTGTGTGTGTGTGTGTGTGTGCCTATGTGTGTCTATGTCCTCACAGTCAAAGAGTAATACAGAGTAAAGGTGGTCTCTCATCTCAGAGATTTCTGCCTCTGCAAGTATGATGGAGATGAATGGACTTTCCTTTGTGCTGCAAAAAGCACTGAAAAATTACATTTTAAAAATTCAACAGCAATATATCTTTGTAGAAACAATGTTGTGGTTACTCAGGACAACTCACAGTCCTCACTATAATCAGTTTTCAATGGAAATACTTTTTACCAAGGACATAGTGCTTAAACAGTCTCTCACTGTTAACTTTAAATTATAAAAGTTAAAAGTGAGGTCTTTCTTCACACCTCCACCAAGGCCAAAATGTCTGAGGAGATGTAGAGAAAAGCCCTTGAATCCCACATACACTGTCCTGCTGCTGTAAATGTGTATCAATCCACTGCTCAAAACAGTCCCTGATAAATTCACTATTTATTCTTGTTTGAGTAAGGTAAAAAAAAAAAAAAAACTACAGTGCCCAGCTGTTTTAGCAAATTACATAGCATTTTTCAAAAGTGAAATTACATATTTGTGACCTATTTTTTCTTTGCTTCGGTAGGGCTTAAAAGGTTCTAGGCTGAAAGCTACAGACAGGCTGGGAAGATGGGAAAATGAAGCGAAGTACTTGACGAATACAAGGCTGGTTTTGGTCTTTTCATGGGATTTGCTGACAGTAAGACAAATATATAACACCACGAGCCTCATCTGACAGACTTATAATAAAGTGGCATACATTGGAATGACATGCACATCTAGCATAAGCTCAAGCTCACTCAAACATACACAGGACCTTTAGCTTTACCTCACTGGAAACAAAAGTAGTTTATGTAACTACAGTATATAAAATAGTTCAGACAAATGATAAAAGAAAGACAAAAGCAACTTCTAAGGCAGGCATGGGTTGCCATCTGCTCCTGAGACACTGTTTCTGCTGATAAATCCCTCTCTCCCCTCTTAATCTCTCTGTCTCCTACTTTACTCCTTCTCTCCTAAAACCCTCCACCTATGAAAGACTGCATGTTTTCCCTTGTTCCACCCCTTTATTTTTGTCTCTTTTAACTGTCTATATTTATTTCTATACTGCTCTCTTTGTCTTTTATTCAGACAGTCAGGGTCACTGAGAACACTGATTTTAACAGAGAAAGAAATGCTTGTGTCGGCCTTGTGTGAGGTGAAAAATGGAAGAGAGAATAGAGCAACAGGGAGGGAGCACAAGAGGGAGATGTCCAAATGTTTGTTTATGCCTAATTGGGCCACAGATGAGCCAGCGGCCATCTCCGATAACAGTCTATCCAGAAGGAAGGAGGAGAGGTGCGTGAAGTGAGGGCAGGAGATAGGGAACAGAGGTACCGCAGAGGAGAAATGAGGCGCAGTGGTGGGGTTTTAGAAGGAGAATAGATAGAGGAAGCAAAGGAGGTGGAAGCAAGTGAGGGTGTTTGGCTGTGAAAATATCAAGGATAGGACAGAGGAAGAGGGGATGAAAGAAGCTGTGTGAGGAATTAAAGGAGATGCAGCAGGACCTCAGGGGAAGTGATATCCAGTAATTAAACAACAAGACTTGTGCAGAATGTGTGGCCGCACTACAAAAGTCCTTATACTGCTCCCCACTGAGCACATTCAAAACGACACATTGCATTTAATTAGAACAACATATTGGAGCTACCATTCTCACTGAACTTGCCTGGTGGGCTCTTAGAGGTGCAGATGTAACGTACAAGCATACATAAAAGGGCATATCCAACAAATATGCAAATATGTTTTAGTGCATTGCTGGTGAATTGCCCGAAGCTAGAGGAATGATATGAATGCAAAGATCAAAGTTGGTGATGAAATGGACAAAAAAAAAGTCAACTGAGAAATTTTGGAAAAAGGAAGCAATAGCATGAAATGAACTCATTTTTGCCCACTCGCTGCAGATAAAACTTGTAATAGAAACACGGAAAGACAGCGCTCGTCCCTGTGTACAGTAAATAAAAGTTGTGGGAATGTTTTTGTTTCAACGTGACCTCTGTGCCGTGATCTAAAAGGCATTCTCTTGTCCCAGAGATGCCACTATTAGTTCGAAACAGGCCATGAGAGCAAATAATTAGTTTACATACTTTAGTAGTAAGGCCCAGCTGCTCATGTACCCTACTCTTATTTGAGTCTGGTTTATGACTAACTGAGACTTGACATTTTGAAATGCAGAAATGTGAATGAGGAAAAGATGTGAGTGGAAAAGAAAATTAAAGCCGCAATTATCATACTTTGAATTAAACAATTATGTGTAATGTGAAAGGATTCGCTCTTAGTGACTTATCACCAGACTCTGCAGTTACCCTCAACTCTACAGCTAAGATGGCTCAATCCTTTGGTTCTACAGCCTGCAACTTTAATGTTTAGGTCTAGTCTCATTGCTCTCATCAGCATTGTCAGCCACAGCAGGCAGCTCAAGTAAACCCACTGTGCACTACCTGCCCAGCACCAAACAACAGGTAGACAAAGTTAGCAACCAGCTTGTGAGAAGGTGGAGCATTTAGCTGCTAAAGGCACAGTATCCCTACAGGGCTGGAGACTGAACCAGAGCACAGCCTCATTTTCCTTCAACTTAAAATTAATTTTAAAAAAATGTACTGTCTAATACAAAATCAACAGGAATGATGACCAAAACTCTAAAAATAAGATCAGGATTGTAATGTGGAATCATTCTTTAACTTTTCTAAATGCGTGATTTGCTGAGAGTCTGATTCATTGTTTTAAATCCAAAAGTTGACAGAAGGCAAAAGCTCTTTCACTTAACTTAACATCTGTATCAGTTTGAGCCCATTCCCACTGAATGGAGATTGAGAGTACCAAAGACCAGGACTGATACTGTGGGAAATTATCTAATCTCTCCTGCCATCAAACTGTTAAATGCTCATGATTTCACATAAAATTAAGGGGTGGTGATTGCAAAGTAATTTCATCCTCTGATGACAGAGTTAGATGATGATAGCTGGATGTATTCCAGGTTTTATGTTATGCTGTGACTTGATGTACATTGTTTTATGTCAGCTTGAGTAGCGGGTTTAAACAATCATTCCACATATTTTCATTAGATATGTTCCAATGTTTTCTGTATCTTATGCTTAAATATTTGTATGTTCTGTATTTGACCTGGCTGCAAGACAAATTTTCCCTTATGGAAAATAAAATTTAAGCTGAAGCTGAGACAAAAGGTAAGGTAAGCACATCTAAGCAAGCACAGAACAACTGAACAGACTCTCGACTGCACCATCATTTAGCTGGAAGAACATCATTTACCCTAAATGGAAATGGAAAATCTGAAAAGAACAGAAACCATTATGGGAAAAAAAACATATCAATTACACATATCTTCTGCAAGAATTGCTGAGGGAAACATGAGGTAGTTAAACAGGAAATTCAGATTTCAGGTGACTTGTAGACTCACTTTCCCATGTAACCTAAAGGGGGACGATGAAGACAGGCTAGGTGATGAGTCTATTACAGACTACAGAGACACAACCGCTGACATCAGTATCCCTCCTCCTCCTCCCTCATTCTATGGGAGAGAAATTCATTACATTCCTCCCCAGCTGTCCGTCAACCACTCCCTTCTGGCATGGGTGACTTGCCTTTTTTTTTTTTTTTTTTTTTAAACACGTTAGCGAAAAATTTTCAATTTCCTGTGGGCGGCTGACGTGTGCTGGCTGTCAAAGTGGGATGACGCTCGGTATTTGATGTCGGCGTTGTCTGGTTTGAGTGGGGCGGACTGGGTTGAGGTTTCTCTACGGGGACCCTAAAGCTCTTGGGAAAAAGTACAGAAAAGAGCGGGAGATTGAAGTCACTCCAGCTCCCGCCTTAGAAGCTGACAGCTGAGAGATTAGCGGTTAATTAAGTCAGACGAGTTGACTGGCATACGGGGAACAACCCTCGAGCCAATCAGAGTTTCGTTTGGTCGGAAAACAAGAGCAGAAGTACTGCAGCCTCTGGGGAGAGCTCACTGGAAGAAACTAGACTGTAGCCAAAAGCAGCATGAATACTTCCTGACTCCCCAGTTTCTCATCCCTCTCACACATCTGGAGAGGCTAGATAAGGAACATGTAATGAAAACAAAATGGTGATTGACACCTAGCTTGGTATATGCATATTTAAAGCCATGTAATTTTACATTTTCAGGTGCAGAAGGACGCAAAAGGAGAGGATGAGAAGAGAGGGGAGGAAAGGAAGATGCAGTATGTGACACTTCAGAATGCTGAAAGAAAGAGAAGAGGAAGGACAGACGGAGAGGAAAAGGGATTTGCATGGAGCATTTTTAAAATGTCACGCCTCAGTAGGACCATAAACACCATTCTCCGACCTCACCACCTTGGCACACACACACACACACATTCACCTCAGTATTTCTCCGGGGGGGCTCCAACCACTTCACATAAACACTACAGCTTTTTCCTTTGATAGCTCCATCAAAGAGAACTTTCTGCTTTTGTAAGATGTAAATAGCTCTTCAATAGCATCAAACAGGTCATGGAAATCACATCAAAAGCATGGGTGAGTTGAAGGTACAGCTGGAGCGAGGTCATGACGACGAAATTAATTTTCAATTGGTCCATTTGTTCAATGAACATTTATTCTTATGTGCTTTTGTGCTGAGGGTTAGATAAGAAGACTGATTAGCTTAGCTTAGTTAGCTTAGCAATTCATTAAGACTGGAAGCAGTCTGAAACAGCTAGCATGGTGCTGTCTACAGGAAACAAAATCTGGCTTAGGAACATCTCTAAAGCTCACCAGTTAACATATTATAACCCATTTGTTCAATCTGTACACAATCTTAAGTGTAAAGCAGATTTTGTTTGCTAGCCAGGTAACCAGTTCCCTCCTGTTCACAGTCTTTGTGCTAAGCTAACCAGCTGCTGGCTGTAGCGTCATATTTAGAGCACAGATATGAGAGCTATCTTCTTCTTCTTCTATCTTCTTGTGTAACTTGGTAAGAGAGTGAATAAGTGTTTTCCTGAAACTATTCCTCTACTAACTTTTTTGACAGACAGTTTAACTGCCAAGGTTTTTACAAAATATGATATTTTATTGAGCCAGGAGCAGCAGCAGGAGAAACGAATTACATATTTTCAAGCCATGATTTACTACAGTGATGCACACCAGATAGACCATGTGAATTACAGAGAGATAATTTCTTCATTTTGGTTTATTTGTAACCCCAGGGCTTTGAATTCACTATTTAATTTTTCTTCAACGCAAATATCAATACAAAAAAAAATAACCTAAAACCAAAAAACTGTACCCAAGGGTTTAAGTTCCACAGAATCACTTCCTTTATATTTTATTTGAAAAAATGTCCAGCATCCAGGTGTACACTCCTTTTTTAACTTTCTGCCCTTGGCAAAGTTACCACAGGCACAATTCTAATGGGTTTAGTTTAATTGTAGCCACAGTGCTTCAGAGGTTGCTCCACCAGGCAGTGAGAAGATGATGAATGAGGAGAGAAATGAGTATCCTTATGTTGCAGTGAGGGAGCAAGGGACAAGAGGCATCTGAGAGCATGAGGGAGCATTGTGGCCTGAGGTCTGTATGTGTGTGTGTTAGTATGTGGGAGACAGAGATAGAGAAAAACTACTGCAGAAAATTGCAAACATATCCAAACTAGAAAACTAATATTTGACTTCTCAAAATAGCGCTTTCCGGATATCTATTATATACTTTCTTTTATCTAGGTATATTATTTTTAATGTTGCAGTTCTCTCACTTAGAAGTTATTGTCTGTCTGTCTTTCCATTTCTGAGCTGTTAAAAGCAAATTAACTTTGGAAATAATAACTTCTAACTTGTTTTGCTACATTTCAAGGATTTGCTGCATCAATCACAGCTTTGCTGGTGAGCTGAAGGATTCGAATTGGCATCTGGTTTTAATCCTTGACTTAATGAGCTGTTTCATGATTGAACTCAGACCCCATTTGATATTTATATACCGGTGGCAGTATGATCTCCCCGAGCAAAAAGAGTCTGAGAGCGAGAAGCAAAAAAAAAAAAAAAAAAAAAAGAGCAGAATTTCAGAGTCATCAAGTAAATCGAATTTGTGTAATTTATCATTTTGGAAACTTTAATCAAGCGTAGAAGTTCTCTTCTCATAACTTCCACAGTGCACACGTCATCGCTGAGGAGCGCCAGTTGATCAAATTCATCACTTCTTACTAACCCAGTTCATCGGCACTCTACCAAGGCCACTGGCTTAGCAGCACTTGCTGCAGAGCTCTAGTCTGCCCCGCCATTAGCCGCCAGCCACCCCTGCAGCACTGCACTTAAGGTTAAACGGTCCATCGGGCCTGCCAAGGGGGCTGAGGGGCGCAGGAGAGAGCTCAGAGAGAAAAGGAAACATTAGGGATGAACTTAGTGCAATCAGCCTCCAAGGCAGAGCAGAGGCTGAGCAGGGTTCAGTGAATTACAATATCTTTCCTGCAGCATATAGCAGATCAATGGAGCAATACCAAGAAAGAAGGAGATGGAAGAGGGAGGCTGGTGAACAGAGGGAGGAAATGACAGGGAGAAAGGGAGACATTTAACAAACTAATAAGGACTTGCCTTGAGCATCCTCTCTCCCCAGGTTCTCTTCACTTTAAAATCCCACCCAGCAGATATCTGTAATCAAATAGGACATCACATATCCAGGATGGTGGCTCTACTAACAACTGAGAGCCAAACCCATTCTAATACAAACGAAGGCCTGATTAGAAGCTTTAATGAATTATGAGGCCACGAGGGCTTAATCACACTATTGTACACCCACAGTCCAGTGGCCTACACGCACAATAAAAATCAAATGCACCTTCTTGCCAACTGCACCTAAATTTCCAATGAACCAGATACTGATAAGGACTAAACCTCAGGATATCGGCTGCTGTTTTCAGCATTGAGTCAGGCACATCACCGTACTGGCCTGCCCGTTAACAAAGTGCCAGAATGTTTTATGTAGTAAATAATAGTGGATATTACTAGATACAATTTATTTTTAGGTTTTAGGGGCCAATCATGCTCATCTCCTTTCCAGCTTGTAGCTCGCCTGTACACAGAGATGAGTTAAAACAATCAGCACGCTTTTAATTTTCTTCTTCATTTCAGAGTAGAGGCCTATTGTTGACGCTTAAACGTCAAGTCGGATTAGCCAATACACAAGGTATTAATTTGTATTTCTATTATAGCCTCTTTTGTAATTGCTATTCCATTCACCCAGGATGAGAGGGGTCGGCATCAATGCAAATGGCATTACACCTAATACTCACTGTCAGTCACTTACCATGAGGGGAAATGAATTTCACCAGAAATAATACCTTAAAAAGGTTAACTACGTTCATAACCTGTCAGTAGGGTGACAAATTAAATAAAGAACCTGAATAATGAGTGGAACTGCATGTTTAAAATTTTAACACGCGGATATAAATAAGGGCCTAAGCTGATCTTCATTTAAGATCAAGATGTCAAGAGGATATGATCTAAAACACAAACTACAATTGAAATGATTCACAGTCACCAGATCTCAGCAATGAAAGATTTGGACTAAGCTTTTTGCCAGAGAGGTCGTACCAGCATCATCAAAATATCAAATGAGGAACATTTTGGAGGATCCTATCTGAGTTCAGAGACTCTGTAGAATCTAAGCTAACTGTGCTTGAAGTTGCTCTGAGGCTTGTGCAAAATGCAAAACTGAACAAAGATGTGTAATTGTTTTTTCCATGATATGTAATTGCATGCTTGAAAGTGTAAAAATCTAATAGTAGGCTTCTACTTGATACTAAGAGCTTCAGTTGTACCTTACAAAACTTAAATAACATCCAGTGTCATCTTCTAATTTGACAAGTCAATCTTCCCCAAGGTCCTTCCTCATTGCCTTTCCATGCCTTTGATCATATCATATTATCATCAACAAATTGATTTTGCCTAGTTAACATGTTGGGTGCTCAGTTTAATATTTCCAGTTTCTGAGTACCTTTAATGTTTCCCACGTTGAGATTCAGAGCTCTGTTCTTTAACCTTAGGAGTAGTTAACAAACAAACAGCCACTAAATGGATCTTGAGGCTAAACTTGGCCTCTAAGAGTTTAGAATTAAACGAAATAGCCAAGAAGAAATAAAAAACAAGAGAAGTTCACCAGTGTCTAAACTGGAAGCCACTGGCTTAACAGATGCAGTTTTAAGGACAAAAGTGATGGCACAGTGATCACTGCTGTCACTCCTGCCAGCAACCTGAGGCACACTGATCCTACTAGCCCCGGGAGACTCTGTCCTGTGGCTCCTGGGCCGACTCTGGAGTGAAGAGACCCTTCTACAGGACTCGAGAAGTCTACGAATCATCACGTACTAACCTAAGAGGCGATGTGGCAGTGAGGGCAATTCTCAAGTGAGGCGTAGTCTTATGGGACATGTGTGTGTGTGTGTTAGTATGTGGGAGACAGAGATAGAGAAAACTCATTGCAGAAAACTACAAACACATCCAAACCAGAAAACTAATATTTGACTTCAAAATAAAGGGGCTTTCCCCCCCGGACATTCATTATATACTTTCTTTTATCTATGCAGTATATTATTTTTTGTCGTTGCAGTTCCTCTCACCTCTAGTTATTGTCTAGTTGTCTGTCTTTCCATTTCTCTCTGAGTTGCTGGTGCCAAATTAACTTTGAAATAATAACCTCTAATCTCTGTTTCTATACATTTTCATGATTTGCTGCATCAATCACAGCTTTGTTGCAGCTGAAGGATTCTAATCAAGACTTGCCTTAACCTTGACTTAATGAGCTGCTTCATGATTGAACCCAGACCTCATTTGATATTTATATACTTATACAGTATGATTCCCTGGATAAAAGAGTCTGAGAGCGAGGAAGCAAAAAAAAAAAAAAAAAAAAAGAGCAGAATTTCAGAGTCATCGTTAAATTTAATTTGTGTGTAATTTATCATTTCTGAAACTTTAACTGCTGCAGAAGTTCTCTCTACAACTTCCACAGTGCACACGCTCACTGCTGAGAGCGCTGCTGATCAAATCATCACTTTTACCAACTCAGTTCACTTGGCACTTGCACTCTGGCGCTGTCATCATTAGCAGCACTTGCTGCAGAGTCGAGTCTGCCTCGCCATTAGCCGCCAGCCACCCCGCAGCACTGCAAGACTTAAGGGTTAAACGTGTCCAGTCGGCCTGCTGGTTAGGGCTGAGGGAAGCAGGGAGAGAGCTCAGAGAGAAAAGGGAACATTAGGGATGAACTAGTGCAATCAGCCCAAGGCAGAGCAGAGGCTGAGCAGGGTTCAGTGAATTAGCAATATCTTTTCCCAGCATAGATCAATGGAGCATTACCGTAAGAAAGAAGGGGAGATGGAAAGAGGGAGGGCTGGTGGAACAGAGGGAGGGAAAACGACAGAGAAAGGGAGACATTAACAAACTAATAATATGACTCTGCCTTGAGCATCCTTTCTCTCTCTGTGGTTCTCTCTTTCACTTTAAAATCCCACCAGTGATATCTGTAATCAAATAGGGACATCACATATCCAGGATGGTAGGTTTCCAGCCAATAATCAGAGAGCTAAACCATTTCAATACAAATGAAGGCCTGATTAGAAGCTTAATGAATTAAGAGGCTACCAGTGGCTAATCACACTATTGTACACCCACAGTCTAGTGGCCCACACGCACACAAAATCAAATGTAATTTTCCACAATCGCACTCCAATTTCCAATGAAATCCAGACATTGATATGACCAAAAACCTCTCAGGATATCGCTGCTGTTTTTCAGCTGAGCTTCAGGCACATCACTGTACTGGCCCGCCTGTTAATAAAGTGCCAGAATAACGTTTTGAGTGTAGCAACAATAGTGTGGATATTACCAGACACAATTTATTTTTAGGTTTGTGCCAATCATGCTCATCTCCTTTCCAGTTTGCAGTTTGTCTGCACACAGTGAGATGA
Organism: Lates japonicus; assembly: GCA_033238685.1. Taxonomy (NCBI): domain Eukaryota; kingdom Metazoa; phylum Chordata; class Actinopteri; family Centropomidae; genus Lates; species Lates japonicus. The sequence goes on along the minus strand of BRZM01000037.1, from coordinate 3,809,821 downwards.
GTTAAAACAATCAGTACGTTTTTATTCTCTTCATTTTAGAGTAAGAGGCCCATTGCTGACGCTAAAATTGGCCAAGCTGGATTAGCCAATACACAAGGTATTAATTTGGCTTTATTATAGCCTCTTTTGTAATTGTTATTCCATTTCACCTAGGATGAGAGGCTTCATATCAATGTGCAAATGGCATTACACTCATTACTCACTGTCAGTCACTTCACTGCCAGAGGGGGAAATGAAACTCTACCAGGAAATAATACCTTAAAAAAGGTTAACCGTACAACCTCATAACCTGTCAGTAGGGTGACGAATTAAAGGAAGAACCTGAATAAATGAGTGGAGAACTGCAGATGTTTACACTCTTAAATACTGCATGATACAAATAAGCAAGCCCAAGCTGATCTTCATTTAAGATCAAGATGTCAAGAGGACATGATCTAAAACACAAACCACAATTGAATGATTCACAGTCACCAGATCTCAGCAATGAAAGATTTTGGACCAAGCTGTTAGAGAGTGCTCTCCACCAGCATCATCAAAACATCAAATGAGGAACATTTTTGGGAGGATCCCATTCGAGTTCAGAGACTTGTAGAATCTAAGCTAACTGTGCTTGAAGCTGCTCTGGAGGCTTGTGGCAGCCTAAAACCTGACTAAAGACGTGTAATTGTTTTTTCCATGACATGTAATTGCATGCTTTTGAAATAAAATCTATTAGTAGGCCTACTTGACACTAAGAGCTTCAGTTGTACTCACAAAACTTAAAATAACATCCAGTGTCATCTTCATTTTGACAAAACAATCTTCCCTCAAGGTCCTTCTCATTGCTCTTCTAATGCCTTTGATCATATCACATTATCATCAACAAATTGATTTGCCCAGTTAACATGTTATGTTTGAAGTTAACATTTCCATTTTTTCTGAGCACTTTAACGGCTTCCTGCACAAGTTGAGATTCAGAGTTTGTTCTTAACCTTAGGGAGTAGCAGTTAACCAAACAAAACAGCTACTAAATGGATCTTGAGGCTAAACTTTGGTCAAGAATAGACTTTGAAATCTAGCTAAGAAGAACAAAAATAACATAGTTCACCAGTGTCTAAACTGGAAGCTGCATTGCTTAACAGATGCAGTTTTATGACGTGCGGGATGGCACAGTGATCACTGCTGTCACCCTGCTGAAGAATCGCTGAGTAAGACACTGGATCCTATCAGCTCCGACACCTGTCCTGTGGCTCCTGCCGACCTCTGAGTGAAGAGAATTTTTCTACAGGGATCGATAAAGCTCCACATGTTTAATCATCATTGCATTAACCTAAGAGGCGATGTGGCAGTGAGGGCACTCTCATGGGAGGTTGCATTTTATGGGACACTAACATTGTTACTCCTTCTGGCTCATCTGCTGCAGTTGCTCTGTAGTAAACCGATAGCCGCAACGCTGAGAAAACAGAGACTCATTATCTAATCCATTCTCTCTTTTTCTCTCTCTGACTCTGTCGCTTTCACTTAGTGGCTCTCTGTCACACACACACGCTCAGAAAACGGCTAATGCATGCACACCTGCACTAAACCTCCACTAAACCACTGGACCTTGTTCTCTATCGGACACACAAGAGACACACAAATAAAAAATGACCACGTCCAGACACTAAGCCTGCACAGAAAACAGTCCATGTCCCATGGAGTATGGATTGCATTCCAGGGAGGGTGCTTCAATAGATCACAGGACGTTTATTGGCTCCATGGATTCTCCTGAGTTCATCAGGCTCCAGAGGAGGAGGAGGAAGTGCAGAGACTGAATATAGATTCACTCTACCACTGTCTGCTGAGCAGGCCTGGCTGCTCCATCAGCCTCTACCCTATTAGAGGCCATGATGGAGTGTGACAGAGTGCGTGTAAGTGCATGTGCATAGTAAGTGGGCAGAGGCTGGGTGGGTGCGGGTAAAGGGAGGCGTAATGCACTGGGGATGAACAACATATAAGAGGACGGTGTCTTGCTGCAGCAACTTCTGTGTATCACACTTGTCTGAAGGCTTTAAGTGCTTTTTTAAGTCATACACATTCCTCTACTGTATATCTCTCCACTACATTTATCTGACAGGTATAATTACTAGTTTCTTTACAGATTAAGATTTCACACGGGGAAATGTGTGATAAACTTACAAATACAATGTTACTGTTAAAGATAAAACCAGTGGGTCACAGTCTTTTGGGCTTGTGGCCCCTTACAAAAATACAGTATTTATTTGGGTTCCCTTGTCATGTTTCAGATGTTGTTTTCAGTTCCACAAAAGCCTGAAAAGTATGGACTCCACCATTCCTTGAGCAATGGGAGGACTGAGAAGAGGGGAGGAAAGGAAAAGACATGAAGAGAAGAGAAAAATAAAAGGGGGAAAGGAGAAGAGCAAATAGAGGACACAGACATAATCTACTTTTTGAAGTGAATATAACCAAGATGGTTCACACACAGGCACGCACGAGCACACACACACACACACACACACACACAGCACCTGATCACATTACATCCTTATGGGCAGAGAGGCTAGGGAGCCGGGGAAGCAGCAGAATGACAGACAACAGTGGAGCAAAGGAATAAATTCTAGGAATAAAAGTAAAATAAGCAGAAATAGTAAATCCTTTTTCCTAAAGGATATCACAGCAGATACAGAGTGGAACGCAAGACAACAAAGAAAAAAGAAATAAGGGAGGCATGTGCAGCATGAGAGGGAAGGTCACTACACAGAGAAGGAGACAGAGACAGAGTGCTATGGTTACTGGCAGCCAGTGGACAGAGAGACAGATAGAGTGATAACCAGGGGACAGCTGGACATATAGAAGCAGGGCTGGGCGCACAGGGCACTGCCAGCCCAGGCACACAGGCGAGAAACATGAGCAGGGGCATGTGTGACCGTGTGCGTCTTGTGTTGAGAGGACGATTAAGTGAAAGAAATAGCAGCAGCAGCAGCAGCAAAGACAGGAAATAGAGTGTAAGGGCATATGAGGGATATGTGTAATGTGTAATCTGGTGCTTGGCACTGGGTGAAAGGTTGGGAGTGACACCGAATGCTACTACCGGACTGTTAGAGGTCATTATAGTAGATGCCAACAGCGAGCTAATAGTAGGAAGGGTATAAACATATCACAGCAGAAAAAAGATACACCAGGGGGAGGATGAATGACTCCACCATGAGAAGCAGTGGAGGGTGAGATACAGGAATGAGGGAAAAAGAATACACATGTAATCTCAACTCAGTCTCATTTTTAGCCACATGCTAGAGGTGTGGTCAGTCAGTTCACCAATTTAGGCCAGACTGAAAGATCTCAAATACTCCTGGATAGACTACAGACAGTCACGGTTCCCAGGACATGCAACAAAGGCTCCTGTCGAGCCCTGGAAACTGCGGTTATGTTGAATGCACTTTTACCACACGGTTACCACACACTCCCAGGATGAATCGTAACTTAACTGTGTGACCATCAAGGCGCAATAATATTTCCATCTACCTTAGCTGTACTTTGTGTTTAATGCTAATTAGCTAATGTTAGCTAATTAGCACTAAACACATGCTAACGTAATGTAAAGTAAAGTAAGACGGCTAACATGCTAAACATTGTTCCTGCTAAACGTCCCAAATCAATATTGTCGCTTTGTTAGCATGAAACTTGCAATGAGTTCAAAACACTCAGAGCTGCTAGCATGGCTATAGATTACAGTCTTGTTTCTTTCTTTTTTTATCATTTCAATTGTATTACATTTTAGACGCATCCCTGTGTTTGACTAAGCAGTTTCTTTCCCTAACCTGCCCTGAAGCACCTGCTTTCTGAGGAATGGAGATGCACACAGATTGCTACATCATTAAAAGCATGGGACAATGCAACGGCTGGCTTTGAACTTAATATGCTTAATGGTGTGTATAATGTAAAGGAAATGAGGACTGAAATGAGCGGTGGATTGGAATGAGTCAGGGCCTGGTGTAGTGTGAAAGAGCTCAGTGTGCCGAGGTTTTAATCTACAGAAGAGACTTTTAGGTTGAGCAGGCAGAGGCTACATAAAGCTCATTTTTCACATGACACGCAGACCTGACAAAATGTGTGTATATTCGGCGCACTGCCATTTGGAGGAAGGCCGTTTTGTAGTGTGTTGTAGGTGAGTGCTCAGTGTAGTAGGCCATCTGACAAGGAAGTGCAGCAGGCCATACATCATACACTCTTAAGTGAGACTGTGGCTTGTAGGGTTTATGTCTATGGTGCAGTTTCTGAGATGATACAGCGCAAAAGACATTTTCAGAGCAACTAAGGGGAAGTTTTGACTCACTCTTCCTCAACTTGTTTCTCATTCATCAAAGGTGATGAGTAGGGAGACTGGCGAGAGGTACAGAGCAGTCCTGGCACGGCTATCATTAAATAAGAGTTCAACACCAGAACTCATGAGTAATTCATGATCTTCTACAGATTCTTCATGTGCTAGGTAGCAGAATAAAAGCCCTTATCTGGGACACACATAATATATTGTCTGCTGCTGGGCTTAGCAACAGTAACACACACAAACACAAGCTTGAGCATGCACTTTGAAGCTTGTGAAAAGTGTATTAGATTGCATTAAAAAAAACAGGTGAGGCTCCTCAAAAGCTTAATTATTATTATTCCTCTACCATGCACTTTAGTAAAATACCAAGGGAGAACAACATAATAAGGATTTTATCATTTGTAATCATGACACATTTAGGCAATGGTCCCCACCCTTTCTCCAGGCAACAGTGTTAGACAAGGAGGTGTTGGCTAAACAGCACAACAGCGGGAGGAGAGCAGGTCCGATTACAAAACCTCTTTGACATTGCACAAGTCAAGAGGTTAAAAGAATGACTGTGTGTATTTGTGCATAGGCTGCTGGAACAGATGCCTTTTCCACACTGCTCACTTATAATTGAAAAAGTACCCTGGAAAAAGTATCCTTAAATACTAGAACTAGAAGTACGATAAGTACTCATCAGATAATGGCATGAAAAGCAGGTGAAGTTCCAACAAAGTCTCTGAACAATCTGTCACCCACTGCCAATGCCATTTCAAACAGCTAAAGTGACAATGAAGCGGAACTGAACTATTTGCCAAAGTGCACAGTGTAAGTAAGAAAGCAGAAGACAGCCTGTACGTGAGCTGTCAGTCTAAACAGATACTGAAGAACACTACGAACTGAGAAGACAAAGCACTTAAAAGGGGGAAAATAAAAAACTGAAAATGACTTGGCTTTATCTGTTGCTTATTGAGAGGCAGAAAGTAGAGAGCGGGTTTTGCTGTACGGGTCAAACAGCGCTGCCCATGAATAACTTTTCAAAGAGCTTAAGTGATAACTGAGGAGCACAACTTGTACTGAGAAGTGACTGCAAGTAAAAAGAAACACTAATTTCTTCTGAGAGGCTCATTAGAAAAAAACAGCGTGCTGTATTACTTTCATTGCCCACACGCAATGTTAACTAACGCACAGAAAACTAGCATGAAAACTAACTGGGGAAAAGTTTTTCAGTGTGATACAAGTATTTTAAATATTCCAAAATTTGCTCTCCCTTATTGATATGACAACAACTATAACCAAGACACAAAGAGCCAGCTGTCAGTTGTTCTCACATCATTACTTGGGTCTCCCCCTGGATCTTATTTCCAATAATGCAAAATTCTAGTTAATAGCTCTAGCTTGGGGATTTTTGCTTTGTGTTAGTTTAGCTTACTAGCTAATAAAGGGACTGTTTGCAAATTTTAGCTTGCTAGTAGTGATGTGTGCTTTGTGGCAGCGTGTTTAGCCCTTTGTTGACTGCTGTATGCATATCTGCATGGATAGGAGGATAAAATTGTATTTGTCTTTTTGGTAAACAGTGTTTAAGTAGTAGTAAGTTGTGGTTTTGCTGTTCCCTGTAGCTGGTGGATGACTTTATACAGTATGCTAGCTTGGTCAGGTAAGTCCACTCTTGCACTGACTTTGTTGGGCTACTGTTTGACAGCACAGTTTGCTTTCGTCTTGGACCAACCACAAACAGCAAAACTTTAACAAGAACATCTCTGATAAATGCTGTTGGGGCTGCCTGCTCATGGGGCCTCTGCTTGAACTAGCTGCTGATGCTGACTCGAGGTAAACCCCAAACAACCAACTGCTAGCCAGCCTTTCAATGTCTTTCCTTATTACTTTCGCACACACACACTGTAGCCTTAACACTAATAAAAAGCTGACTGCCAGTCATTCTTGTAACATTTCTACACAGCCATTTCATATGTTTTATCTTAAAGGATTGGTAACAGCTAAAAATAAAGCTGATAACATCTGATCCTTTCTTTACTGAACTCTACTGGGTTTTGCTCTTTGCAGCCTGCTCATGTTGTAGTACTACCTTTACTACAGCTTATAGTGCAAACACAATTAGAGAGTGTGAATATGGAGTCAAAAGCTCAGATCATATGAATAATTTAAGCTGATCATTTAATGGCTTTGAAGCAGGATCTTTGGTATTTGGACCGAGTAGCTTGTGAAAAATGAGGTGTACCAAAGTTAGAAGACAATATCTGTTGTGCACCAGATAAATACTGCCTATCTAATGTTATGTAAGTATAAGTATCTGATTGGACTCAGTATTGGCAGACACCCAATATTAGAGGAATACCAGTTTAACCCCAATATCCCACTGCGTTATTAAAAAACGGGGTACATAGATCATTTTAATGCTGATAGTGCAGCACATATTAGTGAGTCCTTTGAACCCTCCAGTGGTTGGGATTATCACTATGCATCAGTCATTCATCTTGAGACCCACCAATCACAGCACTTCATTCTACATCAAAGAGAGAAGAAAGAAGCCGTCATTAAAAAGCCTTTTCATCTTATTGCAAACTTACACTACACAAAATTTTCTGACCTAATTTTACACCAGATATCACAGGCAATTTAGGAGTTTTGTGAGAGAGTGCTTGGAAAAAGTTGTTAGAATGTGTTTGGGACAGCCTAATTGCATCAAAATCTGGTCTGAATTGTGTGCCTGGGAGAAATGATTTGGCTGCTGGCTTCTTTCACATTAATGGTTTGAACTCCTAAACCCTACTGCTTTCTGCATATCTGTCTTTTGGTAATGCCGAGTGGTTTTTAAAAACATTTATGTTTATGTTAATCAGCCCTAAACAAATGTAGCATCCATCCTCTTTTCCGTAATTAAATTAATTATCTTTTCTCCCTTGATATCAAACATCAAGAAACTAAGAAAGACAGAGGCATTACTGATCTCTTATTTTCCTCCCCTCCACAATTATTAAACCATGGATTCTAACAACATGTGGTGGTGAGGTCAAAGGTCAAATAAATGCTATAAAAAAAAAACAGTAAACAAGTGAAATCCAGGGCACTCTGTGGAGGCTGAGCTCCTTAACTGCATAAGCAATGAGAAATGTCTTCCTCCATGTCTCTCTCTCCCTTTCTCTCTCCCAACTGCATTGTCATTGTCAAAGCTTTTACGCTCCAGTTGGCCTGGACAAAAACGAGCAAGGTCGCCAGAGGCTTTTCCTGCTATGATCGCTGTGGTGTTAGCTGGGGTTGATAAAAGGGCCCGATTAGGGAGCTGAATGGGCACCCATTAAGAGGACATCCACACTAGTGAGGGAGCCCCGGGGCCAAACGGTCTTCCTTGAGCAAACTGATAGGCACCTGACTGACTGGAGTCGCTCACTTGATATATTCTTGAGTTTTTAAGGGGAAAAACAGCATGGGGTACAGTTTCTGAGAAATGAGGAGCTGATAGTGAAAAAACTGCATACTTTACTTGATGTCAACATGAAACTCGTGTCACTCACAAGCAGTGGCAGTCCCAGCAAATGATCTCTAGCTTGGTTGTACCCTTGCAGTCTGCAAATAGTACAGTGCAACCTTATCCAAACCTCACACACCAAAACAGGCAGACAGAATGACTCCACAATTGTTCAAACTGTAAGGTCTGCAGAATGATGAACAAAATGTTACTAATGTTTAGTTCTTTGGAACATCACTTGTAAATTGCTGCATGGAGCTGAAATTTCATCCAGGACAGAGGTAGGGTGAAGAATTTAAAAAAGAGGATGGCCACTGAAAATATCATAAAGCAGTTTTGACTATCACGACTTCACCATGAGACATCAAGTACAGCATGCACAAGTTAACCAGAGCCAAGACCTCTGTGGAGAAGAAAGGGGTCATATGAAGTCATGTTTGAATTTGATCCCCCAAACTGAGCGAAAACACATATCTTTTCCAAAGAGGCAAATGTTTCGCCCTTCAAGCTATTATAAGTGTTGTCCAGAATGTTAGTACATTTCTGTCTTTAACCACCCACTGTACTATTTCTAGTAAAAAAAAAATGATAAAAAAACAAAAGCTGATATTCCCAAATACTGTCACAATAGTCTCGAATCTCCCACATTATCAATGAGACCCAAAGCCCCTACTGTAACTGCACAGCACCACTTATACAGTCTACATGGATTAAACTTGAAAATCCTTGAAATAAACTGAGGCTTTGCCTGCCAGGATTTCTCACCAGTTGTGGTTTGTACCTGTGTGACTTGTAAGCCACTACTGCTTCCAAATTCCCTGAGACAATCAGGCAAAAACAGATGTATTTCTAAGTAATCACTATTTTCACATATGTCTGTAATAAGTGAGCAAAGTGAGGTCAACCAACAGACAGAGGATATTATAGGTATGGTGATTTCCTCTGAAGCAGCTGGACTGTATTAGCTGCAAAATATGACAAGAATCTATGGTTTTCGAGATATAAAGGCTGTGTCCTCTACTGACAAATCAAATGTTTTATTTCGAAATGAAATAAAATGGTAAATAAAACATTTCCAAATGCTTTCGAGGTCAGTTATAAGCCATTAGGTAAAAACAACAACAACAACAAAAAACTGTGTGGGGAGCTAGTGGAAAAGAATCAGTTTGCTGATGTTTATCCTTTCATTAATTGCTGTATGGTAATATTGCAGTTATTAAATGTTGGTAAATCATAAATGCCTAAAAGATTGTTAATGAGTGCACAACTCTTCCAGATGGTAAGTGGTCTAATGGTCCAACCAATACATTTTTTTTCACAACCTGGCACAAAGTTGTTTGTATCAATGACTTAACTGATAACTGATCTATAAAGCTTTGGCAAATTATTTGTATAACATAAATGAATCTTTATAAAAAGGTGGAAAGCGGTACTATTTTATTAGTATACCTGTAAAAACTTGTTAGTTACGTATTTACACATTAAGCTGTTATGGAGAAACACTGTAATTAACATGGAGTTATGTTTCTGGCCACATGATAAAAGAAAGTCCAATATTCACTCGCTCTGTAAAGCTGAGGTGTGTTGCTTGTAGCTATGGTCTGCTCATAGAGGGCAGTATGCCTAAGCAAAGCTCTTTCTTCACTTCTAGTTGATTAGATGAAACCTCACCTGACACTCACTGAGGCTCATGTACTGTAAGACCTTTCCTCCCTTAACCTTTCACATGCTGTCCAGCCCATCAAAACATGCATGAAGGGTGAGCAGTGGGGGGATGGGGAACATGGTTGGAATGCATAGATTCGCAAGTGAGAGCAAAGAGGGGACTGTTCATCTGTGTTTGTGAGCATGCATATGTGCACTCATGTGCATGTAACTAACACAATGGCGTGCGAGACAATTGGGTGTAACACCACAGACACAGCTGTGCTGTCAAAAAAGTTTTGCAGCTGATAAATTATGCATACTGGAGCTCAGAAATATGGTAGGAAGCTTGCAGTCAACTGTAGGATGACTCTGTGCAGCACAGTATAAAAAAAGGGTAAGGAGGGAGACAAGATGCTGGGAGAAAAATTATGGGGTTGTGCAGAGGGTACATTCTAAGAAGGTGTGAGTAAGAGACAGAGAAAGAATAAGTTTTGTAAGCTGCAAAATATTCATGTACGTGTGCGCCCATGCCACATTGCGCCTACCGCAGCAATTAGATGAACAGTAGGTTTTAATGCAGGGATTAAAATTAAGACTTCCCAAATGTAAGTAAAGCCTGGGTGTGGGAGATACGCCTACCAGACAGTTTGTCATGTTTCAATTTCTGATCTTGTTTGTGTATGAAAAACAGTGCTGAAGCTTGCTGAGGTCTGCACAGCACAAAGCCTTTGAGATCTTGATTGCCTCATGTGGTGGTGTGGCTCAAGCGTCACTGGTTTTTTGCCCGTGTGACTTGAAAACAACAAGCTTTTGTCACATTAAATGCACCCAGACTGGATGGATAAATTATAACCTATTCTGAAAAATGGAAGGGCTAGACTGACAAGAAACTCTGAAATAGCAGCACTGAGGAAGTAGGAGGCTGCGAATATGACTCAAGTTTTCGAACAGCAAGCAGAAGTCGCGAGAACAATGAGTGCATGCAGATTGGACCACAGACACGAGAAATGACAAACAGGTTGTGACTGGCTTGTGTTTGAGAATTCATCATTTCATTTACTGAGGAATGAAAGCTGTGGGTTTTTTTTCTGCCTTTCAGATGAGCAGTCTGGGGAGCTGCAGTAGAGGATTCAGAGAGCACAAGCCTCTGCCAACACTAACACTTCCAAGTAAATTTTACAGCCAAAGTCATCATTCCCTTAAGTTGTAGTGAAGTTAAATTGATTTTGTGACCTTGTAAACCTGTCTTTTGGATTTGAGATCATGTGACTCCCTTTCTTCACAGTTCTGGCTAAAATATAATGATTATTTAAATGCTGGAATCTCAAACCAGGTCAGGCCCAAAACCTGATAAATGAATTTGTATATTTGGGACAATATGGTATGTGGCTGTAGGTGCTAAATGTTCCACGGTGTTCACCAGCTAGTCACCAATTTTGTCTGCCTGTCTTTTGGTGCTTGGCAGGTAGTGTGCAGTGAATTAAAAAGCTGCTTCTGTAACTAGAAATGCAATGTGGATTAGAGTAAACCAAAACATTAAAGTTGCAAGCCGTAAAACCAAAACAAGGAACTTAAAGATGCTAAAATGCTGCACTGAAGTGAGAGAAACTGCAGAGTCCAGTGATAATTCTCTGTGGGGTCACCACAACAAGTGACCTCTTCCACATTATGCGTTGTCATTTGATCCTGTGTTAATATAAAAAAATTTGGATTATAGCAGCTTTAAAGAAAAACAAAGTCCAACAATGGGTAGTGAGTCAGCAAGTTCATTTAAAGCCCTGGGTGCAAGCCTTTCTGCACTAGGAAGCACTTTGTGAGTTTGTCAATATACTTGACCAGACTTGACAAAAGCACAGGGAAGGAGGAAGACTCATGTGTGGGATTAGAAAGACACGAGCTGGAGGGGAGAGAAAGAACGGAGGATGGAGTGTACAAGTGCCAGAGAATCACAAGGCTGCCTCTCATTTCCAAGTATTCTAAACAGAGACAGCCGGCATGGGCTACACAAACCATACACACACGCACACACACGCATGCACACGCACACACACACACACTAAGACCACAGCATCTTCAGAGGTACAATTTCACAGGCCCTAATTACAGTGGGCTGCAGCATTTCTTACTTGGTTTGCCAAAATCTCAAATTGTGCACACAAGCGTACACAGTTTACAGATCCACACACACACAAGTGTGCACGTACACACCCACATATTAATTTAAATTGTGTATGTACAGATGAAGTAACGACACAGCTATGGGAGGCCTTTTTTTATGTTTGCCAGCAGATAAGAGTGACACTGTTTTCCTTTCCAATGCTGATTCATTTTTCACGCACCACACTGAAATCCTTTGTGGGAATTATTACACTGCGTTTACATGCGCACAATAGCATAAAAGTTTGCAAATTTCCTGTTCAAATTACATATGCATGAGAGCATTTCTAAAGCGTTTCCTTCCAACTTTCAGCGTGGCGAAAATACTGTTAAATCGCTTCTCTTGCAGACCTTCAGTTCTGTTTGTTCTGATTAGTATGCCGCATTCATCCTGAACAGGTTTTAAAGTCCAATTGCTTATTCTTTCTCTTTCAACCTTCACTTGCTTCAAGGAGGGTCATGAATGATGACCCATCGGTTTCCGACACCAGCCCTTATACACACTGAGGCCATTTAAGCCAAACAGAGAGGTAGAGCGTTACACACCCTCCCACTCATTTCAATTTCTCTTTCCAATCCTGTCCATCTCTGTCCAACCACCACAAATTCTCCTACTTGGTCCAAATTGGAACCTGAGAACTTTGTGTTTTCTGTGGTACCTTTTGTATCTCTTAAATATCCCTCCCTTTCTTCCTCGCCTCTCTTTTCTCTCTCTTCACACTCTTGCTCATTTACATTCACTGTACAATGCACGTTTCTCTTCCTTTTCTTAGAGAATTCTCTAAAGTGAGGGAAACTAGGCCATTAGGCTGCAGCACAGCTTCTCCCTTGCTTCGAGTATCCCCTTCTCTTCTAATTCCCTCTTTCTCTTTCTCTCTCTCTCTCTCTCTCTCTGTCACCCTCCCTCTTGCCCTGTCTCATTCTCGCTTTTTCTTTAAGTTGCCTGCGGTATCCCTCCGTCTTTTTCTCATTTTTTGTAATCTTTATCACATGACATTCTCCTTTTCTTCCTTTCTGTCTTGCTTCTCTCTTATTGCCGTGGGTACCACAGTGTCCTACCTCCAACTTGTCTCTTTGCTACTTTGTTCAGTTTTCTCTACTATCATGTGTAATCTATGCACGCACACCCACACCCACACACATGCATACACACTCAATGTTACACACCAACTGAATGGACCGGAAAAGTATTTCCAGGCACCTTCTGTTCCTCTTCAGATTTCTTTTTCCCTATGGCAGATTTTAATGGGATTTTCAGGTACAATTTACCAATCATTCAACAGTTTAAAAGAGTAAAATTATGTTAGTAGAAATGGCAGGGACAGAGGTATTTAAACTTAATCTGTTTTTAAAAACGATTTTGCTAACAACCATGGAGACATCATCATTTTTTATGAAACCAAAAATTATTTGTGTTATACATCTATTCAGCAGTCTACAAAAAATCATTAGTATCTTAATTAAGTTGGAAGGCTTTAAACTGCTGTCTTAGTAGTTATTGTCACAGCAATGCAGTTCAAACCTGTACTAGTGTCCAGTCTAAATGGGTAAATGTGTGTCTTCCTACCAGCCTGGGTTGAACACTGTTTCTAATGGGGATCACTCAGGATAATCCTTGACCTCACAGTTTTTCATTTCAGATATAATTTTCAAAGAAATTGCAGTGATGACCAGATGTGTCACTAGTCTCTCTCGTGTTTATGAGTTTAAACTAGGCCTAATTCTAACTCAGCAAAAGAATTATATTTTTTGGGTTCTTTTTTAAATTATTCTAATCATTTAAGCATTTCTTTGTTTTAAAAACTCATTAAATTTAATGGTAAAAACAAAACAAACATTTAACGTTAACCTCAGAGGCAATCAATTTACAGCCCTATTAATTTTCTCTTCAGCCTGAAAAGGTGGGTGGTGCATTCAGGCTCTTATCTGGGTAGAAAAATGATGTCATGACGGTGTATTGATCTCTCCGTCTGTGTCACCCCTCCCCCTCCCCCTCCCCCTCCCTTCCTCCTCCTCCCCCTCCTCCTCATCCGCCTTGTGCCCTTTGTCCGTTGGTTGCTGTCTTGTCCAGGTCCCTCGGGGCTAATCTGCTGGTGTACCAGATGCATGCGCTCATTAACCTGGTACCACCTTCTAAGAGCCTCACTGACTCTCACACACACACACACACACAAGCTCATGCATATATAGCAGTGACAACCACACAAAGACACATGCTTGCTTGGCGACATGGACTATTATTATTAGCAGAGTTGCTGGATTATTGACAAAAGGGGATCTAAAAGGGGAAAGGAGAGGATAACAACAATGAAAAAGGACAAAAATAGGGGAGAATATACCAGAAGAGCAGACAGATGGAGAGGCCGGTGTGTGTCTCTACCTGGCCTGAACTTGGTCGTCACACAGAGACCATGCTCGTGGAGTTTTTTTATTGTCCTCTTTTCTTTTTCTCTCATTCATTTTGATTCCACAGTCACCACGGTTCTCATGTTCTACCCTCAGAAATCCCCTTCTTCTCTCCCCAATAACAGATTCAAAAGATGCAAAAAGACAGATGCCCCCCCCCCCCCCCCCCCCCCCACCAAATCTCTCCTTCACACCTCTCTATCCGAGGCTAAAAGCCTCCTGTTTCCAGAGAAAGAGACTTCATACAAAAGGTGATAGAGGGGGGGAAAAAAATCATCCACCTTTTTGTGTTTTTCTTACAGACGGCAGCTGTCTCTCACATCGCCTTCCCTATTCACAGTCTTACACCCTCACAGCTTTTGCCGTATCCAGATCTACCGCAAAATACCACATGGGACAGTCCCACCTCCCCCACTATCCTCCCCTCCTCCCCATCCCCATCCCACACCCCCCTGCCCACCCGAGTGTCGTGAGTAGTGCGCTGTGTGGAATAAATGAGCTCATTCATACAGTGTTGAGCAGCTCCATCCCTTTGCTGCCCAGCCCAATGTAAACAAGCCTAAGGTAGCTAGTTATAGGCCACACTAGGAGTGTGCTTGGATCAGAACCACCACCTTAACTGCTGATCCCATGGTTAATAATATCTGAAAAGTCATATTGTAGAATTTTAAAATACTTGTTTTGAGCAGTCATTTGAGAACATCTGAAAGCAACTTCCAACTCCCAATGGCTTAGACTTAAATCAGGGTTTAGCAGTTGGCTTTTCTTATACCAGAAAGGTTCAGTCAGTCCAACAGAGGAGCACAGTTTAGTTTTCCACAAACTGACCTCGATCCTGCTCTTGAGTTTGTTCTGCTTCTGTTTGTCAAATTATGAATCAGACAAGGAAATTAACTCCTGTGGTCTTATTGTTACTGTCACACAGAGACCGGCTCAAATTCCTTTCTTCCCCCTCATTCTTTCATCATGATTCTTACTTTCAGTAAAATCCATCTTCTCCTGTCTGCGAATGTTCTGCACCATCAGACTATCCTGCTGTTGGTATCTGTCTATGAATGGACAGGCACAGACTTTATAATGAGGAGCTCTGTCAGCACTTCAGCGTCAGAGACTTTCATTGCAAAGTTTAAATTAAACAAGTAGGAGTGAAGCACAGGAGCTGTGTTATAGGGTGGTACTGTTCCGCTATATCGACTGTAATTACTATGGTATAGGATGATAGGAGATAATGACGTTTGCACAAAATGTAATTCAAGTAGGCTATAATCAGTAAACAGTTAGGTTTGTATTACTGAATATATAATGTTAAGTTATGGGTCAGGCAAAATGCTTCAAGATGGTACCACAGACTAGAAAAATGATGTTAAGTGACGATAAAAATGATGAACATTTGCTGTGGTTGCCATTGCCAATGTGGTCTGAGCCTCTCCACCTTTTACTAGGGTCCTTAACACTGTAATTAGCCAAGTGTAGCTTATTTGTAGAAGTAGTAATAGTTTATAGCATAAAAATGCATAAAAACAGTGTTGGTGTGGGATATGTTAACTTTGGGGGGAAAAAAAGGCCACCAAAAAGGTAATTTAAAGTAGTTTTGAACCCATCATACCAACCCGGTTGGATACAGAACTGTCCCTCTGCTCTTTTAATAATGTAATAACACTATTTGTCCTTCTCCACCTCACCACCAGTGTACAGAACCTCGACCCTCAGCACTCAGGGTCTCCACCTATCTTCGAGTTCATCAGCTCAGTGTCATCAGCTCACATAAAACACATCATCAGCTGCTAAATCCAACACATTTGAAGCAATGTTTGGGGTTTACACTGAAGCTCTTTTGCAATGAATAACTAATGAAGTACTACACTGTGAAGAGTTTTTACCTCAAAGATAAATTCTCTGAAAGTAATGATGACCATAAGTAATGATTTAACAAGCCAAAAAAAAAAAAGATATTATTTATTTTGAGTTTGTGCATCTATTTCCATCTGTTTTTAAATTACTGCCTGAGCTCTAATAAGCCAGTAGGAGGCTATGACAAGTACTCGGAGGATGAGACATGTTTACCAAGCTGCTGCTGCAACATGTATTAGGCAGATGGAAGTGTTTCCTAAAGCTTTTCATTATTAACTCAACAACGGTGCTTGCATTCTTGAAAACCTCTCTCTTAAAAGGCCCAGACAAGCACACAGGGCTGCAGTGGAATCATCCAGTATACTGTTTAATAGTATATGTCTTAGTATGATTCGTTTTCAAACTGAGGCAAAGGTCATACGCTGAAATTAATTGGTTTTAATAATAAATCATTACACTCAGCATTGCTGGAATCTCATTTCCCAGTGTCTCTTATCCACTCCACCCACCATCTAATCAGCAAACTCCAAAATATCATTTCAAGTAAAGTGGAAATGGCAAGCTTATTCCCCATCCAATAACAACAACAGTAAGAAATCTTTATAAAAAAATGGACAGTCTGAATGAAAAGAAAAACCTACACACAATAGCGGTTTATTTTTTGAGGTATTTAGAGATTTCACAAAGCCGTTCTCTGTGCATGGCGACCTTTGCTTTGGCTCATTACACACTGTTGTTTCAGTTGTAATTAATTAGCGGTAGCTACTGTACTAGCTGCTACTTTGTCTTGTAGTAGTAAACACCAAATAATAAACTGGGAACCTGCATTCGTACACTTGGTTTTTCACTGTTTTGTGGAATTGTCTGGTTTGTCGATCATGCTGTAAGATTTCTCAAATAACAAAAGAGCTCAAGGTCAGTTAACTGTTACTGTACTTTTAACAATACTAATGAGAGAATAAGAGAATTGCTGTAAATGTTGACCTGAATCTAAATTTCCAGAGACCGGAGTCTAAAATCTTTGATGTCAAAAGCAACTGCCAAACATCATAAATTCAAACAGTCAAAAACTGTGCAGCCATAAAAGAGAGACAAAAATAACCAGTGGGACACAAAAGCTACCACTGACACTGCTTGTAGAAAATCTGACATCTAAAAGACCAATAAAACAGCATGTAAAGTTCAAATAAAAAGGCAAACAAACAACACCGCTGTGTATTTCCTAATAAAAAAATAAGACTTGACTCTCTGTTTCCTATAAATCCCTGGATAGTGGTACACTGGCTCACACCTCGTTTCACGTTTAACATCATCTCATTACTGCCCTACCTACTGGCCATGTGACCCCTGTCTTACCTCTCATATTCCAGGTTGTCATGGTCACAGCGGGAGTCTTTGTGCTTCTCCCAGTCCTTCCCGTGGCGGCACGTCGTCAACGACACGATGTCCTTCCCGTTGTGGATGTGATGGAGGGCGTTTCTGGTGTCAGAGCCGATGCCCGTCAGATAACGCTTCCCTTTGAACATCAGCAGGTACTTCCTTCGCGGCGGGATGGTGTTCCTCACCAGCCAGCCCCGCTCTCCGCCTTTCTGCGGGTGGTCCTTGGAGAATAGCGGGATGGAGACGTCAAAGCCCGGCCTGAAGTGTTCTGTGTTGAGGCTGGCTTTGGCCAAGATAGCCTGGCCGATGTTAAAGCCCAGGTCCTCTGTGTAGTTGGGCCAGGTGCCCGAATACAGGTTGAAGATCAGGTGGTTCCTCCCATCATTCCACAACGGGTAACCACGAATACGTTCATCCACGTTGGGCACAAACTGTCCTGATAGCTGGTCCCGATCTAAGGTGTCTATCCCAAGCACAAACAGACATGCTTCTCGGGGGTCTGATGTGTAGTACCGTGACTCACCTATAGACGTCAGGATCTTCCTGTAACTTTCCGACACGCGGTCGTTTTTCTCTGATGGATATATATACACCCTGAACCCTTCCCTTCCTCTGCGGCGACACCGAGAGAAGTCAAAACAGGTCTCCATGCGGCAGTGGCTGTCCTTATAAATGGCGGACCATGCCTGTCGCCGCTGGCGGGGCGACTCGGCCGTCCCGGGGTCTGTCTGGAGCTCGTCCAGGTGGGCATAGCGGGGCAGGAAGGCCCGGTCGGTCCAGTTGGGCCAGGGGCGCACCACCTCACCCCGCTGGCGTGTCAGCAGCCGGAGCAGACGTAGCTGGACTCCTCCGCCCCAGTAAAAGAGGACCAGCCAGCAGCACGCACACAAGCCCAGCAGAACATACTTCTTACGCGCCTGCATGGGGGCCTGTCACAGTCTCTTTTTTCCGCTCTATCTCTCTCTCTCGTCCTCTGTTTTTCTATTCCTCTGCCCCTCAGCTCTGTAGCCTCACAGGGGCGGGGGACTGACTTGTGACTTCTAACAAGGAGCTTCTAACGGAGGACAATGTGTTAACAAGGACATCACTGCCTCTGAGTGTGGCCCAGGCCACTTTGCCATTTAAAATGACGCAATCTGAGTTACTGACTCCCCTCTCTCAGTCTCTTTCTGCCTTCCCCATTTGCTCTCCACTGTACTCTCAGATGTGTGTGTTAGCCTGTCTCTGCTGTGGCGTGTGCTGCTTTTGCTGCTTCTGCTGTGTGCATTTCCTCCAGTGCCCAGCCCGGTTGAGAGTGATGAAGGGTGATTTCTCCGCTCTCAAAGGCCAAGCTTGCTGCCTCATGGTGCCTGGCGCGACTGCTGTCTGCAGGGCCCCTCCTGGAGAGAAGTAAACAAACAAGAATACAGATCAGTACACAGAGTCGCTGCTCCGCAACCCACATGGACACATTACTCTGGGGTTAGTTGTAAAACTGCTGTCTCAAGAGATGCCATAACTAACACTTTCAATAGCCCGATGGGTATAAGCTTTCATTTGGATGGCTTTTCATTTTGGAAAGACATATGTAATCTGCAACCTCAATCACATTTAATACACAAAAATACACACATAATCAAATAGCAATAAAGTAGCAGAGCTGGGTAATGTTTCACAGGCAGCAGAGGATTTTAAACTGTCAAAATCCCTCTTCTGCTTGAGCTCGCAAAGAGAAAATTGATAAAAGTGCAACTCATTGCTCCTCAAAAAAGATATCAAACCCTGATTAGCCACACATCAACACCATCTCATCATGAAATCCAGCGTCTCTCTGTCTGTCCCTCTCTGGCGTCCACATTCCTGTGATAAAGATTAATGTATACTGGCCATATGTGTTGTGATACGCAGTGGCTTCTGCAAGAGTCTTCTGTGATAGTATGTTAAACTCTGTAGCAGCAGATGCTACTAGATATTATCATGCTCTTAAAGCTCCAGTTGAACTCAGCCAGATACAGTTGAAGTGCAGTGGAGGAGAAAATAAGAGAGCGTTTAGCATCTGAAATGGGGATTTGGAGACGCAGAAGGAAAACAGAGCCATTTTATGGCCCTGAAATGTCCGTTCACCTTGGAGCGACGGGGAGAAGGCCTTTTTTTTGGTTACATTCGTAAAATTGCAACGGTTTTTCAGCCATCAACATCACCCCGTGACACCCCAACATGTACAGTATGCTTGTGTATGTGCGCACGGGGAAAACGCCTCACACTGAAGGGCAGTGTTCTTACTGCCAGCTGCCACACAAAGGCAGCTTTCAGGTCTCACCTGGCCGCTCACTCTCTACCTCTCATTCACATTCCTCATTTCTGCCTCTTCTCCAGCCAAGCAGAAGTGATGCCTGCCTCCTCTGCTTCCAATAAAACAAACTGCACACTGGAGATGTGGGTAAACAATGCCTCCTCTGATTTCCACACCTCAAAAGGGTAGAGGAAATAAAGACTTATGTGTGAAGTGAACTGCTTTTAGCCATGATTGTCTGTGTATACTGTATGTTAAGTAGTGAATACCACAGCTTTGGAGAAAGTGAGAAAAAACAGTGTTGTTTTTAGCTTGAATGCCATACAGGTTCAGTTTATCTACTATAACTGGTTTCTGTAGGATCAGTAAACTTAAGGATTGAACAATTTTCTCAGTCCATAACTCAGAACTAAACCTCACAACTAAAGTTAAAATGCAGAGATATGATCCATCAATAAACTAGGTTGGTGTTTTTCCCTTTGCTCTACAGACAAATCCAGCGAGCCACAATAAACAGATAATTACAACACTGAAACATCTGAGAGGTAATGTGAGAAAACATTTTAGACTTGACACCACAGAAGGAAAAAAATGTGGGTAAAGGTAACTCTGTTAGCTGAACTCGTGAAATGCAATACAGTAACATTAGCTTGTCAGTCAAGTGAGGCTGCAGAGGCAGCAACTTCACTCAAACTTGGTTTTTGTGACAGCACTAGTGCCTGACAGCGTGGTTTGACACGACAGTAGCAGTAGTACCTGGACAGTCTGGAGTCTTTATTTAAATGGGTTTTTTTTTCTTCGCTGTCCATGTGTGTGTCTACCACACTGCACCAGATAATTCAGGTCGGCTAATGTGCCTGCAGAGATGTTAGTGGGTGGTTTTTGGCACCTTCCTTGTTTCTACTTCTCCGGCTACACTACGACTGTGGCCGCCTAAGCAGCAAGCAGTCCACGGTGGGGAGAAATAGACACTTGGGATCCCATTACATACTCCTCATCAATAATTCACTTGCTCCTTTAGTTAAGGCATTGATTTTCTTTTCTTTATTTTTTCGTGCTTTATATCCCCTGCCACCAGCGCATACAATTAGACTTCAATCTTCCTCGGGATACACTCCGGCAAGAGATATGTACGAGCGCTGTCCTTGTGATTTGTGGTTGTGGGGATAATTGATATTGATGTCATGGAAGGTGTAATAGAAAAGTGATGGAGGGTTTCATTATGATGATGGTAATGCTGATGGGCATGAAGTATTTATTCCGTTGCCTTATAAGATCTAATGCCGAGCAATTTCATGTAGGGACGCCGTTGCTTTTGTCCATCTTCCTGCAGTTGCCTTGCAAAAATAAATGTCTACTAAGGATATTGATTTAAATGCACTGAGGTCTCTCTATTACAGTTGGATCAACAACAGGAGTTTCAATTCCATGCTTAAACTGCCATTTCACAATAAGACGCTATCATTACAAACAACCTTCATTTGACAATACTAGCAGCTCGAAGCTCACATCTGAATCGATTTCAAAATTACAGGACAGTACAATATTTCTGAGGCGATGATGTATTATAGGATGATATGTGAATTGAACATAATCATTGAGGATAATATTAAAGGATATTAGGGCATGAAACTAGCCATTTTTAAATAATCAACCAGAAGAAAAATCATTCTCTCATCTTGCCTGAGAGCTCCAGGTGCTGAACACCATCCTACTTTGGTGTGCAAGGACAAACTGTGCAATGGGAGTGTGTGGCCATTAACAGGGAGCAACAATGATGAATGTACGCCAGCGAAACTCTAGGGCATGCCTGGACCTGACCGGGCCTGACAACATCCTTGGAGCTGCAAATCAGTGAGGAGACAAGCACACACACACACACAGACACACACACGCAAGTGGCTTTAAGTGGTGAGCGAAGTCCCTCTGTCATGGATCAATGATGGATCATTATGGTTGGGTGACTAGCACTGGAAAAAGCCACAAGGCTCATTGAATAGAGGGGCCTGAAGGTGGAGGCACGGGGTTCAAGGGAAGGTGAGGGCACAACTCAGAGCTCTACAATTCCACCTTTTGTCATTTGTTTTCCATCTACACCCTCTTCCCTCAATTGCTACTGCCTTCCATCATTCCTTCCTTCTATTTTCTCCTCTCCTTTCCCCTCCTTTTCCTATCCCACCTAGGTAGGACTGGAGGGTTCCACTTAAAAACAATACCGCTTTTGCGCCATTTTCCTTTTTCAGCTATTCCTGCTTCATCCTCAAAAGGGGGCTGTGGGAGGTGGGATGAAGTGAGGGGCACAAAAAACTTAATCACAGACATGAGGGATACACTCTGCAAGGCCAACGTTTCTTTGATCATTTGCTCGCCTTGAGTGCAAAGAAACTTCTAGGAAGGTTCATTCGGAGTGTACTGAACAAGCAATGAAACTGTGTCAACACTGCAAAGAGAAAAAAAAAAAAATAATGCTTTTAAATCATCTAATATAAAGAGGCAGGTGGATCTTGTACTATCAGAGCTGGACAAACCAGCTTTTCTACACAATGTTCCCCATCCTTGCAGCAAAGTAAATACCTATAGATGTTTGCTCACCTTACCTTACCTCTCTACCATACTGCAGTTTTAAAGATACACTCCTACACTTCTTACTAAACAACACAATTCTCATAACAACAAGACAACTGTGACTTTAGGCATTTTTTTCATCAAAGATTTTTAGTTTTCACAAGGGAGTTATGGAACAAGAAAACTGGTGCTGTGTGCAGCACGAATCACAGTTAAGATTATTATTGACTGACTTTATTGAAACCCAGTTGCTTCTCTGCTGTATTTCTGAAAAATATTAAAGTATTAAATCACAGTTGCTGATACTACCAGTAACAACGGCAGTCGCCTCATCAACCAGGACTGAAATGTTAAGCATTACAACTTTAAAGGGCTGAACTTCTTCATAGAACATGACTCAATTCTGAAGCTGGACATCTTGTTAAATATAGTCTGATGTAGAGGACATGGGAAGGTCAGTACTTAAAAGGAAGGGAACAAGTCGAGGGGAATAAAAGGTGAGGCTGAAGGACATTTAAGAGGCATGGAAGGAGAGAGCGACAAGGGGGAGAGGAACTTAATGATCGATATTTCATGGGTGACAGCTGGACCCAATCCCTACACTTCCTGCCCTCGAGCTCTTCCTCTCTGAGGGCCTTAAGGGCTTCCCTCAACTGTTTCTACCTGCTGTGGGTTTTCACAGAACTACGCTATTAAGTCATTCAGGGAAATGGAATTGAAATTTGTCATCCCATCCGGCTCCCTTGAATAGTGTTTACACAGCAGCTTATTCAACTGTGGTTATGCAGGCTTTGATAGAAAATGAAAACTGACGTGCTCTGAAATGGATGTCGCCGATTGTGGCCTTCTGCAGGAAATTCAGCTTTTGTCAGTTTGTGTTTTTCTTCCAACAAATAGGATATTGTTTATAAAGAGATTTCTGTCTTTCAGGGAAGTATTGACTTTTCCCTTATTTGTTCAGTTTGCTGTCTTCTGACCATAGCACCAGTGTTGAGAACCACTGACATTGTAAACACTCAAAAATGAAATCCACTAACGTTACAGTCATTTTCCAGGTAGCAGAGCCATTGTCAGTGTAAGAGAGGCAGCAGCAGCATTATTAAGTCTGAAATGATTTGGGGCAGTGACATAGAGCAGGTTGTAAATTGACACTGGATGGGCCAAATGCTTGGTAAAATGAAATTTCCTTTCCAAATGATATGGTTAGCTCGTAAAGACAGTCCACCTGAATGATGGAGGCTTACCATGCTCTGACACAAATCCTGGATGATTGCACCATACAAATGCCAGTGTGGTAGCGGGCCTTTCAGTGACTTTTTGTGGCTGTGTGCGCCTGAGTGTGTGTGAGCGTCTGTCTAAACTATACTTAAACACACATCTGGCATGTGTGTTTTCGCTGGCCTAAAGCTGGCGACATATTAGTTCAGCAAAATGAAGTGTTCTGAAGAAAACACAAATCTTGTGGTGAGGCGAAAGGCTCGGTCGAGCTAAAATTAAATCCTGGACTCTGTCATTACAGGCCTGAGAGATGTGACAGTGTGACCGGGGACCAGAAGATAGCCACAATGCCTTGTTTGTGTTATTGTAACTTTTTTCACTTGTAATTTCTTAAAATGAAGCTACTTCTATGTCTACACATTGCATATGTTACTGTTTGACCAAAGAGTCATTTTTTATCTGGGAATAATTCAAAAGTTGTAATCCTTAAAATTTCAGTCCAGGTTGATTTAGCAACATCTGTGCAGTCAGAAATAAAACAGAGGGGTGACTGGTACATCTGTTACAGTGCAGCCAAACAAACGTATGTTATTTATAGAAGTCAGTCAATTAAATGTTTTTTTCCATCGTACCATGAACAACTGCGATCCGATTTTCCGGACAATGTAAAAGGAGCTGGTAACTTTACTGAGGAGTTGGATGCGCACTGTCTGTTGCCTGTAGTGCCATGGTTAGTCTTCATTTACCAGCTCACTGTAGCTGCTGCTTCTTGTTCCATTACTCCTCAGTAAAAATCAAAACTAATCTGCAGTCAGAAACTGCCAAAAAACAAAACAAAACATTGTTTTGTAGATGCATTTTTGATAGCTGATCGTGGACAGCACAAGCCGCAGTGACAAACACAATGTGGTTTGTGGTTTCTTCACAATAGAAGCCACCCTGTGTTTACTGTGAAGCAAGCAGTTGGAAATGTTGAGTTTGTATTAAATTCATACAGTTCTCACACAGTCTCTTACATGCTACATTGTTTCCTGAGAATCCCTCCTGTGTGTGAAGCCAACTTGAATCCAGCACGGTAATGGCAGACTCCACCAGTTACAATGGAACCTACTAGATAGTAACAGTATCAACAATGGGGTATGGTTACATGAAAATGTTAAAGTAAGATATAATTATGTATAATAGATATAATTTAGGGGCCTGGAGATATTAAAGTTATCTAAATCTCAAGCAAAAGGTACACAGAAGGAAAAAATTAAACCTAACTTCTTGCAGCAAAAGTTGGGAACCATTGTGTTAGTGTATGTTTGTTGTAGTTACTGGAGGGGACAGGAAGGCTAGGAATTCATGCATGCGCCCATTAACTACTGTATGTGTGTTTTTATTGGCGAGAGTGGTAGATGCCTGCATAATAGCAGGGTTGCATTTCCATCACTTTCTGGCTATCTACAACCCGAGCAGGAGTCAGGTTGAGTGTGTGAGCTTTGTCTGTTTGTGGCGAACCAAAGAAATCCTGCCGCGATGAAAAACAGGGTCTGTCTCCTCTGACAGACCTGAATTAAAAGCTTACAAAAGGGATGTGATCCATGCTCTATTTTCTGTCCTCACCTACTAGTTGCCCTTTGAAATTGACGTGCTCTCACACTCCCACACATACCATATGCATATATAAGCAGACACATACACACACGCATATGCAGAGTTTGATGTGTGCTGAACAAATGGCTTTTTACTGTATAAAAATAATCCTTCTTGCTGTCTCCATGCAGCTACCAGAGCGTTTTTCCATTAGCTTGACCACCTCAGAACCATAACGGCCATAAACTTAATCAAGCGCTGGTTCTTTTACGAGGCCATTTTCATAATATGGATAACAGCACGTTCTTCTCCACCTTAATAACACCGCACTTGCTCGGCGTGGGTTGAGGGACTCTGACACGGTTAATAAGATGTTTACCTCAAGCTGAACGCCCTGCAATGCAACCAGCCTCCCAACCGCGCTCACATTCCAAACCCAGCATAATTACAAGCCGGGTTGATTAATTATGTCTCAACAATATGCTGTACTCCAACGCCACAAGGGCTAATTAACAGAACGATCAAGATGGGTAGGAACAATTATTAGGAGGTTCAAGCTCAAGCTCTGAATTTGGCAGCGCTGTTTACAGTCTTAGAAAACAGGGACAGAAAATGTGCAGATCAGGCTGCGTCGCCTAGACAGAGACAAAGATCATAGCTAACAATGACACACAGCTCCGAGCATATAGTGTGGAAAAGCCTACTGAGGACTCTGATATAGTGAGCACCACGGCTCTGTGTTCAGGGTGCCTGGCTGTGCACCTGACAACACACACAGCAGAAACAGCATGTAGCGAAATCCATCTGCCTTATTAACTGGTCCTGCTCACAGCGCATCCTACCTGCAACTCATCTTATCTCGGCAGCTTCGGCCCAGAGGCGGTCCTATCACAGAACTCGGATCAGATCGGCCTACAAACAATCTGACCTTGACGACACAGGGAAGATATACAATCTGACCCTGAGATAAAGGAAGACGTGCACATTCCAGACAAGGCTCAATTAACAGAGTGTTCTGACATCTGAGATTAAAAATTTCCAATCTTGTGAGGAAAATAAGCTTTTCAAATCATTTTCTTCCTCCTGTTAATACCACTCCCCTTCTCTCCAACTTGATTATGAACAGAATTTTCACACACACACACACACACACACACACAGTAAAAAGTGCACAGTGACCCATCGGGGTTAATAGCTTTTAAAGGTTGCACACAGATTCTCTCAACCCTTCTAATGAATGCCTTGATTATGGAATATGAATATTCTCTGTCTTGGACAATGCTTCAACAAGACAAGATTTGTGCTTCTCTTAATCACCAGGGAGGGTATTATAGAACCACCAAGAATACAAAATCCCATTAAGATGAGGGGGCTGCCACTACAATAAAGTCATTTCGTAAATCAGATGAAATCCATGTACAGCTTGCCGTCGGGATCCACCCCTCCCCAGAGAGCCTTTTTGGCGCATCCAAGATAATGACAGCACTTTATTCAGGGATCACCGAAGTTGCCATCTTTTTTCATCAAAAAAGAACCAGAGACTTGTAATTAATTGCTGCAATGAACTCCGGCGGCCTTGTTTGTTTCTTTGGGATTCATTATTACATGGAGCACTCAGTCAGATGTGGAAACAGGTACTTTTCTGCTCTTTCCTGAGCTATTAGCTGATATATCTTGAATGCAAGGGGGCATCCAAGACAAACAGGAGTCAGGAGTTTGTTTTTTTTTATTTGGACTGCATCCAGGAGATACAAGCTTGTGGTGTATGTTTTATAGCCAAGGCGTTACACAGATCTTTCAGAGTAGCTTTCAAGTAAATGGGAATTCCTACAGCAATAATACTTCATTCAGACTGATAAGATAAAGACAAAGTCATATTATATTGAATTTTATGCAGAGTATACTGTTCTCAAAATGCCTTGTACTGTCACTCTCCTCATCAGTACCCTATAAAAGTCTGATAAATACATGTGTCTGTAAAATATAGTAAGACTTTACATTCATATTCTTTTAGATTATAGTGATTCTGATTTTGATGATTCCAGTGGCTGTTTGGCATGTAGAAACCGTATGACAGCTGAACTGGTGGCAACATTATTTAATATTCTTGAATAGTGGCAGAGTAATGTGCAACCCTCAGCCCATCTGTCCAGTGGGAGAAGCAGATCATCTGCCAAAAGATCTCAACGTGTTCTGAAGATTTTCCAAGGCTCAGTAGGTGAAAAGAGGACTCAGAGAGAGCATCATTATCTACAACAGCATTAGAGGAACCTACGAATGCATCAAACTGTGACACAGCTACAGTAGCCTATTAGAGCGCCACTCAGTCTAACTGTCAAAATATGCCACTACCTATTCAGCGTACCTGTCACAGATAGATACAGAGATCCGCTGCAGGTAGCAGTAGCAGGTTCATCCAGTTGTGATCTCTGAGGTTCAGAGTCCTCCAGTCCCCCCCTGGAGCATGATCAGTACAGTTGCGTACCTAACTGCCGGGAGTCCTGCTCTAGCGGCGCCGTTACAGCTCAGTCCGCCGATGACACCAGCTGTAGAGGCTGAACACACCAACTTCTCCTCGCGGGGCGACCCCCGCTCTCGATTTACGAGCTCTACAATGCGGTTGAGTTACAACACACTGACATAGCGCAAACACATTAGGCACCGTCCGGGCGCGTCCATAAAGAAAAAAAAAAAAACAATAATGTCAAGGCGGACAGTCCCGCCGCCCCCTCGTGTCTGTCCTCCAAATTTCCCAGATCTCCCACTCGCCGATATGTCGGTTTCTCCTTTATTATCCAGCATGCACCTCTCTCAGCCAGAGCACCATGGACCGCACATCATCATCATCACTCCCCTGCCGCTCCACCAGCCACCTGGATTTACTCAAACAGGCTGCGTGTCAAATAAAGGCTGGTAGTCTCATGATAATCCAGTAGTGAATTAAAGTGCCCCTGTTGCACTTATTGGTGAGTTTGGATTATGGTGACCTTCTGGCACTATTTTATCTCTGTACAATTGCAACAGTGTAACAAAAGGTTTTCTAGTTATGCGTGTCGTATGTGGTCGCGAAGGTTCCTTCAAACACTTGTGATTCCCATCTGAAAATCTAAGCAGCGTGAGTGACAAAGGTGCGCTGCTGAGCACCACACACAACAATACACCAGGAACGGACAACAGTTAAACCTGCTTTAAGATGAAAACGCACTTTACAGAAACATATTCCTAATTTTACAATCACAACATGTGCCGTTGCCATATGTCAGCAGACAATGAAGCGTTTGGTTGTATTTGTATGAAAATGAGCTTACAATGGTGACTGATGCATGTGGACCAAAGGATAATATCCATATGAGCCAAATGAGGAATACTATAACTCTGCTTACAGAAAGTGTGACCTATAATCTCTGCAGAAACATCAGTTTATCCATTATTACTCAGATGCATCTACAACGAGCACAGCCTCTAAACACAGACAGCAGAAATCACCCAGTACGATCCCCGCTGCGCTCCGACTTCTCCCCGCCAGAGAGCTCGCCCTTACCGGGTGGCGAACCACGCTCTTCCCCTCTCTGGTAATTTTCCTTTTCACACCACGGCCGGGCATTTGCGAATCAATTCAGCGTGCGAGCGCAGGTCTTCCCGTCGGGATATGAAAGATGAATGTGCGTGTTAAATTGTCCATTTTCCATATCTACAACAGTCCACACACGACCCGCCCCCGGGCGGTGGTGATTGGCTCAGAGGCTCCTCGACGTCTTAGTCGCACAGTAAAGAAAAACACACACATCTGGATGCGACCCCGCGCAACTGGAGCGCTTTGGAAACACCGAATTACGCACAGGCATTGAAGGAGCGTCACATTTCCCAAGGCTCCTTTAAATGGAGTCTACTGTTTATCGTGGCTGTGGATAGCCATCATGTCACCTCTGCGGAAAGAATGGTTTCACATATATCACTGTAGACACTGGACCACCATCATGATGATGATGATGATGATGACTTTCTATGAGGGAGACCAGTCTGGGAGGATTTTGTTCTTTTATCATTTGAATTCTATCAGACAAGAGTTGTCGGCTATGGGCCAGTAATGATTTGAATAATGTATGCAACGCATTATTACTCAAAACTAAATTACAATTAAGTAAGTTATAAAACTAAGTGGGCAAATAAAATTACACCTAAGTAATAGGTTTCTTTATTTTGGCAACAAACACACGCACTCCACAGCCTGTTAAGGATCTGCATGAGGAGGCCCGAAGAACCAATTAGATGTAAAGGACCAGACTAATGGATGTTTTAAAATACACCACTAGCAGAAGAGAAATTACCATTTATTATATACTTTTTATATTGTGTTGATGAAGCGAATGCCTTCCAAATGCTATGTGGCTGCCCAACTGCTATGTCTTTGCACATGTAATGGGGTACAGCATGATAATATCACTGGAAACAGAGCTGACAGTGACACAGCGCCTCATAACCGGTATTTCTGAGACTCTTGCGCCGCCCTGCGTACGGAAAAAGTCACCTCACTTCTTTCTTAATACTGTCATTCCTTGGAAGAATAGCTTATCTCCGGATCTGTCTCTTGGCCCCGACGCAGCGCTGAACTGAACCAATGTGGAGACAGAGAGAGAGAGGCTGGGCAAGCGAGACTAATCACTAAGCAACAGTGCAGAGGCTTTCTGAGGATTAGTGACAGCTGTCACAGTCTGAATATGGTTTCAGCGTGCTTTCACTGAAAAGAAAAAGAAGATGGTATTGAGAATCGCAATAACGTAATTGTATACAATTATATAGACAACTGTATATTGTAAACAATAAAGGAAATCAAATTACATTATCATTGTTGGATATATTATTATTACTATTAGTAGTAGTAGTAATGGTGGAGATGGTGGAGATTTTATTTTCTGTGGATCAGCTGATCAATTAACAGTCCTTTAACTTTACACGATTGCAAAGATACCATTCTTCATGGCACTTATGCAAACTCTACATGTGAGGTGCATTTTAGAACTTAAGGGGAAAAAAAATCTAGTGACTGAACCTTGAGTTAGGCTCTTTTTAATAAGAGCACTGTTCCCAAGTTCAAGACTGAACAAGAGGCAGTGTGATGTGACAACAACAGCTTTCTGTGGAAAAATTATGCACTGTTCTACTGAGCCTAAAATTAAATAAAATTAAATTAACATTTCATTTTGCTTGGGAAACAATAAGGACCCCTTCATTCCCCACAGAGAACCAAATAAGTAAAGTAGAGCTATTTAGCTGATTTAGCAAAATATTACATACAGTATTACAATAATGTTATACTTGATTATACTTGGCCAAAACTAATGCAGTCTAATACAACAATCCTCCAATAAATCCCTCCTTCAGAAAAATTATAATGTTCAGATTTTATTAAAACAGTTTCAAGAAGTGCTGATTCAACTTTCTGATCATTTTGGAGGGCGAGTATGATGTACTGTTGAACTATACTGTGGTATACTTGGAGATGTTTCTGTTATTTAGCCTGGCCTCACAGTAAGAGTTAAAAGTAGCAGCAACGTTGAAAAGTGGGATGATGGTGTCTCCCATATTTCCAACGTAACCTGAATGTAGCATTAAGCTCCTCCCAAACCAGAAGTAAAATGGAGTGAGAGATTGGGTTTCTATCCCTGGGTACAGCCTGTCAGGCACTGCGCTCGTACGAGTTCCGCTACTTCTCGTTGCGATTTTGAAGGTTAGTCAAACCGAAGGAACACCTGACAGACTCACCTGAGGACAATAAATACCCATATGTTATCCTGTATTGATTGAAACGGTTGTCTGCCGCTGGTGTGTTGCTGAGCAAATATTAACCGTTTTCAGTAAGTAAAGGTACCGTTTTGTGGTTAGAAACGGACAAACATGCAGGGTTCAGATTTTCTCTTACATGTACTATGGTTGGTTTTATTCCAGGCTGCTGCTGGGTAAGCGTAGGTCCGACTTTGAAATTGTCATGTACTTTAAATATAATTGCCTCTGCTCATAATATTGAAACATTTCCACGGTTCTTTTTAGTGCGTCTTTAAAGCAGTAAATCTAATTTATTTACAATACGGAAGATTTATGATGTTATATAAGCTAGTAGTTCCCTCTGACGTCAGTTTGATTACCCACGTGACAAAAAGAAACGCTTTTATTTCAAGAAGCTGGACCAGTTGCTCTTGAGACAAAACCAGAGGCTGACTTTCCAGTTTTCCAGGGCACAGGTTACTGAGTATGATGCAGATGACCTTTGGTCTCAGTTCTGTTTGTTCTGGCTGCAGCAGATTATTCTGTAATTATCTACCAGTGGAATCAGACAAATAAGGGTCAATGTGACTCATGGTTTTGTAACCCTACAGGCTTGTTAAGTGCTCTCTACAGGCTTGTTTAATGCTCTGGTGCAACATGTGGCCAGCTGTCAATCCAGTGGCTTTTTTATGCCAATTTTATGCATCATATGCGTTCACTGTGCAGCTGTTGTACATGTGTTTACGTGGAGGAACGTGTGAAAGTGTGTATCAAGTGTTCTCACCGGACTCCAGCCACTATTTTCTTCTTCTTATCTTCTTTGCTCTGTATGTGTCTCTGTTCTTTTTTATCCTCCTGTAGTTGGTGTCAGGCAAACATAACCAGCATGCTGGCACCGCAGGCGGACCGAGTCATGGCACTCGAAGAATGGGAGGAACGCTGGCATGAGGGCAGAATTGGCTTCCATCAGCCTCAAGTACACAAGTAAAGACCCTACTTTAATCTACCCCCTCAGTGGAATAATGGAGAACAAAAGTCTTCCAAACGTGTGTGTGATCCAACAAGATTACATCGCCTGTTAAATGTACACCCTTTCACTGATCATGTCAGAAAAGCTGCACAAACAAATCACTTATTTACAAGGCAAATGAGGACTATCAACCAGACCAGCTCAGTCCAAACGCTGCTGCGTCACTTTCTCATGCTGCACCCCTGAATCTCATTCTGATTGTACGTTGGAGTGTTTTTAATAGAGCTAATAACTCTAAATGAAGTGTTGATGTAACCCTAAATATTAAAAATACATAAGTAGGAACGCCTGGTGATTTGCTGTTAATAGTGATTTTGGCTTTGATTTTCTGTTTTTGACAGGATGCTGGAAAACAATATCGATAAGGTTCTCGCTGGACGGACAGGGGTTCGCTTCTTCTTCCCTCTCTGTGGGAAAGCAGTGGATATGAAGTGGTATGAAGAAGCTTATTACATCCAATAAGGATCACATTTGGTGTCTACATTTTTGGTTATTTCAGCTATAAAATGCCAGTTCTTATTAAAAACTGTATGGACGCCCTATAATTAAAACATCTTCTCAGCTCTAAGTTCCCCTCTCCTTTCTGTGTGAATACCAGGCTGGCGGACATGGGCCATTCAGTGGTTGGGGTTGAGATATCTGAAAAGGCTATAAAAGAGTTCTTTGAGGAGAACAACTTGACCTACAGTGCAGAGCCTGTCGCTGCTATACCTGGAGCAAAGGTTTACAAGGTAGATAGACTGTGTATGTGCTGACTTATAGAGGGATAATCATGCTTTTCATATTTCATATATCTAAAACATCTGGATGAATGTCATACATAACATCAGACATAACATTTATCCAAGAGAGCTCTAAAAGAGGATCAAACCCCATTTTAGATTCTATTTATCATTAAAATTTTTTAAGCAATAGTTGCAAAAGTTGTTAATCCAGACTGCCTTTGTTCCGCAGAGCTCAGAGAAAAATATCTCCCTATATCAATGTGACCTGCACAACTTCTCAAGGTAGGTAACCAAAGTGTGTTTTTATTCCCTTTAAAAGGTGTTAAATTACTTACTTTCAGTTCCTTTTTCTCAATCCCACAGCTCCATCGACGGTCAGTTCGGGGCGATTTGGGACAGGGGATCTCTGGTGGCCATCAACCCAAGAGACAGAGAAAAGTAAGATAAGACTGAACCTTCCATTTAAGTTTTATGTGTTGACTTATTCTAGGATATAAACATTAAGCTAATTATTATATATAACATAGCATTTTGTAATTTAACCATATGCTCTGTGTTATCTTACTACATTCTGTCTTACAAAACCACAGGTATACATCTCTCATAATTTCTCTCATGACCAAAGACTGCAGATACCTTTTGGACACTTTGCTTTACAATCCTGAATTATATAAAGGTAACTGTCTATATACTGTGTGTCTAACATATCACATACTATGTTGTGAGTCTTACACGTGTGGTCTTAAAGCAAAAGAAAATACCCATCTGTTTATCACTTATTTTCCCTGTGTGTTTGTATGAGTTTGGTGAAATATAAACAAATATTTGTGACTATTTTTCAGGTCCTCCTTTTTTTGTGCCTGATGAGCAGGTGCATAGCCTGTTTGGTGAGTGTTGTTAATCATGGCTCATTCTATACTTAATCATGAAACTAAGGCCAGAATATGAAGAGCACATGCTTTCTAATGGTGCATTTCCTTTCCTCAGGGAACAGCTGTGATATTGAGCTGCTGCATTCAGTGGATGCCTTGACAGACAGACAGCGAAACTGGGGGCTGGACTATCTAACTGAAAATGTATACCTCATCACTCTAAAGAGCAGTTAAAAATTAGCTTGTAAGTTTAAGGAGCTTAGAAAAGCTGATCTTTGGCATTTCGTTGCAAAGACAGGTCCTAGGCAGTTTTTTTATGCTTAGACATCTTCTTGATTCAGCTTCATTTTGGGGGAAAATTAAAGTACATGAAAATGTCAAGAGATTTTCTATAACTGTTTCGAAGAATTGCAACATACCACGTTTTCAATATAAGTAAATAAAACGTTTTGTTACAAGATGTCTGTGGCTTAATTGAAACATGTTGGACAGCTGACAGCTGTTGTGTATTACTAACAGTTGCAAATAATGCAATTTTTCTATACCTATAGAACTATTTTTCCATAATTAACTTACTTACTGGAGAACTACAGTTACAACAATGATACATAGATAAGAGGATTCAAGATAATCTATAACATTATGACATCAAATAATGGAAATGTTTAAAAGAGACAGGAGAGTAAGTAAATGCTATGATGAAAAGTCAGTTTTCCATTCCTTACAATTATGGGTATTTTCAGGGAATAGATACTGAAAGTGAGATTAATTGAATCCAGTTAAGTGTTTTTTACTATTATTGTTGTTCTTTCTAAAACTAAAGCTCAGGTTAACAATATACAAAATATCAGCACAAATTTAAAAGATATCCTTCAGTTATCAGTCTAAAATGTTACTCAGACCTTACTCTACCTTGCTTACTCCCACAGACCCCACTGCTATATGTGTGGAAAATAATAACAATAATTGCGAAATCTTTTTTTTTCTCTCCTGACCTTACTAAAACCCAACACGAAGTAAAATATTGAAGTAATACGCGTTCCCTTTGCCACAAACTGGGCCTTGAGGAATATTTGATAAAAGGTGACCTTACTTATATTTCTGGTTAATTAGACCACTGAGAGGTCTAACTCCCTGCTCATAAATAAACTGTTATAAAACTCCAGTAACATATTAGAAATACTAATAGTCTAATTTGGGATCTAGGAGGGGTAGTGCTGCTTTGTCAGTGTTGTCAATATCAATCACAGATATTAAAATCCATTATTTAACCATGTTTTTTCTCTGGGATCTCTAGGAGATGTCATTTTCTCAGGAGAGTTTCTGAAACAGGTCGTGTTTATAGGCAGTTTTCTTAAGGGAAACGCCATTAAGGATCGTAAATAGTAAATTGCGTCATGGATCGCGCTTCCTCTCCACTGGCTGTTGCCTAGATACAGTGCCAAACATTAGCAAACGGAAGGAGAAAGGAGCGCTAGCTAAACTTTAGAAAGTTTTATTTAAAGAAATGCCGAAATATCCGGAGGAAACGAGAAACGTAAGTTGCCGCACTGGAACGGTTTTAAGTTTTGAAGACGTTGTATAAAAATAAAGCGCTCTAAACTTTGCCATTCAATATTACAACCGGTGTTTGTGCGGCTACTTTAACGTCGTTAACCGATTAAAGGCGCCAGAGTGACCAACTTGTAACGACACTGGTTAATAAATGTCTCAATTTGTCACGAAGTTACACATTATTCAAAGGTCTGGTTGATTGTAAAGGAGATACCTTTCAGGTGAGTGTGCCGCCGCCAGGCCGCTGGGTGTGGAGTGATGAATCCCAAACAGTGGAGTTTGTCAGGTGAGGACAACAGCCACTGATTACAAACACAATTCACCTGCTAGCATTCGCTAGATGTCGTTAAATTATAATATGATCAAATATGACAAACCTCTTTCCTCGTGTCTAGCTCTAGTCCAGCAGAGGATGGTGTTATGAGTAAAAGGGGGCAAACCAATGCCAGTTTCAGCGAGCTTCAGCAGCGTGCAGAGTGGTAGGCCTGACTCAGCAAGCACCTTTCAAAAGTTTTTTTTTCTCTTTAAGTTGATATATCTGTTCACGTTATTCAAATGTTTTTTAAGATTGTTCGAAAAGCAGAAGAAATATAGAGCTGTAATCGCCTCCTTTTGTGCCTGCACATATGTTTTGCTCTTAACATCTGAGACTAACCTGCACATGTTCATGCTGTTGCTGTCTCCTCAGGTTGGCTGAGATCTGTACTCCGAACCGTAGAGGGCGCCAAAGCATTAGGAAGAGCCTGAGCGCTGCTCATCTGAACGCATATAGGTCTTCTGTGATGAAAAGGCGAGGAGACCACGTCACCATTGATGATGTTAAACGCAAGTGTACATGTGTTGTTGAACTCTGAACACTTAAACTGCATGACTTAAGTCAACCATGGCGTTTCAGACATGGTGACAGGATAGGAATGGTGATAACCTTTAGCCAGAGAATGCCATCTTTTTATTCCTACTGAATGCTAGATGACCTTTGAACCTGTTCTGACAAGGCTTCCTGTGTTGTAGAGGTGGCTGTCAGTTTGCTACAGGAGAATTATTCGCTTCCCATTCCATTCTGCTTCTTGGCTGTATTGAAGTAAGGAATACATGTCTTGAATAACACATACACACCATTTCCTTGGCCAGTACTCTGAATGAAAAGACCAGCCAGCACTCAATACTACTTCCTTCTTGTCTGTGTTCAGAGGTAAAGAGCTTGATGAAGTCCTGACTGCCCTTCTACTTTACCTGTCTTGTTTCTTTGAACACAAGTCTTTGGAAAATAAACCTAAGTCTATAATGGCGTAAGTATACTAAGAATGGAGGAGTGTTGTCTCTATTGTAATGCTGTGGTATTCTTCACCACAGTTAATATTGTCTGTGTTGATCTCTCTCTTCTGTCTCTTATATTCTTACACCCCCACTCCATTTTCTAACTAACCTGCCAGTGTAGACATCATCACAGAGCGCCAGGTGATGATGGAGACTTTGGCCAAAAAGGAGATAGCTGAAAAGAAGCTGGCTGTCTCTTACTTCACTCTGATCATGGACCTGGAGATAGAACAGCATCAACACACAGCAAATCACAAGTGGGTGTTTGTTCAGATTTATCAAACAGTTGGTAGGCAGAGAGAGTACTACTCCTTCTGTTGTATAGTTACAAGGATGTATTCCATTTTCAAACGACCTCCTGGGTTGATGGTTGGATACCAATAATAATTGCCTTCCCAAGACACTCTGAGGAAGCTGGTGAAAAATGTTTGGCTGCAAATACATTTGGAAAATCTTTAACAAGGGCAGCATTCATTTTGATTTGATTTAATTTAATTTAAGGAATCTCTGTGTTTTGAAGTATTATAGTCATCTGAAAGGGGTCAGGAACATAAACCCATCACTCCAATACTCAGCTGTCATTCTTCAAAGCCTTGCTGTCAAAGCCACATCAGAGGCCTCATTTGAATGTTGTCATTATAGTGCGTGATGCTTGAAGGATAGGTTCACACTTTTCGAGTCTATCTTGAGACAGCATTCACATACCCACAGTGTCATTGTACTTGTCACCATATATATATATATGCTCATATTACGGTTTGCACTAATTAAAGCCTTTCCAATCACCAAATCATTGTTCAGCTCTTATGTGTTTTTCCAGGGGCCATGTGTCAAAGAGTACAGACTGGCTGCTACATGCGGTAGGTGCAATCAGAACCTTTCGCTACAATATATTAATCACCTACACTGCAAATAGACCGTTCCAATTAATTTGTTTTTAAGGTAACAGGCTAACCTGTCATTCTTTCCTTGCAAAGGAAGCATGTTGAAACACTTGAATGCTGCATTGCCTCATCTGCACACAAAAATGGAGCTTTCAGCCGGTCAGAGTGAAGGCCAGTCCACCATCTGTGAATATAGACAGCAGGGAGCAGAACAGATCGACATTGAGTGCTGGTTATGCCTGGTGGCCTTAATGAATTAGTTAGTGGTAGGAGATGTTGACATAACACAGGTGCTTTGCTTTGACAGGCTCTCTCCAGTATTTAGCCAGGTGGGTGGACAGGCAGAGAAATATCATACTAACAGCAGCAGCTTATTGCCTGCTCCATATGTGACCTTTTTTGGATAGAAATAGCTGTTGTGACCTTTTAGAAACACAGTAGAATAAGTGGCTGCCGGGGGTGTCTGGTCAGGAAGTATAGATGCTGAATGCTCATTCACTGTACACATGAAAAAAAAGATAAATGTCTGCTCAAATGAATTACAGAAGGAAATGATTTGAGGATCAAGAACAGCAGGTGAAATTCTTCACTCTTTTTTCCCAGTGCTTGTACAGCTTCTTCTGTTACGTCGCTTGGGTAACATTTGGCAGGAAGGGCCTAAGGGACATCCAAGAGGAGGTTGGGCGTCTTTTGTACTCTGACACCTTCAACACAGCAGTGAGGAACAGGACTGATGGGGACTCAGGAATGACTTCTGCTGCTCATAATGGTTCAGCAAAGACGGGAGAAGCTGACCTCAAGGAGACGGGATGTAATAGCACATTCAAGCACAGGTAAACTACATTAAAGTGAGGTAAAGGTCAGGTTGAGGTGGCTTCGGCACTCACTGTCACTGTGCATATATTTTTTAAGAGTACAAGAATTTTTGATTCATGAAAAGAGGCAGCATTTTTTGCTGCTATTTAGGTTAATACCTCTGTATATTATCCTGTAGATTTTTGATTGCTCTCCACACAGACCAGTCAGACCACAGCCCTGTAGAGTTTGAAAAGTCTCAGTATTGCTCAGCCTAGGAGGCAATCACAATTTCAACTTCTGAGATTATTTTCTTTTCCACTCATTCACTACAACTGAAAACTAAGTGACAAATTCAAAAAGTGCAATTTGACCTTAAGCTCCTACACATTCAAAGGTCAGAGCTCATATAACCAGTCTGCTCCTGATTCAACATATTATAAAGCAAATAACTTAATAGCTCAGACACTGAAATTGTCTGTTTTTGATAGATATCATGTCAGGACTCTAACTGGAATATGATTGATGTAGACAGATTCATAGCTTTGTCCAATAGGAAGGACTGTCTGACAGCCTGTTTTATGTTACTCGGCCGTGTCTGACATGAGATTGGCACTTGTGTAAGCTGTCAGAGGCCCAGCGCTCTTTTACCGCTGACAGGTTGAGACCAAACAATCAAAAGCTGGGCTTGAAGCTTGCTCTCCTCCTGAGGGTGGATGTAAACACGATTTGGTCTAGCTTCAGCACCACTTCCAGCTGTCTTGCAGACACAGAAATGATTGTGGTTTTTAAAAAAATCCATTAGAGTATATATTTTATGCATTTGTTCTGGAGTAGCACATGGATCTTAAGAGTTTTGCTACCATAGCAGCTTTCCTGATTAATTAGTTCTAGATATTTGTTTAGGTTTCCAGCATGAGTATCATAAGTATGTATGACAAAATGGAATATGTGGGGAATTTCTCCTTCTCAAAATGCTTATACAGCTGTTGTCTGCGAGTGAATGAACTACTATATGTACAGGGAGTTCTTAAGTATCATAGCATTTTGTTGAATTTGAGGGGTAGTAGATATAAACAGTGAAAGATAACAGGTTTGATCTGTGGTAAGTGAAATGAAATTAGAGAGTAATCTGCACACATCCTCTGTCTTTCCTCCAGTACATCCTTTTAAATTTGTATGTTTCCCCAGGGTGTTTGTATGTACAATGTGTTCATTACAGCTTTTGACCCTGCTCCTTGATCTGACTTTTTACCCAGAACATTCAAGAGGCGTCCAGCCCCCAGCAGTATAGTTAATCAGCGTTCCCCACTTATGGTGTCTCTGCTGCCCTCACCCAAAGAACAGTCACCCCATCTGTTCCTCAGCAGCCGGGCCAGGAGGCAGAGCCCGCTGCAGGCCGAGCACTGTGACACCAAGGCCCTGATGGAGGAACTCAACCAGCAGCTGGCCAGCGTCAGGTGGTACAAAACATCACAGAATACACCCCACTTAACACTCAGGAGGGATGTGATTTATCATTAATAATATGCATCTGCTGCTCTACTGAGTACAGTGAAGTCAGACAAGTAGTCAGAGCTGTATTGGTTAAAATTGCATAAAGTGATCTGTGACCACCAGGGGCAGAAATAAACTTACTTAATGTTACCTACCTCTGCATCAAGCAGATACATAGCTACATAAGCATCCTACTGGTGCTATGTTTCTGTTTTCACCAGCTGTCCACCAACACTCTACTATGAAAAATATCTGGGTCTTTTATCTTGTTTAATGCTCGACTTTCTTCATCCGCCACTCATTAGTTTTATCTCTCTGAATGCTGAACACAGCGTGCACTTTCCAGAGCTTCATGCCAATGGCTGAAAAATACATGAGCTGAAGTGAGTTAATAATTTTCAATGGGTCTGGCACTAAAGCAGTCCTGTTACAATTACAATCATTTGATCAGTGTTAATATTCAGGGATAAGGATAAGAATGCTTAGCCACACTTAGCTGTGTTACCAGTGTTTCCCCAGTGGTCTTGTTTTAGCTATTTCTTTTTCTTGACCAACTTTAAATTTTTTTTTTTTTTTTTTACACCATTTACACAGAACTGCAGAAGCATATATTAATATAAATCCAGAGTAAGATTTTGTGACTTTTTCTTTCTTTCCTTCTAATCAGCTTTGGGATTCTTGGCAAGCCACTGAGACAGTTCAGCTGCACTACTCTGATACCCTACGGAGAACAAAAAAGCAACAGAGATGAGGATGAGGACCATGAACCAGGCACTGATGTTAATAACAACACTGAGGATCATCCTGGCACCCTAGTTCAAGGAAGCAGGTCATCCTTCATGGGACCCAAGTCGACAGGCCCTGCCAGATATGGCAGCACTGCCCACATAAACACTAGAAACACTGAGGCAGTGACCTCAGATACTGAATGAGTCGCACGTGTATGTGTGAAAGAGACAGAATGTGTTCAGTGTTTCCACTGGCATAACACAGGCATTGCATGTGCCCAGACTCACAAATACATTCCTCAGCACAGCCCACAGCACCAAATACACAGAGAGAGATTCAGGTAGCAGCTGAGTTTTCATTCTGCTTTACTCATGTGTGGCTTATTTTCCAAAGCACCTCCCTGGACTGTCATCACACACACTGTTTGTCAGGAATTGCCTCTGAATTTGAATCAGTTTCTTATTTGCCAGCTGGTGGTGCTGTTGAATAAAATATAATGAAATCCATAACAACTTTGAAGGTCTTCACTTTCTATAGAGTCTGAATGATATTCAATTCACATATGAAAATGAAGGAAGCCCAAGCCCTGCATGCATAATTTGCCATGCATAATTTGTATTTGGGAAATCAAATTATACAGCCTTCACACAGAGTTTATTTGTCATCCCTATCAGTGTTCACCTTTTTTATTTACTGTAGATCACTGAAGGCTTCCTATCAGATGACTCTCATTCTGTGCCCTTGTGGAGCCTCACACCATGCTGACAGTAACATGAACTGGTGCCATATTCACACACACACATTCACACACACCACTCTCCAGCTAGGCTCGGTAGCAGAAGGGGCTTTGCCTTCGCCCTAATTGGCTGCGTAATCTGGGACACCAGGAGTAGAGTTAAGCCCTCTGAGGAAGAGAAGGATGAGGCCTGGGAAGCTTGTGCATTACAGTGGGGGGATGGGTCACAAGATATATTTTAATGTTTTATTTTTTTTTTTTTTATTATGCTTGGTTTAAATTCACATTTCTTCACACCCAAAATGATTAACTCAAGTACTCAGTATGCTGTTTTGAGCAGGGGTGACTGGAACCACTTTGTTTTCCTGCTGTTGATTGTTTCTATTCAGGTCATGGAGGATGAACAATATGACAAAGAGAATCGTACAGGTCAAATGGGACCTGTTACCCCCCCCCCCCTTTCCTCCACTGTCTTGCCTATGTCCCTTGATGACTACTTTCACTTTCCCTCGCTGTCTCATTTCTTGTTCTTCTTGTTTCCCCCCCCTAGTGCAGTGTGGCTAATACCAGGCAAGCACTCAGATACTTGACAGTGAAACCTGCCTTATCAGTTAACAGGCACCTTTCCCTGCCCTGACTGAATAATCAGAGACTGAAAAGGAGCAGAGACTATATCTGTAATTATTCAGGGTATGCATTATGAATTGGAAAGAAAAGGAGGGCCGTAATATTAACTGCCAGCTTAGAGAAATAACAGTTGAACATTTTTGGGATGTAGCCTTGCTGAGAGTTAAGCCATAAAAATGGTCCCACTCTGGTGTCTACAGGGGGGGACACAGGTAGCCTGGCATGTCCAAAAGTAAGAAAATCCATCTACCAGTGGTTTATATCTATATTTTTGCCAGAACCACTCACCAGGCAACGAGCAAAAACTCCCAAGAAGTTACTGGTCAGGGTCAAACATAATCCCTGTAAAAACAGGGAATTGATAATTTTACATAATGTGTTAAGGAGTGTACTTAACTCTTAACTCTTGCAAATAAGCAAATAAGTGCATTTTCTGAAATGCCAAACTATCCCTTTAATATGTAGAGTAACGTTTTTGGGTATCTTTGTGTATTTGAAACAAGTGCTGCACGTCTACTTTGCTATGTCCAATCATTAGTTGTGCTGAGTTGCATGTCAAAAAGAAAATGTTGTGCACTTTTCTCTTCACTGGCAAAAAAAGCAGAATTTAATTCCAGTCAAATCTCAATAGACCGTTCTGTTACCTGAACTTAACACCTGATTTTGTCCCTGAAACTGAATGTTGAGTTATAAAACATTTAAACAGCGAGCTGGGAACAAACTAAGAAAATCATTTATGGTCATCATT
Source organism: Lates japonicus (assembly GCA_033238685.1). Taxonomy (NCBI): domain Eukaryota; kingdom Metazoa; phylum Chordata; class Actinopteri; family Centropomidae; genus Lates; species Lates japonicus. The sequence goes on along the minus strand of BRZM01000037.1, from coordinate 3,767,695 downwards.
CATTGATTGTGGTCCATTTAAAAAACTGGAATTATTTTGTTTGTTTTTTTTAAAAAGCCTCTCAAACAGCAAATACCAGTGAAACTCAAAAATATACACTGCCCACATAGAAATGTGTGTTAATCAGTCATCGGAAGGATTTAAGTTGCCTTTCAAAATTCCTGAAACTTTTTGATTTTTACAATCAGCGATTCAGCAGTGGTGCTAATTAGTAAACCTTTCTAATTTGTCTGTGACTCACATCTCTTTCATCTGAGAGTTAAAGGTTAATTGGTCAAACCATGTCAAGTATGTGATGTCACATGGTTGAACTCAACATATTCTTTGCATCTTCATCTTCACTGAAGCCACACTATAAAGACACTGATGCACATCAACCTCCATCCTGCAAGTATTTCAAGTCACCTTGTAGCTCCAGAAGTGACTTGCAATTCATGTAGCCAAGATGGTGCCTGAGGAATTTTGTTTGGTAGTACTTGTGATCAGGAGAGTCGAAGGCTTTGCTGTGCACAAAGGGCAGACTATTATCGGGTGGGATTAGTGGTTTTCAAAAGGTTCTGTGAAAAATGCTGTTTCCACAGTTCTGAAATTCAACTGCAACGTAGAAGACTGAGCTGGCAAGCTTGTCGTCAGTGGATCATTTGACGGCTGCTACATAGAAAAAAATCACTACTTTTTAATTAATTGTACCACCTGTCAGAAGTGCATGTTTTGGAACTGATTAAAGTTGATATTCTTAGCAAGGCAAATTTTTAAAGGTGCACTTGAAAGTAGAGTTTTGTACCTGTAATCTTATTTTTGTCAAATCGTACATTTTTGTTTGAACCTGTTAACTCTTCATTTTTGAAAGTTATTCAGATATATGCTGGCAGACTTCACTTTTTAATTTTGAACATTTGGTTTCATGCCTGTAAACACTGATTTGAAAAGCTTGCACAGAATTTAAAAATCTCAGGTGTGTTTGCCTGTAAGAGCTTGTTTTACTATATTCGTGGGGTCTGAAAACTGGGAGCCTGCTATACTTGTGGGGTCCAACAGCTTTCTGGGGACCAAAATGCTGAATCTCACATATGTAAATGGATGTTGGTGGTTTAGACTTAGTAAGTCTAAACAGATAGGAAAATTGAACTTTTGACTAATCACTTTCTCTGGAGCTGCTACACCCAGTAAGAGTCTGACAGATTTCTAGCTTTCTGATAGCTGAAAAGAACTAGGACCTAAGTCATTTTCTTAAGAACACTTCATCAGTGAACATAGAAATCTGTAAAAACCCTACAACAGGTAAGCTAAAGGTAGAAGGAAACGTTAAACAGGTAAATCAAAACGTGTTTTTGAATACAAGTTTAAATGTATATGTGTATAAAGATCACATGCACACAGCTCTTTTTTCTCTGACTTTTTGAATAGTGTTGGTGTAGATTTTTGGGGGGAGTTATTCATTTAAACCAGCAGGGGGCGACTTTGCCCATAAATGGTTGAGCCCAACTACAGCTTGAAATTGATGTTAACTCCTTTAAGTGTTTAATTCCATCTTTATTGAGTAGTGTATTTCCAACAGAATGCTGGGTACTGTAGTCATAAATAAAGGGTGGTGTGTTTATTTGATTACACGTTGAAATGCAGCTGCAAAGAAAGACTAATCAGATGTGTTCATAATATCATTGCTGCACCACAGACACAAGGCTTGATTGTAATTTAGTGCAGTGACTGAACGTAACTGTGTGAATCCTCATTATGGTGCAATTAATGATCATCATCTGGACGTGGAGATAAATGGCTCAATTAGCTTTGAGGCTTTTCTTCACGCGGTCTCTTATCCGACCTCCCCAGTGAAGGAAAAGAAACAATAATCAATAGTAATTCCTATAAGGACTCGCAGCGCGTCAATAAACAGCATAATTGGATTGTTATGATTGCTGGTTGTTATTATTGGCTTCTTTTTTGCCACTTTACTTCAAGTTCTCTCTCCGTCTCGCGGTGACATGGCTGAAAAGAGCGCACGCACTCATCGGAGCGTCAGTCCGCGCTCGTGCTTTACACCTCGTCCTCGTTATTTCAAGTGAGCGCTGGGGGAGAGAGGAGAGCAAGCTAGGTGTCTCGTGCGGATTTCACTGAGACAAGGCGCGCGGAGGGTTTAGCTATTAGACCGTGCTTATTTGTGTATATTTTGTCAAGTTTACACACATATACACACACTCAGAGAAACAGAAAAAAGAAGTGCCTGGAGAGAGCGGCGGGGGGAGGAATAACCAAAACGCAACACGTATCCGGTGGGATCCCACTCCTGAGAGAGAGAGTAGCGGCAGGAGTTGGAGCGAGGGGTGCAAGGAAAGGAAGAGGGAGACAGAAGAAGAAGAAGAAGAGGGGAAAGATTTGACGTTTCGCTCGTAACAACGTTTTCAATTAATAAAGAGGAATAATGAGGAACGTTTGGATAATTTTGACCCTCGGCCTGACCGTCGTCCTCTCCGGGGAAAGGGTAAGTTTTTTGGAACTTAAAACGGTGGCGGTGGGAGAGAAAGGCAACTTAGGTCCACGTACGGACCACTCGCTGCTTGTTTTTGCCTGTTGTGTTTGAGAAAAACCCACGGAGCATTTTCAGATTTTCCTTCTTATCTGCATTTTGTGCAGTAAAACGCTGGTGTTATTTGAAAGAATAAGCAGTGAAGCGGATTTTAACAGTAGTTTGAACGTTAAGTTAACGATGTGTGGTTGACCATTGAATATGTGTGCTTGACAACTAGGCAGAAAAAGCCTATTGCTGCCACTTAACACAAGACTTTGGTTATAACAAAAGTGTTAAGGTCATTTTATATACTAAAATACACTTGGCGTAGTCAGAAAGAGCCTGCAGAGGTCGATGTGCTTCTCTTACTACTCGCCTAAAGGTGTTCAGTTAAAGAATTTTAAATTTTTTTTTTGCAACTTTAAAGGGACATGCTTAGTTAAAGTTAAGTTGACATGCTTGTTGCTTAAATATCTCTTTGAAAGCTGAGAAGTAACTGTATAATCAGACACATTTAGAGGGAAATATCACACAAAATAGGAATATATTAGACACTGTGACATCTGAAATGAAGGATACTGACTATTTGGGAGCACAGAGTGAATCTACATGGATTATTACAGCTGTATTACAGTGATTTGCCGTTCAGATGTTGATTCCTGTGAGTCGTGCAGGCTCAGTGCAGTACTGAGTGTCATTCTTATTGGGGCAGTCCACCTTACTAGATAGATAAATCTTTGTTTTGTCTTCTTTTTGGTGTTGAATGATTGTGACATTGCACCCCTAAGCAATATCCCAACTTTCAGTCTCAATTTTCCCTTTCCCCTTCTTATCATCAATAGCAGCCTGATTTAAAACCCCACACGCTGTTGCTCTTGTTCATCCCTTGTATCCAGATACAGGTTCAAGTCAGCGTAGTGCCTTCTGACCGAGCGTGCATCACCCTGCAAATTGGCCGGGTTGTTGGAATGACAGATTTTGGCACTTTCATGTGCGGCCCCTGTCATTATTGTCCCCTCCTGTTGTTTCTCTGTGGGTTGTGACTTGTCGCTTGGCGCAGTGCCTCCTCCTCTGTTAGAGCCGCTTGTCCAATTAGCTGATTCAGACTCTGTTGTTTTAATGACTCATTGTTTTGCATGAGGTCACCCCATGAGTACATTTTTTAACATGTTTTCTGTCATCTTTTTTTTCACACCTGGGCTGTGTATTTGAACACAACACTCAAGCTCTTTATTGAACTCTACATGTGGCTCTACATACACACTGTAGTCACAGTACACAAATGGCAGCCTCAGAAATACCCACAGTGTTGAATAAACAAGCTAAAAGTTTCACAAAGGCAGCATTTATTACAATGGATCACAGTACGAGTACAGTGTACTGTGATCTTCCTCTGGTCACTTCAAGTATAATATCCAGTGATAGTTGGATTATTATTGCTGTTTATTATAGGATTATAGCAGGATTGGCATGCTTGACCATCATCATCCAGATGACTTTACACAGACAATCCATACACACACACAAACAGACACACATACTTTAACCTGATCAATATTTTCCTCCCCTTTATCTGTGTCCCCTGAAGGCCTCAGTGGAACTTGACACGTGACATTGATTCTCAATATTAGCGCTGGTGTTGACAAGTGGTTGAGAACCTGCTCTAGGCACATCTGTCTGTGTTTTAATTAGCCCGTCACATCACAGGGATACAGTATGATACTCAGTGGCTTTTGAAAAGGGAGAGATAAAACTAGCTGCTCCTGGCTTGGCAAAATTATTTCATCACTAAGCTGGAGAACTGATTTGTCACCCACAGTCCTATAAGATCATTTATTCTCCCTTTATTCTTGTGTTTTGATTTGTTTGCGTGGTTACTTAGGGAGTAATGCCTTTTGTAACACTGCTTTGTAGATCTCAAAGCACAGTGGGAGACATGCTGCTGTGTTGTTATTATATCTCTTTGTAGATGAGGTCAGCCTATAGCGAACATGGAGCTGTTAATGCTCTACTCTCTGCTCTCAGACAGGTTTTGTAACGTTTTCCACTCCTCTGCTTCCAAGAACTTTTGTGATGGAGGAGGAAGAGTTTGGCTGGGCTAAGCTAGGCTGCGCTGTATACGCTCAGCTCAACCCGCCCCGTCGTGTTTTCGGTGCACGCCACTCACCAGATGTTGTGGTCTGTAATTTGTGTCATGTTTTGGTGGGAAGCGTGGGTGTTCACCTCCCTTTACATCTGTGATTTACAGGGGGGTTCTGTGAGCTGTCTCGCACTCTGATGCTGGACTCAAAGGAATCACTACAGGGGGAAGGGGGGGCTTGATTTGGTATGAGCTTCTAAGGATAGTTTGGGAAAAAAATGGAGTGTGGCAGAAGAGAGGAGGAGAGGAAAATTGGAGGACAGGCAAGTTCCAGGGATTTTGAAGCTGACAAAAGAAAGATTTCACATATCTGTTTATATTTTCTCTCGGGGCATTTGTTATGGACTGACCCCCATTCATGAGGATGATGCAGGGTGAAAGCCGGTCTTACAAGTCTTTCCTCAAAAGGGCAAGTGAGGTCGGATCGCTTTGATAAACTGCCCTCAAATAGTCAAAAAGAAAAGACACGCTAAGTCCGAGGAAAAACCCTTATATTATTTCAAGGGTGAAAAGGCCAAGGAGCCGAATATAAGACTCTTACTTGAAGCCTTTGATGGCTTTCACGAAGGAGTGGGAAAAGGTGCAGGCTGTGTATTGTCAGGGATGTATTATCTGAGTCCCACAGCGGTATTCAAGTTTCATTTTCTGGCTTGAATGCTAGTTTTGTATCTGCTGATTTGGTGGTAATGAAATGAACAGCACAGACACACACACACCAACCTTCCTCTAAACTTAAGGCCATCTAGTGGACGGCTCACACTTGTAGCAAAGTGCACACATCCACAGACATCATTCACTCCCAGGTCGACCAAGACCAAATAACCCACACTGCTATTTCTTTAAGATAGACTGATATGAAGGCTGTATGAATCTTGAAAGCATGCTATTTTCCACCGCTCTTGATGTTTTTTTAAATCCTCCTGACATCCTCTCCAAGGCTACTGAGCTCAGTGCAATGCTTTACTCATTTTGTTGCACAGCACAAGGCTTTCACAGCCTGAATGGGGTGTATACATTGGAGAATTCCTCTCATTTCTCCAGTGATAAAACAAATATGCTTCATCTTAAGCTCTTCATCTCCAATGTATATTATGACAAAATATTTGCCCTTTTTTCCATCATTCTTTATTCAAGAGAAGGAAATATAAAGGGAGAAGGACAGCAAGGAGTAATATACAAGGATAACAATGACCAAATAAAGAATGTAATAAAAGCTACAGTATGAGAGGGTAATGATAGAGCAGAAAAATGAAAGAAGAGGAGGCCATATGCTGTGCTGTGACTGCAGCTTCCCCTGCTGTATATTTAATGATGCTCTTTTATTTTTGCATTAACCCAGGATTCCTCAAACTGAAGACCCCCCGCCCCACCCACCACTGTGTGCATGCAACTGCTTGTGGTTTGTCTGCCTGTGAAAAAGCCACTGCTCTCCATTTTATCTTTCTAATAAATTGGGCCACTGACACACATGGGAACACTGAGTTTCTTTACTCCACAGAGCAACCCACCTCCTCACTAGTGTCCGGCCCTTCAGGGGGTGCAATTCACTCTGTCCCTGCCTGCCTAGCATTATGCAATCGCTAATGGACTCTACAGAAGGCAGGAGGCAAGGGCTGCTGGACCACTGAAAGCACTACAGAAACCACCACCTCTCCTCCTCCCCCCCTTTTCCCTGAATCCATCCGTGTCCACGCATGAACTCTTGTTTTGTCACCACGCTGGCACACGCATACAAGCAGATAAACACACACTCACGCACGCAGTCTCATGCCTCCCTCCGTGTTGCATTTCTTTTTCCCCGTCCCTCTTTTCTACATTGCTCCGGTCTTCTCTCTGCCAGCACGGTCAAGATGCTGACTGTCATTACCACAGTGTCTTGGATTGGACTGAGAACAGTGGCACAGTATTTCCTCTCCAGGCAGCTGGAAGGAATGAGGGGAAAGGATTTATGTTTTTTTTTTCACACAAGATGCACCCCATTTTTTCCTTCCCCTTTCCCTCAAAATGTGAGCGCTTGCATTGAATTTGCTAACATCTGCAGGACATATGTGCATTTAAAAGAAGCTGCCTTCCTCCCTCCCCCCTTTCTCCTCCACCTCCTCCTCTCTCTTGTTGACGAGTTGGAGGAGGCTCGTACTTTGGCAGCAACCTGTGCATACTAGTAAAGACTCACAAACAGTCAAACTCTTGTTGACTGTGCATGTATTTTGTGTGTGTGTTTGTGCACCCATGCCTTTTTTTTAATGTCCCTGTGGGTTATGAGTGTGCACGAGTTTATAGCCACATGTTTAAAATACACTGTCGTCCCAGCCGCCGAGGCATAGGGAAAACACATTAAGGAGATGTGGCTGCAGCAAAACCAGTGACAGCAGCACTGGTTTATGCTGGGCCACAGCCACCTTTGCTAGCAGACGTATGCAGCAGTAAACAACAGAACCTGCGAGTGCATGTGGAAATCAGGATGAAAATATTTAGACACACTAGACCTGGAACATTACTCTCTCTCCCTTTCTTCCTCTCTTCCCACCCCCTTTCTTCCCGTTTTTCTTCTATTTAATTAGCTTAGCAAATGGAAACTTCCTTGGCAGGACTGTGGTGGAGGGGATTGTGGTTGTGACAAAGAGAAATGGGGAAAACCCTGTGTCAGGACGTCTGTTTTCTTCCTTTCTTTCTCTCTCTCCCCCTTTTTTTTTTTTTTTTTCTTACTGCTGCTGCCTTCCAGTTTTAGTCGGCAGGAGGAAAGGGAGATGAAGGAAAAGGGAGTGGGGGAGTGTGAACCCTGCCTCCCTTTTGGTGTTCAGGTTTTTCCCAGGCCAGACAGGACCTGCTGCATGAGGTGTGAGAAGTGTCTAACTTGGCAGGGGGTGAAATGACAGAGACAGACCCAAGTGGTAAACAGAGTGCCACTAATGGTATTTGGTGTGTAACTACTGCACTGGTCTTCTTTGTGAACAGTTTGTTAGAGTTTTAGGAATCAGCCTCTGCTGTTAACTTTTCAATTACTTTGAGAGATGTTTTGTATTTTATATGTGATTTGAAAAGAAGGCCTGGCTCTTTTGAATTAATGTAGCATGCAGCATGCTGTTATCAAACTATTGTTTTTTCTTCTTTTGGTTGACCAGCAGTCAATAAAACCAAATGTATTCTCTTTACTATCATGAAAAACAAAGAAAAGCAGCACAGCTCAACGGTCACAGTTGAAAAGTCAGAACCAGGGAATTTGTGACATTTTTGCCAGAAAAATGTCTTAAATGATTAATTCATTATTAAAGTAGTTGCCCATTTGGCTGATCTATTCATTTTTTCACATCTAATCTTAAGCTAATTGAACAACTTACACTGTGTATTGGATTTTAGGTGGCTCCGCATTTATGAACAGCAGAATTTCTGGGTGGGAGGGCTAAATATTACTTGCAAATATCTTATGTTTGGTTATGGTATCTATAAGACTTATACACAAGCTCCATTAATGTATATGTATTAACTCTATGATTACTCTAGTAAAACTTGATCACATTTATACATCACAGCAGTATCATAAAACCTAAGTTTGGTGCTGGGATACAAATCCAGGATGAGGATGTTAATATGCAGTAATGCAAATGGAACAAACCTTGCTTTTTTTTTCACACACACTTCACACAGTGATTGTCGACGTGTGCAGAGGTGACAGTGTATATAGGCTCTAAATGCCTCTCTCACATCTTTGTTTTCTCACAGTTTCTTTTGTTACCATGAATGCCTTTGAGGAAAGATTGTCTGAAAATGCGTGCTATTATGTGTTCCTTTACTTTGAGAATTTTTGAAATAGCTAGGGCTGCCACCCAATATTTACAACCGAATCTTGTCTTAAAATGACTGAACCACAAAACTAACTGTGATGGAAGTAGATACAGTGATGGAAACGAAGGGCAGAGAGACACTGGACAGCGCGAGGCAGGGCAGCGTGACTCGTATCTGTTGGCCGTTGTGATACTCTAAGCTCTGGTGTCTGACTGACGGCACTGTCAGCAGCCCGGCAGGAGAGACACTCTGAGGTGTGGTAGGATTTCATAACTGAGCTATGACCAAGACACCAACTTTTATATTCTCTGACTGTGTGGAAATGTGATGTTTTCAGTGAAAACAGAAATCATCACTGAAACACGAATCGTTCAATCTCCATACAGAGTCAAATCCTTGCTGTTTGGTATAATTTATAGTGTTCACTGAAGTCAAAGCACATGAAAATCATAGACATTGTTGCTGCAAATCGAAACTGTGATATTAGACTGCTTTCCCTGTTCCTCCAACTAAGACGAATGTTTTTCCTCTACAGCTGTATTAAATGTCATTAGCGTAGATTGTGGTCAGTTCAGGTTTTGTTGGTTCGCTTGTTAAAGGATGAAGTGAAATCAAATGCCGCTTGTGAAGCCGTCTCGGTTAGACTTTGTTCTGCTGAATCGATAATGACTTGAGTGGCCAAATTTCTTCCATCTGTACACTATCCAAAAAACTGTGGATATTTGAAGCCATGATGTCAGTGAGGTTTTTTTTTTCCATCCAACTCCCAAGATTGCTGTGGAAAACGGCAAGGCACATTTAACACATCTGTGCTCACTCATATTTACGAGCACGCTTTATCGTCTCCAAAAAAAGGCGCCAAATTGATATCTGTGCTGGCGTTCCGCCCAAGCAGAGAAATGCACTTCTAACGTCTGTTGTTTCCATTATTTCCCCCCGTCTCGAGTCAAAACAGCACTGAATGAGCTAAAGTGTGTAAATCATGCTTTCTATGCAGGGTGTATCACCAACCACAAATTATACTCCATGCAGTCACTTAATTTAGAGCTGTTTTCATGAGAAAACTGAGAGATTCCAGTGGGTATTTGGGAAAGCTGATGAGCTGATGAGGGAAATTCATTAGTGAACTCCCCACACAGCACATAGCACTTTTTTCTCTAAATGCATGCTGGTGTATAAACTCATCTCATTTTAGCAAAAAGCAGTGACTTAAAAGCCTGCAACTGAATGTTCATGAATATTCATTACTGAGATGTGAGAAGAAAAACAGGAAGTGGATGTGTTTGCTTTCCTGTCTCCATGTGGGTCGTCTCAGTCGACTCCTGAATACTTCCAGCTTTTAATAATTTCCTCATGAGCACATAACCTGTAATTTAATAATAAGCCAGTTTTTTCCAGGCTTAGAAAAATGTGCATCCATCTCCAACACTCCACATTCTCAGCAAAAACAAACATTTGAGTCTTCAGCAGTATTTTCGTATCCTAGTTTTTAATCCCAGTTTAATTTCAGGCAATGGTTGTTGCTGGCTCTGCAGAGGTTTGCCTCATTTCCTTATTTTGATTTGGAGGAACCATCATGACCCTGGTATCTGCATCCAGATGTTCCTGTATACTGTTGTGGCAGACATCCGATGTTTGAAAGTCTAAACTATGACCACATCATCAAACAGTCGGTCCAGACAGTGACTCATACTGTAAGACGGAATGAGCTAAGAGGGGTGAAAAACAGGGGAGCAAATTATTTTAAAAAAAAAAGAATACTTGGAGTTGAGTTTCATTCGCTAACGATCACAATGAGAGCCTTTTCACACCAAGTCTGAAACCAATTTACAGTCCTTAATCTGAGAAAACAGGTGAAATGATTTACTGCAGAAAAAGTAACACAACATAGCTCTTCCTGTGAAGGAGCCGTAATCTCTACAGCCTCAGTGTTGTTTTTCTTCCTTTACTTTTACTGCTTGCTGCTAGCTTCTCTTTCTCTAAATATAAATATTGTGGAGATTTTCAACAAACTTTAAATCACATGCTGTGCAAAATAAATGTTAGGACAGCTAGAGCTGGCATGTGCATCAGCAAAGATTCTCCAGCTTTTCAGTAATTTGCTGCCATGTGTTTTTACTCTGAATCTGCTGTCCTGCTCTGGAAAGATCATGTGTACAGAAGCTACAAACATTTATATAGTTATTGTTATTGGTCACTCAAGAATTTTGAATAAAGCCACCATGTTCAGAATACCATAGATATGAGTGTATTTTCCTTTTAGTTTGCTTTTGTTTGTGTGTTGTTTCTCGTTGTGTTAACCACAAGATGATGTGGTGTGAAATGACCTTAAACTGAGACTTTGTAACTTCAGTTAAGTTCAGTTTACTATCACATAAGATGAAGAACAGCAGTAAATTTTCACATAAGCAGAAAGCATCAAATGTGTGGCATTTATGCAGAAAAAAAGGTTAAACGATGATCTAAATGGTTGCTGATTAATTTTCTGTTGTTCAAGGGTTACTAACTCTAATTTCAGTCCAAATCTTATCATGCCACATACTGTCTCTCTACCGTGGCCGTTAACATGATCAGAGGCACTAATGTGGTGAATCTACCGGGCGAGTTAATCTTTACTAATGCATTCTGTTAACAGCCATCTGTGTTCTCAACGCTGACTGTAAAACCCTTTCAGCAGAGCACTGCACGGCATTCAGCGCCCCAGCAGTCAGTCCTCCATTACGCCGAGGGATTGGGTTTATTATTCAGCCCAGAGAGGCTTTAGACCAGAGAAACCGTGTCAGATGGAATCCATTTTGATTTTAAATGCAAATACCGCTGACACGCTCATCGCCGGTGCTCTCCTTATAGGGCACGACCACACAGCCCTGTTGATGGGTGGAAAATTTCAGGGAGAGATCTCTAAACAAACAGAGGCTGGCGGTCAAAATGCGTCATGTCCACAGTCATGGTACATGGTTGACCTTTTGACCCCTTTACTGGAAATCTATTTTTGCATGGTTGACTGCGTTTAGGTTGCAGGCTTTACCATGCCTGGGGTTTGGATATTTGAAAGTGAATATAATCCAAAAATTCTAAGCACATTATTACTTTCATAATAAAAGCTTCCAATGGACTTTTAGAGGACATACTATGCACTAGCTTTTATATCATCATCACTGACACTCTGTCTCTGTCGCTCTTTGGTTTTCTCTCTCTTGGTCTTCTGCTCTTACCCATCCTCTCAGGCTCTCTCCGTCTTACTTTCCACCCCCCCACCCCCAAAAAACATAAGCCCTCTTGACAGTGACATCAGCCAAGGTCACTGCTTTACTTATAATCCGTATCGTTTCCATGCTATGGTTAAACCGGTTTTCATGGTATAATGGAGGCAGGCTGGCAGGGTGCAAAGCTTGATTACTTTGATGATGATAATTTGTTTAATCAAGTGATTGGGTGGCTGAGTGGAATGGCTGCATGACCGCTACTCTCCAGACTCAGCAGGATATCCTCTCTGTCCGGACAGCCAACAGACGCTGGAGCCTCCTGGCTTCCCAACACAGTCTCTATAGGGGTTTTCAGATTCATCACAAAGAATTAAAAAGAGAATGAGGGATCTACAGAAGCTTTAAACAGCTTTAAGTCTCATAACTTTGTGGCTAATGTAATTGACTGCTTCCTATACTAGTAGTGCCGTTCACAGAAGCCTTTTAAAAGTATCTAGGCAAACATGGCAGCAATATTTCCTCATTTTCTCAGTGTCACTGTTGAACTCAAACTTAAAGGTACCCTGTGGAAATTGAGAGCAGCACTAGCAGTGCTCTGTAGTGATGTTTTTATAAGTGGGTCCCTGTTTTATTTATGTTGCGAACATGCACATGCAAAAAACGCAGGCGGCATCAAACACTGCTGGTTTTCCACGATTCCACTAATGGACCATTGGTCGTGTTAAAGCACACGAGAGAGAAATAATACTCTTAGCTAATAAAAAGAGATGTAGGATTTAACAGTTTTTTTAAATTGGCTTTCCACATCTTTTATGAAGAGAATTTAAGAACTGTTAAGGTGAATGTAAACCTATTTTTTGTTTGTTTATAAGAAAAGTCAACAGGGCAGCTTTGAGGAAGAGAAACCTTTCTTAATTTTTCTAGTGTTAATAATAAAGTAGCATTAAGATTAGTGCTGCAGCAGGTGGTTATTTCTATCATTCCAACAGATAAAACTAAGAAATGTTCGGCATTTCAGCTAGTAGAAATGCTAGTAGTGATGACTTTCAATATGATGAATCAATTATCAAATGAGTTCTCTGTGTTTCGTGTTCAGGTGTAGTTTCAGTAACAGTATTAAACCCAGCCAAAAAAAGGGGATTTCCACTGATTTTACACATCAAAATCACTTTTTGTCATGGAGAGAATGACTCAGCCTGTGAAAATATCATTGTATAATGTCTGCCTTGGCTCTGGAGGGAGTTTTGTCAAGTCTGAGAAAGTATCTTGGCTTGGACTTAGAAAGTCTGTGTTAGAAGCTAGAGGCACAGAGAAAGAAATATGGATGTTTACAAGGCAGGAAAAGTCTAACAAAACAATACAACTGAGTTACAAAAAAACTCAATATCTTGGCCTCAACTGCAGAGATTTGGTTTTTTCATCTCTTTTGAGACCTCTAACATTTTGAAATTTGAATAATAAATTGCTGAAATACTCTGTTTTGATCATCACAGTTCCACTGTCTATGAGAAAAGAGGTCTGTTCTACATCCCACAATATAATAACAAGCCATAATGACTACTTTTATAATCTGAGAGCAGTACACAAGTTGTTGTAGTGTTTTTTTTATATCCATAACTACAGTTACTTTGGCTCTGTCCTGCTTTTAAGATTCATTTTCAATAGTGAGTGTAGGGTGACACTGTGGCATCCTGCTTTTACAGTGCGTATCTGATGAACCCCACTAACCTCAGCACATCTGTATGTGGCAGACAGAGCTGCCTACACATTCACTGCAACACCACACAGCTCTTTAGAGTCTACTGAAGATGCCTTTTTGAAGATGATTGCTCGCTGTTGCAGCCTCTGCTTTTGTTTAGTGTGGTTGCACTCGTCTATGTGTGACTTTTGTGACCACAAGAGGCTTTATGACAAGTTTTCTTAGACCTGCAGTGAAAAGCTGCTGGAAACATCTGTTGCGTGGTGGGTTTTTGATAGAGGCTCCTCTTTAGTGCGGGATGTGCCACCACAACCTCTGCCTCCCAGTTTTCTTATCATGTCTGTTGAGAGATGAATCTTTTAAGTTTTCATGTGCAGATATCATTGATTAGAGCTCAGTGTTTCATCTCTCTTATTGTTTTCAAAGGTTCCCTGTGCTGTGCAAATGCTGTCTCTTAACTTGTCTTTTGATTTTTTTTCCCCTTACAAGAACTCATGGTGCCTCTCTTGAGAGCTCAGCATCCCCAGCCTGTCTGTAAGGAGGTCGTAAAGTAAAACCTGGAGCACAGGGTGGAGCGTCAGTTGGCCAGCATCTTGTGTTGTTTCAGGACCTTTCAGGAAAGCCAGACTGCAGTCTTCAGAAACCACACATTCTTGCAGAATTACAGCACAGGGAAAGAATTGGGAAAGGCCGTGTAGTGAGCTAGGGAGCAGAGGTTTGGCAGACACATTAAAAGCCATTTTTAGCTGCAGGAGTTTTGTTAGCGATCTCTGTCCTGCATCCAAAGCAGGGCGAGCGAGTGCACACAAAAAAACCTGCTCTCTTCTGTGAAAGATTGGGCTCTTGCTAATTGTGTGTTCTCTCAGCTGAAAGTGTGTTTTCTGTCTTGATAAACTGGCACTCTTTCAAAGTCCCAGCTTATTCTTCCACAAAGTCATTAAAGATTGAAAATGCAGTCTAGCTGTGGCAGAAGTACTGGGCCTATTTTGGTTGCCAGAATTCAATTATTTACATAGGATGGAACATGAATAAGAATTTCACCTGATCATTTCCAAACCAGCCAGAGGCTACAACACTTCTGAAAAGATTACTCATGAAATATCCCCAAGAAAGCAAGACAGGGTGATTGTGTTACATCATTAGGGAGGAACACCTCATCCTTTCAAGTAGGAGAGTGTGATCTTACTAAAGTTTAACAGACTATAAGAAGCAGGCAATCCTCACAAGAGTCTTTCCAGTTACAGGCCAATCAAAGCTGAACTGCAACATATAATGGACCCTGGAGGATATCGTCCAGAATGATGTGAGTTGTTTACTCATATTTCTGAGCTTACTTGTGGGCTCTCTGTTGTTTGGTTGATAAGAGAAGAATGCATCTGGCTCGCATATGCAAGACATGGAAGTGTTTTTTTTTTCTTTTGTTGTGGAGCAGTTGGCTTCGCAGCAGAACTGAGCGGCCCTAGCTCCAGTGTTTCTGTCAAACATCATTCATATGTGAAACACACAGATGTACATTAGAAGGGCTTCTTCTTTGCGTGATTGGTGTTTGATCCCCAAGGCCGGCTGTATTCTCCAAACAAAATCCCATTTGTCATTTCACACTTGTGATGAAGTAAAGGAAGTGCTGGAGTTTTGCCTAGAATGCTGCTGCATGCACAGACCAATCCTCTAGTTTTAGTATATATTTATGTCTGATTTTGAAAAACTTGCAATGTGATATATGACAAAGAAAAAAAAAACAGAGAATGTTTGGCATTTTTGTTTGTAAAATCACTATTAATAATTATTAATAATAAATCATCAAAATTGTTGCAAATTATTTTTTTTAGCAGCTCAACTAATCGACTAATCAGCTTATCATTTCGCTTTATTTGCAAGCTGTGCCTGCTGCTGCTGTAACATGCCAGTAAGTGAAACTGGCATTGCCACCATGAACGTGACAGACGTTGAGTTGCAGCGAGTTCGCTCATCTTTGCACGCCAAGTCAGATTTAGTTTGGACTACACTGCTAAGAGGTCTGAGATGCTCTGGAGCCACAGCAGGCTAATCTTCAGCATGTGCTAACTTAATCTCAGGTGACTTTCTAACACTGTTAATCCACACAGGTAACAGTGTGACAGTGGCTTCATGCTTCCCACTTCTCCACAGCAGGAACATCAGGATTTGCAGTGCAAATATTGTGGGTATATTAGTGTGACTGTACAATCACTGCTTCAGCTACAAGTGAAGTGTCAATGACTATGTTGTTTAAACTAATCCTGGTTTTACAGGGTTCACTGGGTTTATGGGTGCACATTACCAATGTAATAATCAACCTCAGTATTTGGCTCACAAGTCCTATGTTGGTGGGCCTTTATAGTACTTGAAACTTGCGGCAGGAATTAAACCTGTACTTCAGTAATAATGCCAAGAAAACATCACTGTACTTTGAAGGGAATTCCTGTGCCAGTGTTTCAAGATATTTTTGTTCAAAGTTTCAATATTGATGGAGACTAGAGATTAAAAAACCTGTGTGGTTGTGGACCCTACACTGAGTCTGGCACGCAGCTCAGCTCATGCACCCATAATTAGACAGTGTCATTAATGGGCAATTACATGAGTCATGCTTAGCCCACGTTAGAGCCAGTCACTGTTCACGCTGGAGTCAATTGAGAAGTGTTTTTTTTTTCTTCTTCTGTGATTTCCATCTCCTCCATCTTTGGAGAGAGCTATCCTGCCACGGAAACACTTTTCTAATGTTTTCTCTTATCTTCTCTTCTTGACCTATTTTCAGGATTCCTCTCTAATGAAGATTTTAATACCCAATTATACACCCTGCAGCCCTGACTTTAAATCTTGAAGGCTAAAATGTTTAAAGGATAGGATCAGGATGTCTGTATTCAGGCCCCAAACGGACATTGCAAGAGGTTTTGCTTGCTGTAATCATTCCTGCTGTCAAGATTAGCTCTTAATAGATCTGTTTCCAAATAATTTTTAATGGTAAGTGACAGGATAATGTAATGTAAAAATACACTGCAAGGTTTATCTGAATATGAAGCTCTAGCAGTCCGAGCTAGACAGATCAAGTGGGTATCTTCCGAAGTTTCAGTCTCAATGCAAGATTACAGTTAAAAATATTGTGATGATGTGTCACTGAATGTGCTAGCTGTCACTGGTTGGTATCACATTTTGCCTTGGCTTTGAATAAAGGAGGATTACAGTGTCTTTGGACAGACATTTTTTTCTAAGGCTTAATACAGTAATGACCTGACCTGTACATCTACATCTGCATCCATCCAACGTGATCATGTGACATGGTGGCCCAGACTGGATTAGAACCAGAGGACAAAATCCTCTTCAAGCATAACAATGCAACGATGGCGAGGATTCTCACTGGATCACTAAAGAAATAATGCACACGTTGCTTTAATGTAGTTGGCTGTAGTTTAGGTTGAAACTTGATCTAGTTGATCTGTGACCTACTGTATGTTTAGGTCACATTGTATAAAACTGTATGTGTTATTTTCTGGTCGTAGTATAACAGGAAAGCTACAATTACATCTGTAATTGAATAATTTTCATGCTGTATTTTTGTGATTATCAATCTTGAAAACATAAAAATGTAATTTAAGATTATTTCGAGCTGTCAGGAGTCTGCTGCTTTGTGAGTGAGGGTGGTGAGCAGACAGACACAAGAGGAAAATATGACAAAGAAATAGCTTGTTAAAACATAAGGCAAATTGATACTGTTGAGAAATGACAGCCAAACCTTTGTCAAGATCCAAAACATTGGTCAGACTAAACAGCTAATTTGTCTCACTGAATAGATGGCTATGGTACAGATTTAATTATACAATCACCACACTGGCCTGTCGTAACTCTTAATTTTCTTGTTCAGTTTTCATGCTTTTCATCTTATTTAATTGATATCTTTCACTGTTAGACTAGTTATGTGCAGATGCATTTTCTTTTAAGATTTTTTTTTTTCCAAAATAAAAGACTAAATGTCAACAGTCTTAAGATGCTCCAAACCATTCTGCACATTCTATTTAAGACATTTAATTAGCAAAATTTGAACACATCTCAGATCTAGGCTACAGGTTGACTTGTAGACCTGGTGCTCCAGTAAGTGTCATGCCAACAATTAAAACACACACACACACACACACGTATGCCAGTACACATACAAACACGCTCACTGCTGGTCAGGATTAGCCCAGGATAATGGGATCAGAGATCACCACCTGCCACCCTTCTCCCGTCATCTCATCCCCCCTTTGCCTCTTTATTCCTTCTGTTTATCCGTTCCTTAAATCATTACTGTCCCCTTTCTCTCCTTCGTCCCCCCCTTCTTTCTGACAGTTATAATGCGCGTGACTTCTTTCATTAACCTTCCTCACCATCTTTGCTTCCTCCTTGTCATTACTAACACATCATCCCAGCTAGAAGTGATTGCAATAGAGTGTTTGCCTCGGCTGGGAGAGGAATTTATCCTTGACCTTTTTTTTTTTTTTTAAACCATCCTGGATCTTATTTATTTTTCTGCAACTTCCCAATCCTCCTCTTTTCTTTCTTCTTCCTCCCGCACCCATGCCTTTCTCCCCCATCACTCCCATCATCCCTTTACAGGTTCCTCCCCTCACACTGTAGTCCTGTGGCCCTGCTGACTCCCTTGAGTCCAAATCCTCTTAAGGGAAAAGGCTTGGATAGGAATTCAATCGCTGCACCACAAGGATTGAACCAGATCAGCCAACAAAGCGGCAAAATCGTTCTCCTCCCTCTCGCATGCCTCTGCCCCATCTGCCTCTCTCTCTCTGCCTCTCTCTCTCTTTTTCCCCTCTGGCTTTCATCTCAGGTGATAAAGGCAGAACTGGCAGCAGTGAGAGATTGGCGTGCTGGATGGAGGAATGTGGCACATCATCAGTTTTTTTCCCCCTGCACACTGATAAGTGCATAAACGGCCATATGTATTAACAGGAACGAAAATATGGTGTATTTGAGTGGTTATCTGGATTTCCACTCTTCTAGTTATATGTTTATGTTGCAACCATTTATTCATGTCATCTAAAATGCTCTAAGTAAATGGATAAGACCAGGTTTTAGCTGGCAACTGGCAAATCACTGCAACTTTTGGGAGGAAATTATAACTCGCCTCAAATTCCCAACCTGTGTCCGACATCTCCCTCCCCCCTCTCCCATCCATCTGCTATATCTTGTATTTTATGTGCTGAGGAGGACATAGGGAACAACTTTGACCCCTCTAGGCCTCCAGAGAGCTTTCATGTGGTGGTGTTAATGATCTGGCAATGAAGAGCTCAGGGGCTTTCTTTTCTGTTTTTGGCAACAGATTGGTCAGAGACAGACGTACATAGACCCAGAGACGCTAAAATGGGGGGGCTGGACTATATTAAACCTGAAACGGTTTATGTAGTTTATCCATCAAAGCAAACACATGCACACACTCACTCACTCATTCACTCACTCACTCACTTTCTTGTACATACAGTATGTGAGCACAAAAGATGCATGCGTGCATAAAGGCTAAACACATAGTCATACACACTTTGCCCTGCGGGACTTTTATAACACCGGCGAAACACACAAGCTTTTAAAAGGCTGAGTTGATGGAAACCATGGCCCTTTCATTGACAAAGTGACAGAGAAAACCAGACCGTGTAAGGTGTGAGAGACATGTTTTGTGACATAGAGCACTAGAGGATTGTGTAGCTGGCAGAAGCCGCTAACAGCAGAAACCACTGACAATACATCCATTCCAGAAAAGAAAGAGGAAAAAAAATCTGTTTATTCAGTTTCCTGACAACTGAGCAGCTAATTGGCCTCTCTTGTATTGAATGAAATGTTTTTAATTTGCGCTTTCATTTGACAGCTGAAAGTGAATTGACCCCGCACCTTGATTGTTATAAGACAAGTTGATTAGCTTAGCACTTAAGTCTGGAGCACATGATCGGTGATTAATGACACTGACCCCCTTCTGAGCCAGAAGCTATGTGCATGACATTGTTTGAAAGATTAAGGTTACTGAGTTTAAAACAATTAGCAGCTCCCCCTTTAAGTTAGACATTATGTGTACAAAGAGATTGACCTGGAGAACACAAAGACATTCAGTGTACGCCATTTTTTGCGTGTAATTTTCATGACCAGCATTCGGCAGTACATGAGCAAATGTGCAGTTCAAGAACAAAGAGTGCAAGTACAAAGCATGCAAAGGCATCATGGAACAAATGCACATACACAAAGCCTAATTATAGTGATAGGGTTCAAACAAAACACATTCCAGTTCAGTGTGTGTGTGTGTGTGTGCGCTTTGTTGACAAAGTGCAGTCAGCAGTGCAGATCACAGGGCTCTGACTGACCCCACGTGCCTTTCAGGTGATCATGATATTGTATACTGTGCATGTGTGTGTATATAACGTAGTATAGCGAGTCACACACACGCACTCTCTTTCATATATCTACAAATATTTGCATGTGAACACAAATATTCATTTCAGTGGACTTGTCCAGCAGCAGCACCTGTGTTAGTGCTGGAATGGTTGATATTGTAGGCCTGCTGCAGCTTGAAAGACTGTATTCATCCCTTTCCAGAGCACTGACTGACACACTGGCGACCTGATGGAGGGTGTGTGTGTGTGTGAAGAAGAAAGAGAGAAGGCCATGTATGTGCATACTATATGACCACGGGTCATTGCGTAGGCCAAAGCAACATACTTTATAGTTTGTGTGTTCATGAACATGTGGCAGCTCATCTGTTGAGTGTGTACATACATGTTTGAGGTGTGTGTGTTTATGTGCTCGAGGCAGTGTGTACAGAAAGTGTGTTTTTGCCCGTGGCACAGGTGTGTGTATGCACAGCAGAGGTTTATATAACCAACAGTGTGATAGATCTCAGCTGGGAGCCATGCAAAGCTTTTGAAGTCTTTACTGTTGGTGACTAATGGTAGCTATATTTATGTAGGAATATGTTTTCTAATGCAAATAAAAAGTAATTCTATTCATCTGTCAATCCATGTGATGTCTGATCTATAAAAGCAACGTAACACTTAATATATACTGCACACACACAGGAGCCTGGTTTCAAACCCCTTTTACCTCCCACAGTTACGTGGTTCTGCTGTGACCATTAAGGACCATTTGGCAGCATGTCACGTCAGCAGTAGTTTATGCCAAAGAGCTGAACATTTCAAGAAATGAAGAGAAGTGGTCAGATATCAAAGTCAAATGTCAAGAGTGAAGTACACCAGTGGTGCCACCACTTCAGGGTTCGAAGGGCGTGGCGTCTCACTTCTATAATTGGAAAGCGTCCTCATCAGTGGGGCCACAGGTCTGGCAGTGACTGAGGAACTACATTATTCTGCATTAGCCATCAATATGGGGCTGCAATTAACAACCATTTTCATAAATCAAAATGTCAGAAAATCATGAAATGACCATCACAATGTCCCAGGCACTGTGTTTTTTAAACTGCTGGTTTATTGATACTCAAAGGCAAGATATTCAATTTATGAAGATAAAAAAAAGAAAAAATTCAAATACTCATATTTGAAAAAGATTGTTGCGACACATTGGTATTTTGCATTTGGCAGGGGTTAATTTTCTGTCTAGCCACTAATCAAGTCATCAACTCTGCTTTTGTACTAATAAAGACTGGCCAATAATGCTGATGAAGAAAATCTTAACAGTAAATACAATATACCATAGGTTTTTTTTTTAATGTTAAGCTTCCACTGAGTGGTGTTCTGAGCATTTTCATCCATCCGCCCCTAACTCCTCTTAGCAGGCTGTGTCAGGACGTAGAGATAAAGAGATGGCTTTCTCCTGCGCTCCCTTACTGATGGTCTTGGCACCCTCTAACAAGTATTCCTCCCTTCCAGCTTTTAAACCAGAAGAGTCTGCCTGTCTGTCGGCTGCGGCAGCAGCTGAACACAGTAGGCTTCAGATCTGGGCCACATGCTACTCAGCTGAACCACAGCAGAGGCCTGCATCAGGGAGCAGGACGCCTGTTAATTGAAGGTAGATAACAGTAACGTGCAGTTAAATAGGGTGGATGTATACTTGAGCATTCCTGCTCGCTGGGCTGAGTATTACATAGGAGCATGAAGATGAGAATTCCTATTATCCTGGCAATGACCCGGGGATGTTATACAGACTCTGTGTTCTCCTTTCTCTAAAATACACCGCAGCTCCTGGGAGAATACCTGCTAAGTTAGCAGCATGACTATTAATTTCCTGCTCTTGCATAGACAAAAGGCTAGAAGGTCTCATAGGTATGCACCTGTGGGCTAAAAGTTGAAGCCTAAGTGTGTATTAATGTGATGCGGGTGAAGGTAGAAATCTGATATTTTTGGGGCCAAGGGAGTGAGAATGCTGCACCAATGTGAGGCCAGATGCCTGATTGGTTTTGTATTATATTAAGAGTGAGTGGAGAATGGACCAGGGTCACTGAGACCTTTCTGAGAGAATAAGCTTTTGTCACAATGCTAATGCTCTCCCAGGTTAAGTGTACGTGCAAGGTTAGTCATTTTCAGCTACAATTTGCTGGCACATGAGGAAAAAAAAGAAACAGGATAGAGCTCTAGTCCAACTAAAGGTTGTCATGAGGCAAGAGGTGGCTATTAATTAAAGCAGGAAACTGATGATGTCTATGAAATTTGTCTCTAAGAGTGTGTTTGTGCAGTTCTGGTTGTGTCAGCTGTAAATCATAACTGCAACTTTCAAACGTCCTCTGTTGTTAACGCTTTTCTTCTCTGTCTGAGCTGATTTGAAAAGGACACTTACACAAGCGCAGGTTCCATTGGGCAAAGTCCTTGGAACTGGTGGATAAAGCTCACAGAAGTTATTTACTAAAAATACAGTGAATATCAGAGCTAAAACAGCTGCTCTCTCTCAGAGTAAACTGAATTGAAACTCAGTCAATTAGTCTATTATTCGATTAGCTGATCAACAGAAAAATCATCTATCTATCTAATTTGTAATTTCATTAATGTCATTTTGCATGAAAAAGAAAATCACAATTTTGCTTTACAAAAAGCTAAGCCAAACATTATCTATGGTAATAGCTACTGACCCCAAACTAAATATTATTTGGTTTTTTGAACTTTTTTTGGTTTTTGTGCTCATTTTCTGACATTTTAGGAAGAAGTTAATCACTAATGAAAATGATCATTAATTATAGCCCTGTGAATATATATATTTTTATTTAAATATAGTAAAAGCCTCATGATGTCCTATTCTACTCATCAATGTCAGGTCACAAAATATCAAATTCAATCCTTGAACTTCACCAATCCTCAAAATATTTTACATTTACAAGATTAAATTTGTAGATTTATATTTGTAGTATAATTAAGACTCTTATAGCAGCAGCAGCGGCATCATTAGCTTTCAAGAGAATGATGTCAGCAAAGTCTAAATAGTAGTTACACTTTGTGTACAACCAGGAATAGGACAGCTGCTTTAAGCCTGTACATAGGAAGCTCATTTGTTTGATTTGTACATTCATGTGTGTATTTTTCAGGATATGAAAACATGGAATCTGAAAGGTCGTATCACTTAACAGTTAACCACTGAATGGTCGGTTTAGGTTAAAGACAGTTCCTCTTCACAGAGCTGACTGTTGTAAAAACTCTCTCCAGTTATCATCTCTTGTTAAACAAGGCTCTACTTATTCATACAGCTGCTCACATTTGTGTGTACATGGCCAACTCCATTTTGAGTCCCTGCAAGTCCTTTGAACCTCCGATATAATTGTTATTCATGATATGGGCTGTGCTATCACTTCCAGCTAAATGGAGAAACTCAGATTGTTCCCATGCTGCGCCTTAGTGCTTTCGGGTTACTGGGTCTTTGAGGATACAGAATATGAAGCCTGTTTTATATAACGCACTTAAATCTCTCGCTCTCTTACTGCGTTGCTCTTCTCTACGCCTCAGCTCCACCTTTCTGTTAAGCTATGTTCTCTTCTGTCTGGAGGAAAGCTGCCGTACTGCAGCAAATCTTACTTGTTTCCCCCCTCCTCAGCACCAGAGATGACTGGAAGGTGAAGCCCATTTCCCAGTGTCTAGAGTTTCACAGCTGACAAAGAATCCAGGCTTTCCCGTGCATATCAGGAGCCGGTGGACAGGCAAGCAGGGGGGCGTAGAGGAGGGAGGAGAAGAGGTCGGGATTCTGCGCTGGGAGCAGCAGCGCTCGCCTTGGCCCTGGGAATCTGCAGAGCTCCTTCTTGTGCAGAAGGCAGAAAGAAAGCCAGTTACGGTCCATGAGGCTGGATACCACAGCACTGAGGTATTCTCTAAATAGGGCCATGTTGAAGCCACATGAGCTCCACATTGTTTCCCTCTTTATGAGCTCTGGCAGCGCTGAGGGAGAAATTTCACAGTGAGAAGGTTTACATTAAGTTTACATTAAATCTGATCAGGGCCTCTGGAGAGCCATTCAACAGAATCAGACAGCCTGTAATTAGAGTGGTGAAATATTTAGAGGCCTGAGATGAAGTAAATCAGTTGTAATGTGTTGCAGCATGTGAGAAAATCCATATTCTTACACTGACACGCTCACAGAAACACATAAATACAAAACAGCAGTGAGGTAAGAATGTTACACTATTCTTTTTGACTTCCGTTTATCAGTTTTGGTGGTGGTTGCATATTTCTTACATTAGCCTCTAAACACAACTGGACAGGTAGGGGTGAGAGTGAGGCAGGAGCCATTGTTCTCTCTCACTCATCGGTGGTCTGTCAGCATGTGTCTGTTTTTCTTGGAAACTATGAAATTGACTTTCTTCCTGTTGGGAAGCAATACTGCAAGAGAGGAAATCATAGCCACACCATGTTGTGTCTTACTGGTCTGTGGGAAGGAAAAATAGAGGAGCATGCGGTGCTGGTTCAAAATCTGCACATTATGGTAGGCATGGTTATGATTCTGCCCACGTCTGCCGTTTACATGAGTAATATACAACTAGAGATGACTCCTCCAGCCACTCTCAAGCTCTTTGTTTTTGCTTGCATTTGTTTGCTTGGAAGTAACAATTAAATCTCCAGTCTGCTCTAACTGCCAGATAGTGTTCACCTAACATATGGATTCAGTTTGAGCTGTCAAAGTGGACTTTGTTTCTGTAACACAGGAAAACAAAACTAAGTCTACTGCCATGCTAGTAAGGCTAGTGCATGGACTATTACAGGAAGCGGATACTGGACTTAAAGATGGTGCTCAGTCACTGGAATGAAAATTGCTCATCTGGTGCATGAGCCAAAAAAGTTTGTCCAGATTCCTGGTTTGCTTCCACGCTGTACGGCCCACTGCACATGCATATTAGTGTTTCATCCAACTGCATGCTCCTGCTCCGCCCATGGACTTAACGTTGGGATGACGAAAATAAAACATACCTTTCTACGAGGAAACTGGGACAAAGTGGCAGCAAGTCCAAGTGGCAGGGCCATGTCCAGCTCTCTTAATACATCAATTAGCTAGTGAGTGCTCTGTGAGGTTGTACTCAGGCACAGATAATGATGTATATTCATGATGGTGTTAATGGAACAGTCAGGAGATCACCAAACTCATTAGGACTCATGTTCTCAAAAACATGAATATCTCTACAAAATTTCTTGGTAATCCATTCAAAGTGGTGGACCAACCGACTGGCACTGTCATCCCCGGAGCCATGTAGCAATCATGGCTAAAAAATGACGGTGGTGGTTCATCTTTTCAGTCCCTAACTTCTTTCCCGTCTGCTCTGTCCATTAACCAAAATCCCTCCAACAGCCACTAGTTTTAGTGCTTGATATGCTCTCTGTGGGCAGAGAATGCTCAAGCTGTGGAGTGAAAAGGTAGCAGATCTGACATATTTCAGAAAGTCTGTGTATTTGCTCAGTGGTATCAGGCTGAAGCAGTCAGCAGACACGTCCATTGAGCAGCAGCACTCACAGAAAAGTCTGCTGCATGTGACTGTCCTGCAGTCTTAGACCATTTACTTAATCTTTATGTGGACATAAAGTTGTGCTAATGCACCCGTTAAAGGCTAGTCTCATCTTCTTAATAATAATAGCATGCAGGGCAGTGTTAAAGGAATGAAAGGGTAACTCATACCCATTTGAAAATCTTTTTAGCCTTTTGTCCTGAACACAGTATCACATTTGTGTTTCATTTGGGTTACAGAAATGTAACACTAAAAGATTTAACAAATTGAAAAATAAAAGTCCTGTGGCTCCAGCAAGAAGAAAAATCATAGCAATTAAGGTCATTTGCAGTTGCAACTAATGTCACTGATATATAAGTCCACAGCTCACAGCATGCAACCTCTCACAAGCTAACTGTACACTACCTGCCCCGCACAAACAGTAAGGAGTCGAAGTAACTGAGCATATAGCAAGTAAACAGACCCAGATGTTTTTCAGTAGGATTTAGCTGACCAAACCAGGGCTAAAACACAAGGTATTATTGGACTTACATTTGACCCATAGTGGATTCCTTTGGGAGGCCCATGTTGCCCTGTTTCTGATGGATGTATGATTAAAACTCATCTAGTGTTTGCGAACAGTTTATTAAAGTATAAGGCCAGCTTTACTTTTTATCTTTGTTATTGACAACAAGCCTCACGAGATGACCAAAACTAACACTGTGCTTGTCCGTTTCTCAGAACTCAATACGTCTACGGTTCTCAGCCCCAAGCCCATTAGTTAGGGATGTCACAGTCATGTTTTTTTAGCCCTGATCCGGAGCTGAGGGTTTTAATACTGGGTATATGCCGACCAGAGTCTGATCCAATACTTAATTTACGCTACTAAAATGTTGATTAAATGTCTGTGTATCCAACACATTGAAATAACACAGTTCAAACACCGTAGTCTTATGAGCTTGAGCCAAATACCAAGGGTCATGGTTCAAAAATATAAAGTTCATAAGCTTAAATCATTGATATGAATTAAAGTTCACTTGGTAGACTGCCACCTCTGACAGTGAAGTGGTGCGATCCACTTAGAAAGGGTCAGTTCATTGTTGGTTTTGGTCTTTTCCCAGGATAAAGAAAAATATTGATTATCACTAGACTTGACTTTGCACTAGAACATTTTGTGCACATGCCTAAAAGTGGCCCACCTTCACTTTTAGGAAAGCCGTAAGTTGCAAACAGAGCAGCGTGGTGCAGACACCCTTGGAAGCATGAGCTGGAAACCCCTCCTGCTCCTGCCATCCCCCTTATGGAGGGGCTTGAGCCCTGTGGAATGTGGTGTATGCCTTTCTGTGTCAGACGGCCGTTTGTTTTGGAATAGGAGACGATATGAATCTGAGCCGAAAAAGCACCCACATGCTCAGCTTGTGCTCAGGTTGTTAAGGGGGGGGGGGGGGGGGGGGGTTTCACCTACCGAGGCAATGTGATCTAATCTTTTAGGAGTGGGGAGAAAATGAAAAGGGGGTAGGATGAATTTCCATAGGATACTGTACAATGTTGAGCTTTAGAAATCTGTGAGACATCATTTTATAACAAGTTTATTACTTTATGTACTGTGTTTTCTAAGATTTTTACATGCAACAAAGAGGAAAAACTGCGAGCTTTTAAGAGGTTTACATGCAAGATAGGTAGGATATCAATATGTCTTGGATTTCATAGAGCTGAAATTATGTCAAAGTGGAAGTTTGTGCTTTTGAGAGGAGGCAACATGTAGATGAGTAACTGTGTAAACCTTAAATGTCAACTCAAACTGTCTTTCTTTATCTCGGTCACACTCTCTTTTGCATTTCCTCTCCTCTCTGCTTTCTGTCTGAGTGTCTCTCCCGCCCACCCAACCACACACACACACACACACACACACACCACAACTCAGCTGGAGTAGCTCCAGACCTTAAGGCTCAGAGTGTTTGATTTGTGTTGACTTCCGGCAGGAACTCCCCCTCTCCTCAGCCCGCAGCTCAAAGACTATCAATTAGTTCCTTATTATGATCCCTGGGAGAGCAATAAAAGTTAGAGTGGGTTCAAAGAGCACAAAGGCAGGCAGACACACACACACACACACACACACACACACACACAGAGTCACACACTAACCTTTTTTGGCCTGTAAGAGTTACAGTTTGGACATCCTCTCTTACAGTTCTGTAGGTGGCTGTTACTGTCTGCTCTTCCTATTTACATTTTCCAAACAATGCTCACCACCCACATTCATGACTCACAGAGACCTTTTTTCTGTCTGTCTTGCCAGCAGTTTGTTCAGTCATCAGCAGGTGTTGGTGGGACAAATTAAATGTTTGGATGTCGCCAACTCCTCCTGTCCTGTTTTTTTTTCTTCCTGTCTCTAATAACACCACCACCACAGATCCAGCTGTTATTCATGCTTGTTCCATGAAGACAGCAGCTGTCTGCTCTGTTGATGGCTGATGCTACACAAATTCACGGAAGCCAATTTGTCACCCTGCACAGCCACCAAAGTCTCCCAGACTCGTTTTCTGCTGTCACCCCTCTCTCCTGCCATCAACTTCTCCAAGCATCAGGGAGGCTGTTGTTGACTTCCTGTCCTCCTCCTAGCCTCAACAGAGTTGCAAAGTGGGAGGAAGTTTTTTTTTTATTTTTTTTATTTAAAATGCCATTTGGAGGTTTTCTCCTAATGATATTCTCACTGTTCCTCAACATAAAAACAAAGATCTCCAGGATAATTAAGTGACATACTATGGTTATATTATGCCCAATTTTAATTGGGTGATTTCAACTTTTTTTTGGTGAAAATGTGTGTGTGTGTTTTTTCTGTCAGTTTGGTACGGTAAACAGCTCTAAATGTCATACCAGTGAGCCTCAAACACTGTGTAACTATGGTGAGGAAGTCAGAAGTGCAAAATCAGAGCTTTTGTGGTATCAAAAGACTTTGTTAGTGCAATAGGGAACAAAATGCCACATCACAGTTGCTAAATTCATCTAACATTAACCAGGTATCTAAAATGTAATAAATATAAACTGCTGAACGTATTATCAGGTCTTCTGACACCTCTCAGCCTGCATCCACTCCTCTCCTCTTTTTGAGTGTTCTGTCTGTTGCGCAGTGATAAAGACCCATGTCATGGAGGAGGCAGTGGGAGGAAGAGCGGGGTGGGCTTGTGGAGGGAGTCTGGTTTGTCCACAGCAGAGTGAGGCAGGGCAGAGCACAGTTGTTGCCCGCCACACTGTGTTGGCTGTATTGACCTTCTATATGGATCTGTGGTAGGCCAAGTAGAACAGATAAAGTGAGAGCCAGCAGGCCAATCTGCCACTTTTACTTTGTTAATTAGGGATTATCTGTCTCTCTCTCTCTCTCTCTCTCTCTCACACACACACACACACCCTCCTGTTCACATATTATTGAGTTCTCTCACAGATGCAGATATTTGTTTGCCTGGTTGTGACAATGAGAACTGATTTCATTCACAGGACAGAACAAAGCAGACAATACCTGACACGCAGCAAAGCTATCACAATATGCATATGAAGAATGTTGATATTGTTAAAGTTAATACACCTGAACAAACAGAAATGTAAAGAGAGCTTCGAGGGTGCTACCAACATTAATGTAGCAAACTCGGCCTAAGGCTGAACCTAACAATAGTTTTCATACTGTGCTAAGCTAACTGGCTGCTGTAGCTACATATTTAATGGACAGATTTGAGTTGTATTAATCTTTTCATCTAACTCTTGGCAAAAAAGCTAAGAGGAGTATTTCCTAAACGGTTAAACTTTTCTTTTGAGTGTGAAGCTGCAGTTTGGAGACAATTAGCTTAATTAGCATAAAGACTTAGAGAAAGCCTGGCACAAAACCCTTCGTAAAACTACATTTTGATGTTTTTACTCAGCTTCTTTTTAAACATGGATTACACTAACGGGATTGGATTTAGAGGTCCTGATTGTATACACCAGCTGCTTATCCCTGCTTTCAGTCTTCACGTGAAGCTAAGCTAACCATTTCCTAGGTGTAGCCACATGAAAGTGGTATTGATCTGTATAACTCTCCAAAGCAAGGCGAATAAACGCGTCTCTCTACGCCTTTAAGAAACTTGAATTAATCAATGTTTGGCATTTTTTCTTTTTAAATGAGTTAAATCATGAATTGATGATAAAAATTGTTGACTACTCCCACCTCACCAGTGTAAATTTACTAGCAAGTGCAATGTGTAACAAAAGAATGGAAGTGTGCTTAATTAAATATAAGAGGAGACATGTTTACAACTAATCCATATAGATGCATATACTGTAGATATTCTCATGAAATATAGAAAAGTTACAGTTGTGAAGCACAATGCTTTATACATAGTGTAGTGACTGTGCTTGGAAAGCAGAGATGGATGATGTTTTTCTCTGCTGTGGTTCTTGCTAAGCTCCTCACAGTTCTGAGGTAGACTTAAGGAAATAGTTAAGAACCAGAGAGAGAGCAGCAGACCAATGAAGGAGGATCTGAGACTCTGTCTGTCTGCTGGCCCCCATGCACTTGTTTTCCACTTTTTCTTCTCTCTGAAGTCGGTGTTATGATGTGTGTCTATGTATTCGTCTCACGCCTTGGAGATGTGAGAGCTGGATAAGGGTTTGTGTGTGTCTGTGTTGGCACATATGTGTGTGTCCCATGGGTGCTTTCATGGACACGCAGATGTTCGAGTGTGTGTGTGTGTCTGCATTCCTCTGAGGAACACTATTTCCCCTGGCCTGACTCGGAGTAGAGCTAATATTTGTTGTGTTAGAAGTGAGAGCAGTGTGTCAACCGTAGAAAGTCAGGAGCCCAGGGTTGGTTTAGATGACTCCATTTCCCTCCATATGTATCCCCTCATCCCCTCCATCCATCTCCTATAGAAAGGAGAGAGAGATGCAAATATTACACTGACTCACAGATACTGTAAGCACATATAGACCCAGTGCCTTTCAAGCCCCGCTAGGCATGGACATGGTGATTTTGACGGGCTTTTAGCAGAGCAACCTCCAGGCTACGGGATTGTCTGCAGCAGTGGGTTATTTCCCCCTCCCTCTCCTCTCTTTTCTCATCCTCTCTCCCCTTTTGTCCACCCTCTCTTTTTATCTCACACTTTGTTCTCCTCAATCCCTCCTTCTCTGTCATCTGCATTTTGTTCAGTGCAGCTTTTTGCGTCTTGCTCAGATTTACAGGTCAAACAGACCAGAGTGACAAGGGGACACAGACATAGACAGACAGACAGTGTGGAAGCTGCGCTCTTGCTGGCTCATTAGTTCATTAGCAGGCAGAGATACCAGTAACGGCAGCTCTTTTCACAACTAATAGAGGGCATACATCACCAGCTACTAGCTCATTATGGCAGTTTGCCCTCCTTCTTCCTCGCTTTCACTTGTTTTCCGTGTGTCTGTCTCTCCTTTCCTTTTACTGTCTGTAAGCTTGATTAGACTATGCAGTATCTGCTTGTTAAGGTGTCCAAACGAGGCTGTCTCTGTGTGTGTCTTTGTGTGTATGATGTTTGTGTGACAGTCATTCACCCTAATGATAGCTAAAAACTAATTAAATAGAAATTTGAAAAGTCAGGAACTCTCGGTGGTTTGGCGCCTACGTGCCTTTTGATGATGTGCAGGGTTAAGTTATCAAGAAAAATCCAACGCTAAATCAATATAGATTTGACTATGTTAAAATCTTACAGCTATGTAACGCACAACAGCAGCCACCGTGGCCTCAAGTGACAGTTAGGTAAAAGTGGGCAGAAAATGCCGTTGTAACAGCAGCACAAGTGAGCCATGGAAATCAGAGAAATGACTCTGGTTCGCGAAACCTCCCCGCCACTATGCTATTGTTCCACGACATTTTCTCGTCTACCCCCCTCTGTAACAACTCAGCGAACCGATGACTGCTGAACGAGGTTAACTGCGTTTAGCACGGTCGATCTGTATTGGGCTGAAGTGCTGAGATGTTTTCCATCGAGGTCGCGGGTATCCGGATCTGTTTCAGATTTCTCGACTGATGGTTTTTGTGTCGTGGGGGTGAAATGACTGACGGCTAAGCCGGTTTGCAGGACGACCTCATTTCGGACGCGACGAGCGGATGCTGCGTAATCGAGCACGGTTGATGAAGGAGGACACGGAGGCGAGCGAAGACGAGCTGCATGGTAGCTGGGTGTAGCCTCGGATGATGAAGGCGCCGTTCTCTGCTGTGAACGGTAATTGACGCGACTGCTGTCTGATCTGTGTCGCGATGCTCTGTCTGTTGGTCTGAGCGGGGCACGCTGCTGAGCTGCGGGCGGGCTGGGTATTGAGGATAAAGTGAGGTGGACAAGGGGAGGATGAGAGAAAGAGGAAGCAACCACTGCTGGCCTGGAAGATGGCAAAAGCCGATAAAATCTTCGTGTCAGCGAGGCGCGATATGTTAACACGTGCTCGTCGTGTATGTTGCGTCTCACTATGGAGTGGATGGAGGTGAGAGGACCATGGCGGAGGTGGAATCGTCTGGGCCGGCAGGCTCCTGACTTCTGCCGACGCACTGCTCACTCTGGCACAGCCAGGCTCGGTGAGCAGGAAATGTTCTCAGGAATGCGGTGCACCTCGGTTGCTCTGCGGTCGGCGCGGACACGCCTGTGCTGCTGGGCCTGGAAGCCGCTGTCGGCTGCTCGGTTCTGGACACCACGTCTGTTGCGACTCGAAGAAGAAATTGAAACAATGCGTAAGGACTCGGCAGTGGGCTGGTAGATCACTCTCGCTGCTTCTCTCGGTTGTAACTGTTGCTAAGTCTGCTCAGGGAACTGTGAGGCGGGGCACCAGCAGGCGTCGTCGCTCTGCTTTCAGCGCGATCTTACGCAATATGAAGCATTATTAACTTCACAACTGTGTTTCTGGCCCCTGATCTGCGTATGCATCTGCTGGATGGTTATAACGTAATATCTCTTATGTTGGTGAAACACTCCGATATTTTGTTACGCATTGCGCTAACTGACCGTTACGCTGATTGGTGGAGTAATCACTGATTTTATCGTCATTAAATTTAACTCATTTAAGAAGAAATGCCAATTGATTCAGGCTGGGCGTGCGTTTGTGCGGTATGAATCGGCCGCTTTGCAAGCAGCTCGCGTGAAGACGAAGCGAGGATGACGGCGGTGTCGCGGACTCTGGTCAATCGTTGGTGTAATCCGTGTTTAAAAGGCACGGTAAACATCGAATATAGTTTTACCGAAGACCGGGCTCTGAAATCTTCATGGCGGTGGCCAGTGAACGGCTTCACTCAGCGGCACCGTTTGATAACTCTTGGCTTTTGCCAGAACGATGAACCAATGCAACTCAAATATCTGTCCGTTAAGCAATAGCCCGGCCACGGCAACCGTGCTTCCGCGCAATGTGGCTGACCATTGAGTTCGACACACCAAACCGGTTTGCTACGTGTGGTGGCACCCTCGGCTTTCATTCTGTTTGTTCAGGTGTGATATTTTCAACATTATCAACATTCTTCATATGCATATTCATGACAACTGCTGCGACAATCGGTATTACTGTAATGCGGGCGAAATTCTCGACATCTGCTGGCGTGTCCGCATCTGGGGCGATTCTTCGCGTGGCTGGAGACGGTCATCGTTTCAGCGTTCGACTGTTCTGGATATGGCGGACGTTCTGCAGCCGCTTCTCTTCTTCCTCTGTGACATGATCTTGTGCTGGGCGTCGGGGAGGTGGATGCGGGCAATACGTTCGGCGGTGGTGCCTGATGTGAATGGGCAACGGCTGTGCTGCTTTTGTGTTTTATATAAATAGAATATATTTGGATTTTGCACTGCTGGATGCATACACTTGAACATTAGATATTTAAAACATATAATAAAAATATGTCAAACAAATGCTTAAACTCACATAAAACACCATTTACAGAGTTAACCGCTAATGGAAAAAAAAATGAACTGACAGACTACTAAATGAAAATGTTAGTTGCAGCCCTGCTTGCCTCTTCCTGTTCAAACAAAGAGTCTAAAACAGGTGCTAAGGGGCAAAATTTTCTCATTACCCATTTTCTCACAGCATGCCTATTCTTTGTTGTTAACAAAAAAATCTTATTTCCTGTCAAGCCAATTGATTATTTCCCCCAATCAAGCTTCATTCAGCCCCAGGTTTATCAGCTAAAACATCCTCAGAGCAGATCTGGAACTACAGCAACCAGCTTAATGGGTGCCACACACACACTCTCGCACACAGACACACACAGGGATGATATATAGTGGGGTCTCTCTTTTGTACTGTTTTTCTCCCTAAAGCAGGACTATCAGTATAGAAGGGGCAGTACAGCCAACCACAGATTGGTGAATAGGAGTTGAATGGATGTTGCCATGGATACATTCATAGCTATTCCAGTCACACACACTCAACACAACACCTAAATAGTTACGTGTACCATATACACACATTTGTATACCTGCTGTCATATTTAGGTATCCAGCGTATATCCGGTTCTGCGAGCCACTTAGAGTGAAAACTCCATTTCCTGATCTTATTTCTCATTAAACTCTCAACTTACAGACCATGTGAGGAGCTGCTTTCTAAACAAACAGGCACTGTTAAACTGCAGCCTTTTCAGCCAGTCACTCCATTAAGCTGCAACACAAACATTCCCACTAGTCAGGCGAGTTGTCTAGGGCGACGATACTATGGGAGGGACTTGTTATTGGACGGTCACCTGTGCCGCTGTGCTTCATTTAACTCATAAAACGTGGACATACGTTCTTAGCCAGTGCAGTGTGGCTGTAGGGATGGCAGTGTTGGTCTGTCCACAGCTTTGGTCCAAACTGAAATATCTCAATGGATGAATTGCCATGAGATCTGGTGCGGATATTCACTGTGTTCAGAGGATGAATCCTACTGATTTTGGTGATTGTGTGATTGATGGTGAGCATATAAGCACGCTGAAATTAGCAGTGAGCTCATACCACACCAATACGTCTCAGTTTTAAAACACTAGGTGATAGCATCCATCTCTTAGGCACACACTCAGCTGTAAATTTGTGTTTGCACAGTGCTCTAACTCCTACTTTATATCCGATACAACAAGACAGATTGTTGTTTAGACCGTTTTGGCTGCACTTAGCAGCCTGAGAGATTTCAGAATGGCAAATTCAACAAGGATTTGTGCTCCTCAAACTGCTCTAATAATATGAGCTTTGAATTGCGACCCAAGAGGTTTTTATGTTTTCCAATTAAAGGAATAATCACTAACTGAAGTGTTGGTCTCAAAGTGGAGAGGCTGTGATTAATGATTTAGGAGCTAGAATAAAAACTTTGCCACTAGACTTTCTGATTCATATTTAGATGCCTGAAACAGAGTGTGTGTGTTGTGTGGAGAAAGTGAAGGTTTTCACTTTGTTGATGTGATCTGGTGCAGAATTAAAACTTTTCGCAAGGACTGATACAAACAGAGACATGTAGTTAAGCGACACAAGTCCTGAGTACCTTGTTATCTTGTTTTTTTGCAGATAGCAGAAGCAGCTAAGACATCCTCTCAGCCTGATGACTTGTACCTGGATGACACAGGCTCAGGAGGTTATTACCCTGAAGATGATGATGACTTTAACTCAGGGTCTGGCTCAGGTAAGCTCACTCCTTTACTCACGCACATTCACTTACACACTTGGGTAAAGACACACACACACACAGTTGCAAGCTTAGCAGGCAATTACCCAGGGGCATGATAACATTCATTTTCAAATGTGCTGCAGGTAAGTTTTATGAACACCAAGTTTTTTTTCCTTTTCTTTCTTTTTTTTCTTTTACCAGCAGCAGACTAAAGTTTTGCCATCACTTTCTCCCTGCTCTTTATCACTCTCCCTTTCTCTTTCTCTCTTTGTCTCTTCGTTCTCTCACTCGATTTAAATTGAGATTGCCTTGTCACCCGGACTGCCGTGGGCAAGTGTGCAAATTTCACATGTCTTTTTTATTAGCTTCTCTGCTCTACTTGCTTTAAGCACCTCTACAACACCCATTCCTTGGTCAAAAGTTACTCTTCTTCCTGAGAGAGTTGTATAACTGCAGTGAGAAGAGGTCATTCTAGGTAAAAGGAGACAGGACAGTGATCAATAGCCTCTCCAATACTCTGCTCTGCCACTCTGTATTCTATAGGAGACTGAAACTGTAAATAATACATTAAAATTAAACCAACTGAGTGTGAAGTTAAGTGAGACAAAGTACATGGATACTCTGGATATGAAATATTGATAACACACATGCCCATATTTTGCCTATTTGAATATACAAGCATCATAATCTTTAATTTTTTTACTGCATTTTTAAGCCCAGTGAAGCAAATTTCCAAAACAAGTAAAACAGTTTCACCAAACAAACATTTCAGACCTTTTATAAATTCCTCCTTCATTGAAAGACATTATTTGCCTGTCACCCTCTTTCTCCCAGGTGCAGGTGAAGAAGTGGTGGAGGAAACGGTGACTGTCAGTACAGTTTATTTTGAGCCCAATGCAGCACAACCCACCCAGGACTCCACTAAAGATTTCACCCCCAGGGTGGACACAGCCACGGTCAGAGAAAAGGCCAGGGAGAGCACACCCAGGAAACCATTCAGAACAGAGGTAAGACGTATCCTAAAACAGTACTATGATTTAGACAGGACACCAAACAAAAACTAGTTCCATCACGTAACCCCTGTAAAACCACAACTAATGTCATTAATAATCATGGTAGCTCATTTATGACTACCCTGACCGGCGCAGAGCGGCAAGTGTGTCTTTATCCTACCCAGTATATGTCATCAAATCCCCTGTAATACCAGGAGCTGTGAGGTTGCTTTCAGGATAAAGATCAAGTGCTCACATCAGTTCTCAGTGTTTTCACTCCATTGCAAATTATGGAGGATTACATCTCTCTCGGACATAATCACATATTCTGGAACTATCCTAGATCTCACTTCTGTGTTGCACTCCTACTGTACTGTACTGGACACTGCATCTGTTTGGGATTAGTCGTCAAGGTCTCTACAGCCCTAAGCCAAGCCTACCTGGCCCTGTTCCATTTATTTCCCTCGTGCCTCTGTCCTTTGCACCCTTCTTTGGTGTTTTTGGAAAAGGCATGAGATACAGTACATGGGCCCTGGCCCACTGGGCGGGTTTCATTTTAGTGGCCCAGTAAAATTCTCCCTTTTCCCTTAAAGGAACAGTTGAGCATTTTGGGAAATGCAGCCAGTTAGCTTACCTTAGCATAAAGACTGGAATCAGGGCAACTAAAGTAACAATATCTTGAAACCCTCTTTTCTTCTTGTCTTGCCTCTTCCCCCTCCTGTCTTTCTTCTCCTCACCCAGGCACCAATGCCAGTTACAGAGGACATGCAGAGGAACCAGATGACCAGTACGACTAGTGCCCCCGGCTCACCCCAGGAGGCCATCGAGGTCCGCACTGAAAACCTCTTCCAGAGGACAGAGGTGTTGGCAGGTATGTATCACAGTAAACCACAAAACACACCAAACCACTTTTTCTTTAGAAAATTAATTAAATACACAAGGACACAGTCCAGTTTGTGTTCTAATTGAGATCAGTCTTTGTTTTTGTCAGAGCATCTCAGTTTGATTCTCCACCAACAAGTTCTTTGATGCATTCTGGGAGTGTTTATTTAGTTTGCAGTCTCATGTTTCTCAAATTCTTATATGTTACAACATGTCAGCACATTTCCGGAAAACAGCAAAGTCCTGGAATTCTATGTAATATTTTCCCTAAAGTCTCCAACCTAATCCACTTCTCAAAATAATTACTTTTAATAAACTCTGTCTGCGTCTCGCTGTGGGACCTTGTAGAGTTTGCAGCATTGTGGGTGTTTCGAGTGTGTGCTGTTTGCTTTGAATACATGAAAGAGGGTGGAAAGGAAATTATCTGACTCAAAATCACTGCGCTCTCTGATGCCGTCTCTCTTTCCCTGCGTGTCTGAGGCAAACATTGATTGGCACCTCGCTTGTACTTTGTTGTGATATCCATCTGGTGTTGGCAATACGCTGAAACAACATCAACAAGGACAAATCAGGACAGACTCCCTCACATCTCTCTCCTATTGATAGGCTCATTTCATCTTTTGCATATTGTTTGTGGATTGTAATTGAAAAAAAAAAAAAGGATTGGCAGTATAAAGTCTTTGGATAAGGCCTTTAAAGTGGAAATATGTATACCTTGGTCACCTCCACCCTTCTTTTCCTTCTCCACCACGTTCACTTCACCCCTCTTCTAGATCATAACCATTATTCTTCATCTCCTGTATGACTTCTATAAAAATAATTCCCCATAATCTAATTTTCGTTTATTCGCTCCGCATTGCATTACTGCTTCTTGGAGCTCAGAACTTGGATGCGTGCCAGGATCTTTACCCATGGGGCCATGGGGGCCAGTCGACATGTGGAAACCTAAAGTGGAGCAGAGGGCAGATTGTAGCACCGGGAGAGACCTTAAACAGATTAGGAAGCTATAAAGAACCTCATACAGGCATAATTGGGAGGGAGAGAGTGAAATAAGCCCATGTGGCGAGTTAGGAGTATTAGTGAGGAGAGTCGGGGGGTGGGGGGGGCATGTATTAATACAACCTTGGTGGGTTTAATTGAGATTTCCCTTGATGTTAGCCCACTGTTGGCCTATTGGTTTACAATGTGTCCTTTACAGAAAGTTTAACCTCAAACACTTTCTGTTTTCAGTCTCTGATTCAGAACCCTTAACACAAACCATGTAAAATTTCAAGATGGCAACACAAGGCAGGACTCCTTCCAGAACAAGGAGTCTTGCCTTGTGTTGACTTGAGTGGAAGAGACCTGGAATAAATCATGATTTTTGTTACCCTAAACCCAGCTGACTTTTTTCTAGTGGCGGGCTGTGCATTTCACACCTAGGCCTTCACTGGTGCCCTATCTGAATTAACCCACCTCTTAATACTGCCATTATGATGTCACGGCTATAGAAACCATCAACAATATATAAAGAAACGTAGTATTACAGAACTTTGCATCACAGACAAGCATGTCATGTACCCAGAATAAATGCCATTACTGAAGCAATGCTATAAAAACCCAATTAACAGTCATTGAACTCTTCCTCCTCCTTCAGCCATTGTGGATTGAAAAAACAGCTATTAAACCTATACTAACATGTTTTAGCTTGTGCTAGTAGCTATAGATATGGTTTGCTAGCTCTGACCAGTACGCTCTCTGACCATCCAATCAAATGACATGAAAATACTGATGTTATAATAGGCCTGCTAGAGGGTCCATGGTCTCGCCAACTCGAAATTTGTTGATGTATCAACAGAGGTGTGGGAACAAAGAAACAACAAATCCGACAATTTACCCTTGCACAGTCTCGGAAATGTACATCTCAACATTTTATTTGTTGCTCCTCTGGTCGCTTCAAGCCAGTGATTCTGAATTATAAATTTAAGGGCTGCCCCGCTAACTTTACTCATGAAGCTTAGTTTACCAGTCACACTTAGTCCTACCCAGTCCGTGAAAATGGTTGTATACTGTCGTCAACCCTCAAATTATAGAATATAACCCTGATGCTGTCATAGTGATGTCACCTGGGTTAGTAATTTGGGCTCGGGGGCTACAAATTTGTAAGAGAGAGCTTGTGTTACAGACAGGTATGTGTGAATTTGACAGATATGGAATAGGCAGAGAGTGTCTAGTCCAGTTTTTTTTGGCTTGGTGTCAGTCTGTGTCAGCGGTCAATATTTTAGTCTTGGAGTGACATTTATCAGCGAGTTCAGGGACAGGATTCAATTCAAGCCAAGCTGGACTGGTTGTCCCGGCTGGATTTACTCGCCTAGCTGTTGACGACGGAGCCAGCGCCACAAGCTTTTTCCTCTGAAGTCCCAAATGGCAGTCACTGATTGGAATAGAGACCATGTTGAATCAACCACACTTGGGGCAACACAGCTCTGTATACCAATCAGAGATGGGAGCATTAATATCCCCTTAATGGAACATTAACTTTTAAACACATTAGAGGAGGTGAAATGAACCACAGAAAATGATTGACTCTGTATCTCCTGAGACAAACTGAGGGTTTTCCCACTGACATTCAGTAACTGCACTGGTTTCAACATTCTGCGGTGATGGTTGCAGTTTGTCTTCACCACATTTAAGCCCTCAATTTTGAGAATATGCTGTTGTATTGCATTAGTATCAACACTTATTTGAATAATAGCAGAAATAGTTGTTAAAATAAACTGTGTGTTGATTGAACCAAATTTTAGGACAGATTAAAGGTCTCCTTCTTCTTTAGGACACACAGTAGACATTGACTTTACTTTCCGAGCATTGATAATTAACTTCCCTTCCTGTCTTTGCCTCTCTCAGCTGTTATTGCAGGCGGCGTGATCGGCTTCCTGTTTGCCATCTTCCTCATCCTCCTGCTGGTCTACCGCATGAGGAAGAAGGATGAGGGCAGCTACGACCTGGGAGAGAGGAAACCCTCCGGCGCAGCCTATCAGAAGGCCCCAACCAAGGAGTTTTATGCATAAAATCCCACCCTCCCCTCCGCCAGATTGACAAAATCTCGAGTGACTGTCAAAAAAAAGGAAAAAAAAAAAGAAAAACGCAGTCCAACAGCAAATCTGTTCAAACACAAGAAGAAACAACAACAAAATGTTCTCAAGTTGATTAAGGAAAAATAGCATAAAGGAAAGCTTTTGCATAGAGTATTGTAATTAAGACCTTTTCTTTCTTCTTTTTTAAAAAAAATGAAAACCAAGCATTTCTCATTTTATGGCAAATCTCAGTGTATTTAAACATTTTGTGTATTATTTGAAAAGGCTGAAAAAATAAAAACAGGATCTGTAAAGGTGAGGAAACTGATCGCATCTGTCTTCTATCAAAGGAGCTGTTTTTAGTCGCTGACTACTTTTAACTGTAGCAGTATGTTACTTGTAAAGAAAAAAAATTTAAAAGTGGAAATAATTGAATATAATTATTCTGTATCAATCCTACGTTAATTTTTTTTCTTTTTATTTTGTCCTAGCATGTCTGATGTTGATCTCTTAAGGTGTATTACATTAATTTATCTTTTCTCTGATGTTAAAAAAAATGCCTTTGTAGTTTTGATGAAGCTCTTTGGTCTTCATATTAACGCTGTTAACGGTCAATGTAAATGTTCTCCCTTCAGGTTACAATGTTTATTATTTGCTCTCACATCCGTTTTTTTAGTCAAACGTGAGCGTTTCATTATGTCTTGTTGATTTGTTTGTTCTCTTCTCGGTGTAGCCTTTTTTTCTTTTTTTTTTTCAACAGCGTTTTATTTTCATACCAGGAAATTGGTCTTTAAAAAATAAGTGTGTCAGGGCTCGAGACAAGTCACAAAATCTTGCTTCTGTTTTTTGTCTCGCTGAACTTCTTTTCTATTTAAATGCATTCTCTTTCACATTGCACATTCACTGCTTTTGCTTCCCACTGCTATCCTGCAGCTTTGCGTGTGTAGTGTTTTGGGGTGAAGTTTCTTTCGCCGTGGCTTGTGGTGTTTTTGGCCCATAGCCACCTACCTCCCCCTTGATTTTACTGACTGCACCCAAACTCTGCTAACATCTCTTTCCCCCCCTTCTCTTTCTCTCTTGTTTGCCCTAGCGTCCCTCACTCCCACCTTCTTTTTAATCAGATTGGAGCACGGCCAGTTGGGCTGTCAATACCCCACCACCACCACTCTCTCTTTTTCCCACTCAGCTGTATGGAGCCACCCGGGCAGCCTGGTGTTATTGTCCGTGTCCCAGTGTTGATGCTTTAGGCCCAAAGATCTGTTCAGTGAAGGCCTGCTACTGCTTGGACACAAACAAACCAGGCCGGGGCTGAGTCCCCCATCCATGCAGAGCACATACCTCTGCAGCAAACAACACCGGAGCCCCCCTCTCTAGAAACCCAGTTTCTCAGAGGGAGTGATAAATAAGGCTGCACGGAAAATCTAAGACTCGAGTGTTACATTTGAAAAGTTTTGAGACTTTGGCTTGTTGAGGGCTATTCATGGTTTTCAGAGGTCATTTCAAAATAGCTTCGGTTGAAAGATGAGGTTGTTTACCAGGTTTACATCCTCCACAAGGTGTTTGTCTTGATGCCATTTTGCATCCCCAAATGAGTTTAACTAAATAAAAGGGCCACAAAATGGCTGTTGCAAAAATAGCTACATTAATTGAAAACAAACATTACAGTCAAATGACAACAGGTTACTGTTCTCTCCTTATTTTAAATGTCTACATTAACTTGCTCTCAAAAGACGTGTGTTTTGTCCAGCAGGTTTGTGAAGTTGCCTTTTTTCAGCTGTACAGTAATGTGAAGTAGATACAGTAGATGCTGTCACATCGTCTAAACTCCTAACACCACCCACATGCAGCTGTTCATCCCTCTACCTCTCCACCCCTGTTCCTCTCTCTGTGATCCACTTTCATCCTCTCCCCCCACCCATCTCTGTCGTCCTTTCTCGTCATAGGACCTAAGGTACTGAACTATACTGAAAAACCCAAAGACTCACAGAATTTCTACTCCCACCATCTTCTCATCCCCACTCCCCTCCACCATGGCCACATCATGTTGTTTCCTCTGTCTCTTTTTCGTCACTCGTTTTCTCTCTCTCTCTCTCTCTATTAGAGACCTGACCTTTGAGTCCAATTGCTTATTAGTATATGAAAAGATATATAAATATATATAAATGTATATTCACAAATGTTTTAAACCTTCAAAGTGCCTACCATTTGGAAATGTACTTGCTCAAGGTGAGCATGTGGCGGGTGTGTACACACAGGAGGGGTGTAAACGACTTGACTGGCATTCTGTGAGCATGGATGACTGTAATGGTAACTTTTTTTTAGTCTTACAAAAGCTGACAGTATTGTACCTATAAGTTGAAACAACACTACTGAATAAACATTGTGGCCTAATATCCAACTGCTCTGTGCCGTCTTACTTTAAAATAACACTTGTTTTTGCCTCCTGCATTCGTTGATTGTGTTAATTTTTACCAAGTACCTTG
Organism: Lates japonicus; assembly: GCA_033238685.1. Taxonomy (NCBI): domain Eukaryota; kingdom Metazoa; phylum Chordata; class Actinopteri; family Centropomidae; genus Lates; species Lates japonicus. The sequence goes on along the minus strand of BRZM01000037.1, from coordinate 3,725,452 downwards.
GTAAATCAGTACTGAATCACACAGCGCTTGAAGCAGTTTACACGCTTGATTAAGTTATTTATTAAGCAAACATGCTAAAGATTTCGGATTCTAAAATATGAGATTTTGCTGCTTTTCTCTGTCTCCGATAATTGTGGAGTGAATATCTTTGGATTTTGAACTGCTGGTCAGACAAAACACTTATTTTTCAGGTATCACCTTGTAAAACACATGTGAATCAAGCTTTAGATGCTGATTGGCAGATTTTTTAAACTCTGGACAGAGCCAGGCTACTTGTGTCCTGCTTGTCTTAATGCTAAGCTAGGCTAATTGCTGCCTAGCTCCAGCTCCATATTTAACGCACAGTCATGAGAATGGTATCAATCTTCTCCTCTAACCCTTGGCGAGGAAGTGAATGAGCATGTTTCCTAAAATGTTTAAGTGTTCTTTTAATATATGGTGAAAATACACTTTTAAATTGGTATTACAAAATCATGCTGTTCTGTCAATAAAGTTGTGGCTTTTAGATTATATGTTTTCTAATTTTTTAAAATACCTTTGAGCAAAGATTTCTCCCAGTGTCTATTACTGAGTTAAAGAAAAGTTGAAGCCTTACATTATACGGTTCATTAACTACTTTAAAAAATGTCTCAAACAAGTGCTCATTTGGTTAATTATTCTAAGGTAAGCCTTTCTTACTATGGTCTCCTTAAAGCCAGAAGTACCCCACAGCAAAACTGCCCTCAAAAAAGGCTATCTCTGTGTCTCTAAATAGAATAGAACATTTAAAAACTAGGGCTGCCTTTAATACTCCACAGCACATTCACTCTCTTAACATTACTTAAACTCTAAGGGGATTATCAATGTGCAGATGAGTAATCTTTATGTGGTTATGTTCTCCACCATATCATTTTAGTGCCCTAATCTCACCCTGTTACAGAGGGAGATTAGAGTAACGGTGGGGATTAATCTCACACAGGATTGCACATCTTGAGTGGTGCCATGAGTGGAAAAGAGAAACCGGCGAGGCTGGCAAGAACTCTGGAAAAAAACTCTTTTTCCCTTTTTGTTCATTAATGGAATAAACGCAGCAATTATGAAAATTACAGGAGAGGTGGGAACCATTTAATGCCATTAGATTAACCTTTTTTTTTTACTTTGAGTGCAGAACATCAGCTCTTTTTTGACATTTGATCTCTAGTGACTTGTGATTTTACAGGTTGCTTCATCACAATAGGGTTATTCATTGTCATTCTTCTGCATGTGCTGAAACCAACTTGTGATGTTCTTTTTGAAGATGAAAAAGGAAAGAGGAACTGAACATACATGCATCAGTGAATATTCCAAAAGTGTGTGTGTGTGTGTGTGTGTGTGTGTGTGTGTGCGTGTGTGTTTACATATGTGTGCTAGCATTTGCTTGCATTTTGTCTCCTCTTGTATCTAACCTGAGGGGAGGCAGATCTTTGGGGACAGGATAAAACTACCCCTGGTTCCTGATATGTTGTTTTAAGTGAATACTCCTCTTTCTACTCCTTTTCTAAGGAATCGGGTCAGTATGTTCTAATATGGTATGTGATATTTGCCCAGAGGCAGTTTGTACAAGACATCCCACCAGGACAGGACCCATTTAGGGGGGTGGTGAAGCAGAGAGCCAATGGGAGAGGCCATTTATATTGAAGCTGTTGCAGTAACAAACATTTCCCAATCTGTCTCTTCCTCTCTGTGCATGTGTTTTAGTCTAGACCTTTAGTCTAAAGTTTGTGTCAAAGTGTAACCAGGATTTATGTGATGTTTGTGCTTTGTGTAGGTTAATGTAAAGGGTCAGTGTGTGTTTACGTCAGGAGAGAGAGAGCATAAATGTAAACCCCACTTAGTCAAAGATATAGGCGGATTGCTTTTAGACTACTTTATAACTCTTTCTTCTTTCTTTCTCATTTTCTATCTTTTCCTTTGTGTCTCTTTTTCTTTTTCTCCCTTTGTAGCTGCAGAGCTAATTCAATAAAGCTGTCGGCCATCAACTGGTAGTCAGCGCCAAACCATGCAGAAACGTTAAGGAAATGGCGTCCAAGGTAAACAGGCTGTCAGGCCTCATAAGAGCTCATGGCTGGAGACTGAGCCTGGGCCCGGCTAGGGTGGACACGTAGGACCTCACTGACCCAAACACAGAGTACAGCAGCACAGCACGCAGACACAACACTACGCCGGATCAGGCAAATGTGCCTGTCCAAGCCCAAGCCTGGCAAATCAAACTGTGATAATTATAGTATGATGAGGCTCGAGCCTTGGTCCAAGCTTCAACCTCAAGTCTATATTCTCGCCTGGCGTTGCTCATGGCTGTCGTTGCCACACGCCTCAGTCTCAACTCTACCAGCTGCAGCCACTGCTGCATGGTGATTTACAGCTTCAAACAAAGAAACCACTCTGACTCTTACAAACAACATAACATTAAAGTTGACTGGTGACAAAAACTCGGGGACTCATTGTCTCGTTGTCCAGAGGGGACACTTCTACAACACAACACAACACAGAATAATGCGCAATAATGTGCTTTTTGGACACTGCTGTCAAGAATAAACTTTAGCTTCACTTCTAAGCATGGCCTGACAAGGAAAAGAATAAAGAAATGCTGAACAAAAAAAATTACTCAAAGTAAAAGCAACCTAAAGTACTGTGGAGACCACAAATGTCACAAATGCGGTCCATCAAATAGTTGTTGATTAAGTCTGAACAAAACTGGTGGACTGAGAGCATGCTGTTAGCATGGCTAAAAACGAATGTTAGCTTGTAAACAATAGTTTTATGAGCACAAATTTGCATCAGTGCGCAAGAGAGGCTGTACTAGACTGCAACTAAAAAGGATGGGAAAGAGTGGAATGGTTAGAAATAAATCATCCTCAGACAAAACATGAGGAAATGATAATGTTAGCCTGTCATATAGTCACTATATTTAGTCATCTCTGTCGTAAAGACACTTGGCGTCTGTGATCCCCATCTCCATCCTCCCTGAGCCAAACCAACCTGTCTTTGGTTCAGTGCTCTTTACTGGATTTAAGGTTTGACCGGTCAAAGAAGACAGAGGAGATAACCCGCATGAGCAGTATTTCCTTGGCCTTCCTAAAAGCAGAGCAGTCTCAGAGCCAGCGTAATTCACTCCTGGTGAGGGAGGTGAGCTCAGCTGAGTACTTCTTAGGATCAGAGGTTTTAGTGCTCAAAGATGCTTAGGAGGTAAATCATGTCTGAATGTTGTGAAACTGCTACAATGAATTGAATTTGTAGCCGTTTTGTGTGGGCTTAATCTCCATCTCCTTTATTATCATTCCACTTTTTAAAAGCTCTGAGTCATGTATAAAAAAGGTAATTTGGGTCTTGAGGTTTTAAAGCTTAATGATGCTTTTTACATTCGGCAGGGAAGCATGAACTAATTATGCAACAATTTTGCTTAGTTTGGATGATCCACTGGGGAATTTCAACAATTTTAATTCCTTGGTTCAAAGTATAAAACAAGGCTGAACCAGGTTAAGAGTTCTGGCTGCTATTGTAAGCTGGTTGTTGAGTTTGTTTCACACATTTAGCAAAATAAGCCATCACTGCTGCATAAAGAACAACACATTTGGGAAGGGAAGATGAGTGTAATTACTACTGCTAACACATTCTGATGATTAGAAGAGTGGTTTTCCAGCACCCTGTTGGCAAAACAGAAGCCAACATGGTGCAAGAATCAATCAAAAAGCAACACAGCAACAGTGTTTAAGACTCCCTCATCTCTAAAACATGATTCTTGTTGAGGTGATGAATCCTACAACAGTCAAGTGATTTCTGTCTTTGGTAATTGAACACAGATGACTTAATCATGTTTTCAAAGAACAGAATAACAGGATGCCCAGTTTCTGGTCCACTTTCATGTAGGTCAGTGTAATTTAACAGGCCGGATAAAGGATGGAAGGAACAAGATTGGTATTAGCCTCATGTCTTCTCTTTGTGTTGTATCTTTTTTTTTTTTTTTTTTAATTTTCTGAGCTTATTCATTGAGGTTAAAACAGATTTCACCCACGTCACACACAATTACATTTTGTGATTGTACTGATTTATCTTAATAACCTCATATTTTGTTGACTCAAAACACTGAATCACCCTTTCGAAAAGGAGTAATGAGGTTCTTAAGAATCATTTATTGAGGTAAACTATATAGTTTTATATCTTGTGAGCAACACAAAACATATTGTGAGTGCAAAACAGTATATTCTGCCCCAGAGGATGACCACTCCCTAATAAACTATGTTCTGCTTAGTTATTCAAACAAAGCAGAAGTATCATTTTCAACTATGTTCTTCAGGATTATCAGCCAATAAAATCTAAACATTCTGCTCCAAAAACTCCAGCTGTCCCAGTTTTTCTGACATGATTTAGAGTTAATGGACCTGAGCCAGAGGTGTAACTATACAGGCTACAAAGCTGAATGCTGGGAAGCTCTAAACAGACACTCAGCTCTTGTGCCATTTACTCCAAACTTGCAGAACATACAAATGATAACATATTAAATCTCTAGTGATCGCAAATTTCTAATCTTTGCACTAATGTTTGCATGTTAACATTTGCTAATAAACACTACACAGCTGAGACTGATGGGAATTTGGTCATAAACTGAAGTACTAGACAATGCAAGTTATTACTGTAAATGCAAACTATCCAATAGTTGTTTGAGTTCATAAAAATCCAAAACGAAAAGAAAAGAAAACCACATGGTGGCACTAGAGAAAAAGTCAGGGGATCATGAAAATCATTAGGCGTCATCCTCTGGATACCATGAATGTCTGAACCAAATTATATGACAATCAATCTGATAACTGTTGAGAAAGTTCAGTCTGGATCAAAGCTGTGGACCAACCAACAGACTGACACTACCATCCCTGAAGTCATGTTTTAGCCACTAGCATGGCTCAAAATAAATGCTCTCAGAAACCAACCAGAAACACAAGGTGATCACTGCAAAACTGTAGAATTACTGGTGGGATAATTCATGCTACAGAACTCTGACTGATATAATTTAGAAATGTCTAATAAAACCCTCCACGCACATGACAAACTCAATTTAGAGAAACAACAAGCTACTCACTTTGCCACTTAATCACCAAGTTTCTTGATTAAATGCTGGCTGATAATGGATGCCAATGTGCCACCTTGCTTCCTCTTGATTGGATTTGGAAATCATTTAATTCCCTTTCATACCCTCACAAGAACATACACACGAACACTTCCCATTGCTAGACTTCTCATCTTCCCCGGGTTTAGCCTGCAACTTGATATTACCATCGTTTCATTTTAATGCAGCCTGCTCATTGGAGATCCACTGGGGGAAAATGGAAGTTTTGTTTTTGATTAGAGAGCCCGTGATGGGAACGTTTATAACCATTATATACTAATTAGATCTGAAGTTAAAATACATGATTTGTGTTCAGAGTCTATGAACAACGCATTTCTGGGACTGAATAATGCAGGATGGTTTGAATTATGGTAGTGTTACAGTTCTGTAACATTGACTCATCTGTACCATTCACTTTCGCTACATTATATCCAGTGTAGTATAAAATATAGTGTAAGGAACAGTTAAGTTCCAGCAAGATCAATCACGGTGTTGTTTGATGTTGAAAGTTACGATTAACTTTATAAAAACCACGATATTTCAGTGAGAAGGTCTTAGTAAAGCCACAACATGCTGATCCCATCTTTTGTCTTTTTATATTGTTTGATTATATATTCAATACAGAAAGAGGCAACTTTTTTAGTCATTGAACTCCTGCCAGACCTTTTGAAGACTCCTGGCTTTGCACTACGTCTTTTGTACTTATAATCATTGTAGCAGTTGCAAGGATGAAAGTTCTCATATCCCCAGACAACCATCTTTCCTGGATGTCAAAACCAGGGCAAGGGCAGATGTGTCTGAAGAAAATCCAGGTGGAGAAAATCGGAGGATATTGTGGCAAATAGCTAGACCAAATATTTGTTAATGCTTCAAGTCCTTTAATCACTTAGTTGTAGTGATGTGAGAGAATATCATGACGAGAGTAGTCGGTGGCAGCTGGGTTCGGAGGAGTCCCACACATTAATCTGCCAGTGATGGATGCGCTGATGCGTGTCCGGCTGCAAGCCTCTTCTGTGAGGCAAGGACAAGTTTTTGGTAAGGACAGACTGACAGACACAATGGCGAGGGCTCCCACCCTCGACTGGTAATGATCTGACTCAGTCCTCCTGTGGAGCTTCCTGAGTCTCAGGGCGCTTGTGCTCTCTGGGGCGACCTATTTCAGGCATTTCAAATCACCACGGCTCACATCATGTCCACAGATCCGGCCTCACCACCTTAGAGCAGTGTTTATGCCCAGGATCACTGGCCACATTTAGTTTGGCTCAGCTCATGGAAGCAGAGCACTTACTGCACCTCTGAGCCCACTGCACAGCACTGGACCCCAGCTTTGTAGTGGCTTGAGAAGATGTTCATACTTTGGCCCAAAATTTGCTTTTGCTGTCACACATCTCCTCTGCAAGCCTGTGCACCTACTTTTACCTTTCACGTATTTTGCAGAGACATGTTTTTCAGATTGTATTTCACCTTTAGTCTTGTTCATTTTCAGTTGACACTACTGTTTTAACCCTTTAACAGTAATACAGTTGAGCTGTGAAGTGTAATATGCTCATGTATGCTGTGGTATTAATTACTAAACTTGAATACAGACTGCCTCAGAAGAAACATTCTGGGTAGATCCTAAGATACACAAAAGCTGATGTAAATCATGACATATTGCAAGAAACCTTAAAAATTGCTATACCCAAATGCTAATAGTGGAGAGCAATTTGCTAATGCTAAGATACTGCTGTGGTAGCAAGAATGGTGTTTAGCATTGGAATATGCAGACAAATATTTACTTTTTATATAAGCTACCTGGTGTTACAGAGAAGGAAGTCATATTAATTACCAATGAAACATGACTATAAAACAACCATGTGCCTGTCTGAACCAGGAAAAGTTTGCAGCCCCAGGCTGATGGTACAGGTAGGTACTGAAACATCTTTAACTGCAATTCTTCCGGAGGTGTATGCACATATCAATAATATATGTTGACAACACAGCTTTGATGCCAGTGTTACTACTATTAGAGGAGCTTGACAGTCCTGACAATATACCCAAAATGCCATGATGACAGCTGACAAACATCTAAGTCTCTGATGTAAAATTGCCCTGGCAATTCAGCTATATCACTTCTCTCATTAGATTTTGTCTTGCTTACATCTCATCAATGTTTCATCATGACAACCGATGTATTTTCATCATTTACAAGCAGGTCTCTGACCCAGCGAAGTTTTTTTCTTTTGTTATTTCGCCTGACAGATGTCTACGCCTGTGCGCTCAATCAGTGCAAAGACACTTTTTCGATTCTACTTTCAGACTGAAGTGTGTCCAGAATGATGCACCATATGTGTAGTTTTCTATCCTGCTAATGATCAGCCGTGCTGCCCCTGACGCTTTTCCTCAGCACGGTGTATATTTCATCATCGCATTGATTGGACCTGATGTGCCTAATGTCTGAAAGCAATTGATCAAATGTACTATGCACCAAATCATTATCATTTCAAGCTGGGTTGTGTTTGCAAAATCAAATCAAAAACAGGATTAATAACTGACAGCAGAGTCAGAATTTAGATACCTACAGATGGGTATAATATTGTAATACACAGTGCTTGTTTACTGTTTCATGTCAACAAATTAAAAAATGTAACAATTCCAAATCCTGAGATTGACTTTTGTGAACACTGCATTTTCTGGGCGTGACAGCTGAGGTTATGTGACACATCACTTGTCACGGCGTGGCTCACACACCGTAGCTATCTGCCTCAGCTTCATTCTGATTCTCTACCTGCCTGTGCACACCTTTCACCCGTCTCTGAATTATCCATTCAGCTGCAAAGAAGTAAGAGCAAGACAAATATCACAGATTGAGCTTAAAAGGACAAAAGACAGATAGATTTTGTAAAAAGACACTGCCCATTCCAAAACAGACGGCTGCCTGCATGGCTGACCTTTTCTCCTTTTGTGTCCTTGTCTCTTCTCGCCTTCTCTTTCACTCGCTTCTCTACCTGTTTTTAATGGCTGAGTGGAGGCAGGGGAGAAAGAGAGAATGAGTGACACAGGCAAGACAGTGAAGAAAAGAAGGATGAGGATGGAGGGAGGGGAGAGAGAGAGGGGGGAGGGGAGGGGTGGAGGGCTCCCGTCTCCAGGCAAGGCTTTAATGAACAGCCTTTGAAGCTTGCAGTGATTGAGCACACCCGTGTCCTCTTCAAAAGGGACCAACGTCTCTCCAAAGACATGCCTCCTTTCCTCCGCTTCCCCATCTCCCCTCCTGATGTGCTTCCCTTTGTCTCTGTCACTTCCATGTGAGATCTTCACCTCCTCTTTCTCCTCTCTCCTACCACTGGCTCCTCTCACCACCACCAACCCCCACCTTCACCTCCTGTCTGTGATCAGGACATGGATCATGTCTCTACTTAACTAACCGTGGTGGTCCCATCCCGTTAGCTCCTGGACTTTGAAGCCCGCCCATGACTACAGGATGGAATGGGATGTATGGAAAGAAGAAATGTGTGTGTGTCTGTCAGTGGAGCTTGCATGTGTGTTTCACCTCGGTTGCCTAGGTACATGTATCTATATGTATCAAAGACACACATTCAGAAATACAAATGCCTGCCTGCAGCATTCAGGAAGAGATAGTGAATCCCCTCCCATCATCCCCCAGCACTGATACTACTCTGTTATCTCAACAAAGTCATCCATCAATCCAATCCTCCTACGGTCTTCCTCTT